>BSBK01008455.1:0-342209 GCA_027943335.1 Chamaecyparis obtusa
AAACTACCAATATGGATGAGGTGGAAATGGCCTTCCATGGGATAGATTTGGTAGTTAATCAAGGTTTCAAAATTTTATTGAGGGTGATTTCCTCAATATTATAATGATGCTTACTAGGGTTCATAACCCAGGTGGGGAGAACTATATGATATAATCATGAAATATATCAGTCTCATATCCAAGTTGGAAAGATGTTATAGGCTAGCACACCTTTCATGAGCTCAATGGTGTGATGGATAGATTCTCCATGGTGGAAGATTTACAAATTCACATGTCAAACATGGTTTGAACTTCCAGAGTTACCTCAAAAGGCTTGTGTGATGATCAAAATAGATATTTACACCATTTGGAAAAGGGACACATCTTCTCTAATATGTATTAATGATGAGGAATTATCATTTTTCTATATGTAATTTTAGATCTTTCAAGATTATTTCCCTACTACTTCTTATGGCTATGGTTAATTGTATGTACCCTGCCATCTTCTCTGTGAACTCTCACTACAACAAAATAGTAGGAGGTGATCACCACTAGATTGAACCAGATCAGTGTGATGACTACAATAAAAACAACACACTTTGGCTTATCCTGTAGGCTAGGCATCTCGACAATTACATTGGGGTCATGTCAGGGTTTGAGGTTAAGGTATTTGAGAAATTTGTGGAGGCTTGGATAATGGAAAGATTAAAATTGGCAAGGTCTCCTTTGATGTCTTTTTGGAGATGATAGCAGCCATTACTAGTCTAGTCATAGAGGGTGAGGTTCCTAAAATACTAATGGGCACTATAAGAACAACCTCTAGGTTTTCCTTGGTCCTAGGGAACTAGATGTTTTGAGGCTACAAAATGGCACAAATGGAAGGATGTTTCTCTAGTTCTAATCAAAATTTTCACCCTAGAAGGCAGGTTTAAACATTTTCATTGCCACGTATTTCCTATGTTAAATCATTTTTGGCACAATATCAATCTTAATTTCCCTTTCTGGATATTTTTGTTCCTGTTGTAGTTGGTTAGTAAGGCTAAAAAGTAATCCTTCCTTTACCAAGGTTTAATCTGTTGCCTCTACAATTTTCATCTGGCCCAATTCGTGAAGCTTGGATTCAAAAACCCTAATCCTTCTAGTCCTTCTTTAATTGTGGATTAATGTAAACCTATGGTGATCCCTAAGGCCACCCATCCTCCTTTGGCTTTCCCACCACACTAGCTCTACTAGGGTTAACCCTCTACATAAATAAAAAATAAAAGTCAATGGCATTAATGCTATTTTTTTGTTTGAGGACTCTACATTGTTTCGGTTCAACAAATCAGTTTGGTCTTGTGATAATTCACCCACCAACATTACCAAACCACCACATATATCTCATTTCCCTATTAAGCATAAGAATTACCTAGATGACCCAAAGGTCCTCTTCAATGTTTTGCCACCCCATTCAAAAAAACCTTCTTCTGATGATCTACTTGGGTATTCCCAAATTCTAAACAAGGTTGATAAACAATGTATTCTCTACAATTGGAGAAATTCCATTATCAAATGCTTAATTTCTAGACATGAAAAGAAATAAAATCAACAGAATGGAAGATATTATTGAGGCTGAAGCTAAAGCTAGAGACTTGTCTAACGCCAATATGGACACTAGCATGTAGGCAGTGGCACAGGAGTTGGCTCAAAAATTGGACAATTGGGGCATTGTGGAGGACTAAATTTGAAAGCTTAAAGCCCTCATTCCATTAAATGAGGAAAAAAAGGAAATGATAAGGGCTTTAGGGAATGCTAAAGCCAACCAAAATTGAATAAATAAGAAATTGGATGAAGTTGTCAAGTTCAGCAAGGACGTGATGGAAAAAATGACCTCTTCTTTTAACACCTTGCAAGAAGAGGTGGACTATAAGAAGATCAAAAGAAGGAAGCGTGAGGATGCCCAATTGATTACCACCTAGTACCCAAAAGAGGGACTTAGTGCAGATGTTGCAATGTGTCAATCTAGAAAGTCTTCTTTTGTAGACATTCTTAAAGAGCTTAATGAGGATTGGAAGCAAGTCCAACTTCCTTCAATTTAGTTTTTTGTTTGTTGTTCTTGGACTTTGGTTAGTTTAGTAGCTGGTCTTTTTTCTAGTTTATTTTTGTTGGTTGAATTTATAGCTTGTGAATTATTTTTGAACTATCATATGACTTGATGTTTTTTGTCAATTTTGGGCCCTTTCACAATTGAACTTAAATTGAACCTAATCAAAACTTAAACTACTTATTGGAAAAAAAATCAAATTTAATAAAAAATGCATAAATAATAAAAAATATATATGTAATTGTAAAATTATTTATCCTCCTTATTACACCCATGCATAAATCTCACAATATATGCTCGAAGAATTTAGAAAAACAAAAGTTATAGTGTCTCCCTTGCTAAGATGTTCTTTTTAGTTTGTTGTTTACTATGTGAGATGTTTTTTCCGAATATATGTCATAGACCAGTGATGGTTTGGAAACTGACAGAAGCTTAGAATTGATGATTTTACCATGAAACACATCATCACTCAATTCATGTCCAATTGATTTTACCGTGCAATATATCAGAAAATGGCATGGGACATGGACAATGTATTTGGAAGATTGATCAACTAAGGATAGTCCAACTTTTTTGTAGAGTTAGAAATGACAAAAACAAATACGAAGACCAAATAATTTGATTTATCTTCTATCGGTTTTATAAGTTGTGAACCATTGATTGCAATTACTATGATAGATTATGATTAATTTGTCAATCTTCATAATTGTATAGGATAAAATATGGATGGGGTCCTAGAACAATGGTTTGCACATAAAGGAGACCCAAAAACCAATATTTTACACTTACATGAAATTGTATTGATATAGAAAGTAAATATAGATGACTAATATTGAAATTAAGAAATAAAGGTACTTACCTCCGAAAAAGAATCGGCTGAAACCCCTATCAAACAATCTCAAAAACTATTGATTCTCGCATTCTTGAGCTGAAACTGTGAGATCTACAAAACCCATAAATCTTTTTCCAAGATGAGCTCAGGTCAAGTTTGACCCTCATAAAAGGTCAGATACTACATTCTTTATTTGAAGTCTGATTCTGATTCTGTTGGTAGATCCCGAAAGTTCACCGAAAAGGGTATCCAAATCTACTCTTAGATTTGAAATTCCACACCTGTACCTACAAGAAAAATGGTTTTTTTGTTGGGTGGAAGGGGTTTGCCTCAGTCAAACCCCAATTTAGGAATTAACCTTGAAATTGAATTGAAATTGCTGGAATAAACAAAGTAAATGGAACAATTCACCTTGCTTGAGCTGAAACCCTTGTGGAGGATTCGAATCCTTGAATCCACAAGAATGGATGCATGTAAAATCAAATATAGGATGTCTCCAATCAATTGCCTTTTGATCTTCAACACCAATCTTGAATGGATCTTGGAATAGGAAGAGGCTTGGATGGATGGATCTTCAACAAGAGGGCTCCATAGAGCTTGAATCCTCCAATGGCTTCTAATGGATCTCCTTGATGAATTGGATGCTTGAATGCTTGAAGGCTTGAATGCTTGATCTTCTTGCTTTCTTGCACTTGAGAGCTTGAGAGATTGCTTGGTGAGAATGGATGAGAAAATGAGAGAGGAAGGCTCCCTTTTATAGTGATCTAGGGCACAAGAGGGGCCTTGTAGAAAACAATAATTAAGGGCCCATGGCACAAAACTCTAGAGAGGTGCACATGGAGAGGAAATTAAATTAAAGTCTTGACACAAAACTCTAGGAGGGGACCACCCTTAATATAATTATTTAAGAGCCTTGTTACAAAATTTGAGGTAAGGCCAACCCCAAAGTTAATTTGAGCATTAGGCACAAAACTCAAGAAATGCTAATCTCCAATAATAAATTAGGAATCCTATACAAATATTGAGAAAGGTACACCTCAAATATTAATTTGAGAATTTGACACTTAATCCAAGAAATAATGGCCCGAAGAGGGAAAAGACAAGCTTTGATGAAATCCTGAAACTGGAAGCTAACCCTGAAGATCCTGGACCCTAAGGTCAAGGTCAAGCTTGAACCTAACTAGGTTAGGGTTGAGGTCGATCTTGACCTAGTCAGGATCGAGGTCGACTTTGACCCCATAAGGTCAACTTCCTACGGTCAAAAACCTCAAGTTCATAGTCCAGGATGCTAGGAAAATGCTACGAAGAAGTGGAAAATGGGGTAGAACAAGGGAAAAAGCCAAATCCAAGTCGAATATCCATTCAAGGCACTCGACATGACCCCAAACCACTTATTCAGAGGGCTAAATGCTCTTAACATGGAAGTGCTTCCATTTTAAGATGATACAGTAATTATAGTATCTTAAAAAAAGTTTTTAATTAAAATTGTTTGATATTTATTTTATTATTAAAAATTTATTTTTATCTTTTCAAAAAAGTTATATATAGAGATTTATATTATTCATTGCAGATTTTTTCCTTCTTATAATTTATTTAATAATATTTTTTTAATAATTATTTTGATTTGTTGAGCTATAGAAGTCAATTTTAATTTATTAAATTATAAAACATCTTTATAAATAGATAAAAAGTTATGAACATTTAACAAACATTTATTTTAATGAACAAGTTCCACCTCAAATAACTATGTCAATCAGGAAAGGCTCAGGCTGCTTCTCAGGAAAAAAGATAGAACTATGTGTGGACTAGTCCTCCGACTGGTTGGACCAAAGCCAACTTCGATGGCACTGCCAAAGAGAACACTGGTCAAGCTGGTAGTTGAGGAATAATCAGGAACAACTTTGGCATTGGAATAGTGGTTGTCATTCTCCCCTTGGGCACTCAGATGAATCACTATGCTCAAGCCTGCGTGGCTCTTCAAGTCACCAAACTAGCTAAAGATCTGGGGATTAAGTGGCTCTGGCTGGAAGGAGATTTGATGAACATCATCAACTACCTCAACCTTTGTCATCCCCCCTCTTGGCCTATAGCTAACATTATAGCTGAAACTTGGGCCATTCTTAACTCCTTTGATAAGGTGTTTATCTCCCATGAGTATAGGGAAGCCAATGGGGTGGCAGATTGGTTTTCTAATTTCGCAGTCATAAAGGATGCCAAGCTGATCTGGCACAATGGAGATGACTTCCCCAAAGATGTGAAGAGTATCCTAGAAAAGGAAAGACTACTAAGCACTAAGGGAGAAATCCCTTAACCGTTTGGTGATCTAGTGTTGCGGCTACTCTTTTGCCTTGTGATCTGGTGTTGCGGCTACTCTTTTGCCTCTCTTGGTTTTGTCTTGCCTTCTGCTCATCTTCTAGGTTGTGCCCTGGATGTTTCTAGCCTCGTCCACTCTGCATTGCAGCGGTTCTCTGGCCCTGGCCTTTTAGTGGTCTGTTTCTTGTTTGTATTGTTCTGGTTTCATTCTTCTGTTCTAGACTTGTGGGTTTCAAGCACCTTGTAAAACCTATTTTACTTAATCAAAAACTATGCCAATCACATTGAGTCTTATATGAATCAAGCTTAGGATCCAAATTAACCTTTTCAAAAAAATATTTATATTTATTCACAAATTATTTTCATTATTGAAAATCTTTTTTACTATTATTTGTTTAAGAATTATTATACCTAAAGACATAACTATAATAAGAATAAGAAATAAAGTTTATTGATATTAATATATTAAAAAACTATGTAACATAAAAAATAATAAAATAGAAAATAGATATAATAAATTTATAAAAAATAATTGTAAACATTCATAAATAACACTTTAAAATGAGTAAAGTCGAATGGAGTTGTCGTTTGGTGGTAAGTAACATTTGAATTTGAATTCCCCTTCACCAACAATCTTGTAAATTTTCAAGAATGGTGGCGAAGGGGCATGTAAAGGGTCAGAAGTCACAAAGGATGGTATCAGTCCTTTATTTTATAGTGGGATAGGTGTAGGCATGAAATCTTGAGCCTTTTTGGATGCATCTTAATATCCTGGTGTAGTTTCTAAGGGGGTTTCTTCTCCTTGCCCCTCTTCCAAAATTATGCCAAATAATGTGCATGAGGGACCCTCCTCTCTTCGTTTCGATCCTTAGGTTTGTTACACTTATGCTTCTAAAGTTGACCACAGTCCAAAGTGGACTAAAATTTTTGGTTCATACTAAAAGATTAAGAGTTTCTCCCTCTTGCGAGCCATTTATCTAATCATGTTTCTTGGACTTTGTCTATTTCAATTTTAGACTATATCATGGAGACGAGCATTTCTTCAGTGGAGTGGTCCCTACTGGGTAAATTTATCAATTGGTCCTCACTCAAATATTGATTCAATTTGTGCTTGGGTGATGAGGAATGGAATATGAAAGGTTTTATTGATTTGATTTCCATGGACAAGGGCCTTTTTTCCATTTCCTTTACTTCTGAATATGACCTAATTGTTATGCTTTCTCATGGTTCGTGGATGTTGGGTCACTTTTCAGTGGCTTTGAAATGTTGGAACAGAGGGTTTAATACTATAGATTGGTCCTTCAATGTGGCCCTTTTTTGGGTTAGACTCCTTGGGAGGGCTTCAATTTTGGGATGAATGAACTATTAGAGCTATTGTGTCTTGCTTTGGAGTATCAATTTTGGTTGACTTTATTATTGCCTCTAGTAGATGGTTGATTTATGCTTTAATTTATGCACGCATTAATAAATATTCATACATGCCTTTTGAGATTAAAACCAACCCAAAAATTTCTTAATGGACTCAAGATAAAGAGTATGAATATATCCTCTTTTCTTGTTTTCACTTTAAATAAGTGGGTCACTAGACTAGAAATTATCCCTCAAAGGTTTTGAAGACTACAAAATATGTCACTAGTACTTTTGAAATTATTTTTCCACCAAAATTTGTGACCAAAAAATTAAAAGGTTTTGGTTGGTTGTGTTAACCTACAACTAATTGAATATCTTGATGAACTAACTGGACAAATAAAAGACAATGATTATAGATCACTAAGTTACTAAAGTGTCATGTAAGGTAATTAAGTCAGTCAATGTATTGTCATTGATGTCAACTAGGTTTGACTGTAAGTTTATCATGATACTTACAAATATCTGAAGAAGAAAAATGTTAAAGGAATCAGATATCTACATGAAGATGAGATGGATATGGAAGATATGAATGAGCTATAGATTGGGTAAATTATTGATGAGTCTATGGAATCATCTTGTTGACTTGATTGTATTACATGAATTTGTTATGTATTGAAGATCAGAATTGAACAAGTTAATGTGGTCGGTAATTAAAGATTTTTGTATACACCGAGCTAGTGTTATGTATACCGAGTAAAAATAATACCCAATTTAGTTATCACTGATACATTTAGGTATTGGTTGAGTGAGAGAAACAAATAAAGTTTATAACAACTAACTGAATTGATGAGTTGGATGATTACTTATGATTCTGAGGTAAAATATAAAGTTTGTTGTGATGATCTAACAGCTAACAAAATTCAAGATTGATCGAATGGAGAAGGATGAAACGTGTTATAGACACATCTGCTAAGGAAGCTTGAAGTGGCAAAAGGAATGATGGAGATTAAGAGGAAAAATCTAACAGATGATAAGAAAATGGTTTATGGAGTCTTTTTAAAGAGACATGAGATTCATTATTGAGTCTAGAGGACAATTCGCGTGAAAGGATAATTTTCATGCACCACTAATCAAATTGGTTATAGACAAAACCGAGATGGACTGCATGCATTACCGAGCATTAGAGTATTATTCACTGAGGTTAATATGTTGAAGGATATGAAGGATTGAAGTGATTATTGATCAGAGGAGGTATTTTGAGCTTAGCATAGATCTGAAAATCTAAAAATATTAATTGTATTTGAATTAGATCATTTTGTATCGATTTAACCATTGTTAGAGCAAAATCTCTTAAGCGAGTGGACTAAACAGTCTTATTTCTATTTTAATATGAAATTCAAGGAATGTTGTTGGTTTTCTTGTTGACCCCATAGTGAATGTTGGTCAACAGTTAACTATTAGTGATAAATCCTTTAACCAGGTCACACCTCATAGTGTATATTGTAACCTTTGATAGGGTTAGCTCCTAACCGAGCTCACTTTAGAAGAGTGAATTATTTTAGGTTACCGGTCCTAGGTGGTTTTTCCCCTAATAGGGTTTCCATGTTAAAAATATGTGTTATGTGTATTTAATGTGATTGGATTGTTATTTTACTTTACACATTGCATATTAAGTTTGATCGATAAACACAATATGAAATGACTATCAATCGGTAGATGAAGGGAAAGTTAATGTTGATAGCTTACCGAGTTGATAATTTGTTTGAAAAGTTTGAATATATACATTTGGGAGATTTGGGACTATATGATAACTAAAACTGATTGATTCTATCCCCTCTCAGTTTTCTAACAATTGGTATCAGAGCATATTGGTTGCTTGGAAGGAAATTTTAAAGACTTGAGCTAAAGATCATAAGATGTATAAGAGAGAGGTGCTAAAGATGAACAAAGATAACTTCTTAATATGGAAAAGAAGAATGAGGTTGCATATATCTGGAATTGGAGAATCTGTAGTATTTTACCTAAATAATGCTTACATTGAACTATCGATTAGACCTTTGACTGTTGATCAGCTAAGGGATAGACATGAACATAACATGAAAATGATTGAGATTGTTTCTTCCTTAACACATGCTAAGTTTGAAGATATGAAGACAAGTACATCAGCCAAAGTAATGTGGGACAAACTTACTCTAGTTTACGGAGGAGATGATAATGTGATGAGAGAAAGAGCTGAAAGTCTCATAGGAAAATTTGATGACATGAAGATGAAAGAAGGTGATAACATTTCTCAATACAGTAACCAAATCAAGGAGGTTGTCAATGTTACTAGAGGAGTGAGAGGTATTATTGATGAATACACTGTAGTGAGTAAAATTCTTAGAACTTTGTTTCCTATCTATGCTATTAGAATTTTTGCAATTCATAAATGATATTTGCACCAGGTAATGTTCTTACACTTTATATCCTAATCCGTAAATTGACTACTTTTGAGTTAAATAACTATGATAACAGTATTGTACTGAGTGTTGAGTCTACATTTATGTCATCCTTGAAAATTGGTAAATCAAGTAGTAAACATATGATAAGAAATGAAAGTGCTAGTGACAGTGATGAGGATGAACTTGATGAACTTGAAGCACTAATGGCTCAGAGACTGCAAAAAGGTAAAGGAAGATATAAGAGGAAATTACCTTTGGTATGTTTTAACTGTAAAGAGATCAGTCATATTGCAACTAGATGTCCTAATAGAAAAGATGATCACAAAGATAATGAACCATCTGGTGAAAGAAAGTAAATGATAGAAGAGACAATCGAGATTGCAGAGGCAACCGACAATATGACAAAAGAAGTCACTAAGACTACAAAGATAAAGGAAAGAAAGCATATTACCTTGTTGAAGATGATAATGACACCGACACCGACACTGATGAAGACATTGAGGTGGTATTCATAGCTTTGAAAGAAGATTCAAAAGAAGAAGAAATGTATGTTGAAATAACACTTATGTCTAAAGTTAGCCAAAATGATACATGGATTATTGATAGTAGTTGTACCCCTGATATGACTTGTGATGAAGATAAATTTGAATACCTTGAACATTATAATGGAGGATCTGTTAAAATGGGAAATGATACACCTTGTCTAGTAAAAGGAAAGGATCTATCTTGTTGAACAATAAGATTAGATGTGAGAATGCATATTGGGTGAAGGGACTTAGCTATAATTTGTTGAGTGTAGAACAACTGAATAACTTAGGTCATTGAGTTGCATTTGAAAATAGAAAGGTGAAAATCTATGATGAGAATGGAAAGTTGGTCGGTACTATTGAACAATCAAAAGGTAATCTGTTCTATCTTGACAATGCTGAAACTTCTTTTTTGATGGCTAGAACTCAAGATGTGTGGTTGTGACATAAAAGGTTATGTCATGTGAATTTTGATAACGTGGTTAAGATCAGTAAAAAAAGAAAAGTTAGAGGCTTACTGAGCGTATCTAAACCTGATCATATCATGTGTAAACAATGTCAAATGGGAAAAATGTCAAAATACAGTTTTACGAGAGAGACATATTCATCTAAAGCTATTTTGGAGTTGGTTCATAGCAACTTGTGTGGTCCTATGAGAACTCAAAGTTATTATGGTGATAGATACTTTATTTTATTTTTTGATGACTACTCTAGGATGATGACAGTAATGTTTTTGAAAGAGGAATCTAAAGCTTTCCAAATGTTTAAATTGCATAAAGATAAAGTGGAAAAGGATTACAATGCTTAAGATATGATAGAGGAGGTGAGTTTATTTCTAATGAATTCACTAACTTTTTTAATGAGAATGGAATTAAAAAATAAGTTTCTGCACCAAGAACACCACATCAAAATGGAATTGATAAAAGGAGCAATAGATCCATGGCTGATTGTGCTATAAAATAGATGATTGAAAAAGATGTTGCATAAATGTACTCGAGAGAAGTTGTTAGAACTATAGTATACACATTCAACCAAGTACAACTAAAGAAAGATTCAAACAAGACACATTATGAGTTATGGTTTCGATACACACTGAATGTCAGTTATTTCAGAATATTTTGAAGTAGATGTTACATTCTGAAAGATGATAGAAATGGAAAATTTGTTTCTAAAGGTGATGAAGGAATATGTTTGGGATATTCTACTAAAATTAAATCTTACAAATGTTTGAATAAGGTTTCTAACAAAATGACTTGAAGTCCTAATGTGAGAGGATGAATTTTCTGAGAAAATTGATGAAGAAAGAACAAAGGAACCAAAAGACTATAGTAGATATACATTCATTTAATTACCTAACCATGTAACTAAGCAATAGGTAGAAGCTATGGAGCAACATGATGAATACACCACGGATCATCCCATAGACACTGAGAATCAGGAAATTGCTACCGAATAAGATATTGACCCTATACCGACTGGTGAACAAAGAAGAGAACAAGTGTTGGAAAAATTTGTGAGAATAAAACATGGACATTGGTACTAATACCGAGTGATAAAAATGTTATTGGAACCAAATGGATATTTAGAAACAAGTTGAATGAGAATGGTGAAGTCACTAGGAACAAAACAACACTTGAATGTAAAGGTTATGCACAAGAAGAAGGAATTGATTATGGTCATACTTTTGCACCAGTTGCTAGACTTGAAGGAGTTAGAATATTACTTGCATATGCTGACTATAAAGGATTCAAAGTATATCAAATGGATGTCAAATCTACATTTTTTAATGGAATACTTGAGGAAGAGGTTTACATTGAACAACTTGAAGGTTTTGTTGTTTCGAATCAAATAGACATGGTATGTAAATTGCACAAAGCACTGCATGGAATGAAACAAGCACCGAGAGCATGGTTTAAAAGACTACATTCATATCTTATTAGTATTTTTTTTTATGGACAAGTGGTAATATAAATTAGTATTTGAAAAGTGGAACTGATGACAAGATTCTTATTGCTAAAATTTTTGTTGATGATATCATATTTGGAGGACATGATAATCTATACAAATCATTTTCTGATGAAATGAGAAAGGAATTTGAAATGTCAATGTTTGGAGAGATTAAATTCTTTCTAGGTTTGCAAATTCTACAATAAAATGAATTGATATTCATAACACAATCAAAGTACATCAAAGAAGTGTTGAAGACCTTTGGAATGGATGATTCAAAACCGGTAGGTACACTGATGGTCACAAGATGAAAATTAACAAAGGATGATCAGTCAACCGAGGTAAATCAAACACTATATAGATCAATGATTGGAAAACTGATGTATGTTGTGCATAATAGACCTGATATTACACATGCTATTGGGATTGTAGCAAGATTTTCTGCTAATCCTAAGGAGACACATATGATTGTTGTTAAAAGGATTCTAAGATACTTGAAGAACACAAAGAATTATGGTTTATGATACAAGAAATAAGGGAATTTTGAACTGTAACTTTACACCGATGTAGATTAGGCTAGAAATATTGATGATTGGAAGAGCACAACTAGTAGAGCATTCTCTTTGGGAGAAAAACTAGTTACTTGGATAAGAAAGAAATGTGCATGTATTTCTCAATCTACTACTGAAGTAGAATATGTTGCTGCTGCTACTAATTGTTCAAACATTTCATGGATAAAACAACTTTTGGAAGGGATGAATGAAGAGATCACTAATCTAGTGATTATATATTGTGACAACACAAGTGCTATAAACATTTTCAAGAATCTAATGATGCATGAAAATACAAAGTACATATCTATTAAGTATCACTACATAAGGGAACAATTAAAAGGAAATAAAGTGAAATTAGAGTTTGTGAAATCAAACGAACAAATTCCAGACATATTTACTAAACCCTTACCGAAGGATACATTTGAGTACTTGAGGACTAGACTAGGGGTCAATCCCTTATCTATCAGTCACTAAGGTGATCAGGAGGTTGCATCAACCTATACTTTATAAGAATATCAAATAATGTTGATGCATATTATTCACACTTTAGGCTTCCTAAGGTTGTGAAAGATGGAACAAAGAAAATTGTATATTTGTACATAAAGGTACTAAATCTGAACTGAACACCAGAAATAATATATTGGCTACTATAGAGCTATTTATGCTTTTTGGCATTGTTGTCAAAGGGAGAGAAGAATCAATGAAATACATATCCAATGGGAGACAAGAATCAAGAAAGGAAAGAAAATAATCCAATCCATAGGGAGAGTCTGCATGAAATGTTGTGTAGTGATTAAACATATAAAATGTACAAGCTATGGAGGGCTTATCGAGATACAAAATTTATTCAAACTTGTAGTACAAATGTTTGGTATTCTATGTCATATTTTATATTGTGTTTCCATCAATGTGAAAGGGAGAGATTGTTAACCTACGATTGATTGAATATCTTGATGAATGAATGGACAAGTAAAATAAAGTGATTACAGATCACCGAGTTACTAAAGTGTCATGTAAGACAATTAAATCCATCAATGTATTGTCATTGATGTCAACTAGGTTTGACTGTACTTATCATGATTGTTACAAATATCTGAAGAAGAAAAATGGTAAAGGAATGGGATATCTACATGAAGATGAGATGGATATGGAAGATATGACTAAGGTATACATTGGGTAACTTATTGATGATTCTATGGAATCATGTTGTTGACTTGATTGTATTACATGAATTTTTTATGTATTGAAGATCATAACTGAACAAGTTAATCTAGTCAATAATTGAATATTTCTATATACATTGAGCTAGTGTTGTGTATACCAAGTAACAATAATAATTGAGCTAGTTACCACCGACACATTCAGGTATTGACACAGCAAGAGAAACAAATAATGTTTATAACATCTGATCGAATTGATGATTTGGATGATTACTTATGATTCTGAGGTAAAAGATAAAGTT
The DNA here is from genome assembly GCA_027943335.1 of Chamaecyparis obtusa. NCBI lineage: Eukaryota > Viridiplantae > Streptophyta > Pinopsida > Cupressales > Cupressaceae > Chamaecyparis > Chamaecyparis obtusa. The sequence continues at coordinate 13,489 of BSBK01008455.1, forward strand.
TGTTGTCATGATCTAACATATGACAAAATTCAAGATTAATCGAATGGATAAGGATGAAACTTGTTATAGACACATATGTCAAGGAAGCTTGAAGCAAAAAAAGGAATGATGGAGATTAAGAGGCAAAATAGATAATGGATGATAAGAAAATAGTTTATGAAGTCTATTTAAAGAGACATGAGATTCATTAATGAGTCTGGAGCTTATTGACACTAGAGGAGAATTCTCGTGAAAGAGATTCATTAATGAGTCTGGAGCTTATTGAGACTATAGGAAAATTTGTGTGAAAGGACTATTTTCATGCATCACTGATCAAATTGGTTACATGCAGAACTGAGCTAGGTTGTAGGCATTAACGAGCGTCAAAGTATTATTCACCAAGCTAAATATGTTGAAGGATATGAAGGGTTGAAGTGATTATTGATCAAAGGAGGTATTTTGAGCTTAGCATAGATCTAAAAATCTACAAATATTAGTTCTATTTGAATTAGATCATTATGTATCAGTTTAACCATTGTTACATAAAAATATCTTAACCAAGTGGACTTAACAATCTTATCTATATTTCAATATGACATTCACGGAATGTTGTTGGTTTTCTTGTTGACCCCATAGTGAATGTTGGTCAAGAGTTAACTGTTAGTGACAAATCCTTTAACCAGGTCACACCTCACAGTGTGTATTGTAACCTTTGACAGGGTTGGCTCCTAATTGAGCTCACTTCAGAAGAGTGAATTATTTTGGGTTCCAGTCCCAGGTGGTTTTTCCCCTAGCAGGGTTTCCACATTAAAAATATATGTGTTATGTGTATTTTATGTAATTGGATTGCTATTTTAATTTACACATTGCATATTAAGTCTAATCAATAAACACAATATTGAAATGATTGTCAATCAGTAGATGAAGGGAAAACTTATTGTTGATAGCTTTCCAATTTGATAATTTGTTTGAAAATCTTGAATATATACATTTTGGAGATTTGGGACTGTAGGATAACAAGAACTAACTGATTCAACCCCCCTCTCAGTCATCTAATAGGTCAGATTATAGAAGGAAAATTTTGATATATGTTTAATCCATGCTCGCGTTTGTCAAAATTTTGACCAATACCATCGTGGTAAAAATTGTGACCAACACAGACATAACTTTAAAAAAAACTTTCATTCATCACTTCATTATTCCCCATGGTGAATAAAGGCACCATGCGAAGGAGGATTATCTACAGTTTCATTTGGACCACATTATCTCTCCATTAATATTCCCCATGGTGAAGAAGGGCAGTGCATAAAGCTAGATTATCTAAAGTTTTCATTTGGACTGCATTATCTGCATTGTAAGGATTTTCATTTAGGTTTGTTTTGCACCCATAGCTATGATCTTGTATGAAGTGTTAAGACAATATATATACCTAGTGCAATCCATTTATAACATCTTATTTTTTCTCTTTGGGGATAAAATTTGATAAGATATTGGTCAATATTTGTTCATAAAGATTTATCTTCAATGCCCTTCTCCAAAACAACATTCTAGACACACGACGAGGAACCATTACAAGATATTTTTGGTCATACTTTTAGGCCTTCTAATGCTCCCATCTACATTGAAAAGTCTCTTTATGAATCGTGTCTTCAAGCCCATCATCTAGGATTTAATTTGTGTTATTTGTTGTTTCATGCATGAAACATCTACAACATATGATGGGAGAACCATCGGCCCTGGAAAATAGTAGGGGGTTAATCAAAACAAAACAAAAATAATATTTGGGTGCATATGCGAGAAGGTTCTCATTGGGTCATTTGGAGGTCTTAGTTGTCTATTTGCAGCTAGCAATGACATATACTGGTCTATTGTTCTTCCTTCCCAACCATAAGCCTGAAGCTATCCACTTAGTTGGCATCCCAAGTACTTAAGGTGCAGTTTTTAGTGAGGGGTTTTGGGTTCCACTACTTTGAGAGATAACATATGGTGTTGTTGTTGAGGATTTATTAATTTTGGTTCTTGTCTCGAGTGTAGTTGGCACTTTTTCAAATTATGCCAACAAATGTCCATTGTCAAGGAGACACTAACCTAGAGTTCCTTTGAAAGATTCTACAACTTTACCTATCAAGAAAGTTTTGGAATTGTGTTACTTTTCTTAATTATACAATTTTTTGTTTCTTTTCATGAGTGAGAGTATCTATGCACTTCGGATGGTTTTTCTAACAATGTGGTAAGAACTTTTATAATACCTTTTAGATTGACTTATTATGCTAGAAGACTTATGCATAGAGGTAGGTCTCATTATAGACATGATCAAGAGATAGGCTCAATGGTTCCTGCTAGCAAGGTAGTCCCTTTTACTTGACATATATACACAACTATACCTTTATGGTATTCTTGACTATCCTAATCTAAATCTTAAGGAGATCATAGGGAAATTTCTTGAGTTTCAAGGGAAGAATGCAATCTTAGGAGAGTAACAACTTAGGAACTTTATTAATATAATAAATGATTGTGAGATTGATCTTTAGGATGTTATAATAAAACATTTGTGTAGTCCCTAGAGGATGGTGTAAGGGAGTGAAATACAAATCTGTCCAATAACAAACAAAATTGACTCATGGGAAAAATATATGAGGGTCTTTGGGTTGTAATTAGAGATACGATAGATCTAAAATTTCCGTACTTGAGTTCACAATCATAAGAAAAGGGACCAATGAGATAGCTATGGATTTGGACAATAGGTTTATTAAGAATATGAGGAAGGTGAAATTTAATTTAGGGCACAATAAATCTATGTTCCTAGTGTTGCATTATTGTGCTTTTGATGCAAATTCAGGGTATCACCTTGGACATGAGAATCCTAAAACTGTAAGCATACCTATACCATAACTATCAACATTGAAAACAACATGGGAGCATCTAGTAATTAGATCAAAATGATTGATGTTAGGATTTCCTAACAAGATAAAGGTGCTTGATGCAAAGGGGTGTGATAGCTTTCTTGAGAAACCAAATAGGCCTAATAAACCCCCATTTACAAAGAAACTCATCATATAAATCACTCATTTGACTTCTAACCAAGGAAAAATCTTTCATAAGGGTTAGAAACAATAAATTTTCAAGTTTTTAGGGCCTCACCGCTTACCTCTTCTTCTAGAAACCAAACCTCATTCCTAGGGTCATTAGGCTAGAGCTTGTTCAAAAGGACCTTAGAAAATCTATCTAGAACCCCTCCACTAGATGTAACACACCTATATTGACCCCAATAACAATGATCCATCACAAAATACACCCATTATTAAGGGTATTCACTCACAATAATGACTGGTGCAATACTGGGCACCCTTCAATCACCATTTCACCACCCTTGTGTGGTCTCTTCAACTCCATACACCATATCCATGCATTCAAACATTTTTGTACAAGGATATTATACATTAATTAACACCTCCCACCAATCAACTTAGTCTCAATGGTGGGAGAGTCAATCCATTTAAGGAGACTTCAATCCCAAATTACTGATTGCAAAATAAATCCCAAGTCCAGTCAACACAAAGTTGATTCCTCTACCTTCAAATGCAGATAATATGATACAAAAATGTCATGTAAGTATAAGAAAATCAAAATAAAGTGTTTCTACTCCATTTTAAAATTAAAACATATTAATTCAAAGCATTTTATTTCACTGGTTTGATGACTTTACCCACGGGCTAAACAATGAGTGCAAAGAAAGCTTTTTTTTTTATTAGTTCAAGACCATCTTCAATGGTCCCCAAACACACCAACATCTACATAAATTATCCACTCACTTGTATCTCCTCTAAAAAACCCTCAAACACTTGAAAAAAAACTCCAATAACTAACTTCTAACTCCTACAAGAGTCAAAACCGATTGGTCCTCTAATGCAAACATAGCAAAATGATAATTTGTTGTTGTCAAGTTGACAACCAAGTTGTCAACTCGATAACATGACAACCAATGCCCCTTTTTGGAAATTTCAAAGGTTTATGAAAAACCTCTTAACTTATTCTTAGCCCCATATCCCCTTCATGAGCCTTCTAGGCCATATTTGCATACAAATGCCAATTTACATCTTTTTGCACTTTGAGTGCTTTTACATGTTTTAATGGCTCCAAATGGCCATATTACAATCATAGATGACCTTATAGGTCATTAAACCAATGTATCTACCAAGGATCCTCAAGTGCCTCCTAGGTGTATTCCTATCCTTCACATGTGATCAATGGCTTACAATGCTTTGATCCTTTACAAAAGGATTCACATATAATCCAAAACATATGCAAAACATATTTAAATGACTAGTATTGGTCTCATTACAATGTCAATGACCTTGCAGGGTCATGTTTGTCATCAAATCCTTCCAAGGCCTATCGGTGACCTTGGTGTATCCTTTAGGCCTTTTCCTTGGCCTTGGTGCTCATGCACTAATGCCCCAAGTAAACCTCTACTAGCCAATGACAATCTTGAGCTTATGTCTGTCTTGAAGTAGCCCTGTCAGACCAATTTTATGAGGTTTTCACCAAAATTCCCCAAAATAGTAAGGAAAAAAAGAGCATATCAAGATACCCTTTTGGGAGTTACATAACATATCCAAAATCCAACTATCACTTCTTTGGACCATCTACCAAAAGAATAACTGGTGCTCTGCCTATTAGCTCTCCATTAGGCCTCCCATTACAAAGAAACTATTAGTTCCTCACAACTCCAACCCTCCCAACCTTCAAAAAAGTTTTAAAATCAACAAAAACAAAGGATTTTCCCATTTACAAAAGGTTCCATCAATTTTTAACAACCAAATCACTAAACCTTCTTTTAAGGCCTTCACACCTAGGGCTTTCTCAAAGTGACCCGTCAAATCACTTCCCAACGAAACTAATGGTGAAAAAACCATGAAATAAACATATTATGACATTCTACTCCATAAAACATGGTTTTCATGTGGACAAATGCTTCAAACCTTGACTATCCCAAGTGCAAGTGACCCTTCCGTGGTACTTTCCAAGCAATCAAAGTTCCAATCTTCCTTCCCCGGTTCCAACCTACAAACCAAAATCTTGGAAAATATTCAATACATAAAAAAATCCCTCTCTACATCCCCTACCATCCATGGTAGTGAGGGATCATAGCAATACACCATAGTACCAAGTTAATTTGACTATTGCACACCCTGATTGTACATGAACAGTAAATTGAAACATGGGTCTAATCACTTTAAAACTTCACAAAAACCTATCTAATCTAGATAGGAATGATTGACCACCATTATCATAGTCCATTCCAACCATACTTGCATTGAAAGAAGAATTTAAGAACACAAAACATGTACTATGTCCTCACGGGCAGAGACAGAGCAAGTTACAATAAATTTACATTACATTGTTTAAAAAAAGTTTTACATTGCTTCCTTAATTCATCCACGCCTACCTATCTCTCCCTAACTCTCCTATCTCCAAACTCATTCATCCTCGAGGAAAATAAGCCTCTTAAAATCCGGTTACAAACCTTCTTAGACAGGTAACAGTCAGCTATTGACTATTTACAAACAATTTATTGTTAACCTTTGTTGCCTAGTTGACAAATAGTTGTCAAATTCAACAACCTCTTACCCCTTAGGAATTTATATTATTTCCATAACCTTTTTAAATGTTTTTAGGACTTCATCCTACCCTTAAACCCTCAAACTACTCTTAAACCCTCATTTAGCCTTTTAGGCCTTATTTTGCCAATATAGGCAAATTTCACATTTTTGCACTTCATGTGCATTCACATCATTTTGATGGCTCTAGTGGCCATTTTACATTCATTTGGACCTTTATAGGTTATTATCCCAATGCAAATAACCTTATCATAGTGGTGTAGAGCACCAAGGCCAAGGAGGAACACTAGGGTCACTCATGGATACTAAAGGAGTTTTGAAGACAAATAAAGACCATGAAAGGTTATTTGTAATGTAATTCCCTATATGGATGTCCTTGGTCCATTAGAGACACTTAAAAATTTCATGAAGTCACGTTACCTTAGAAAAGCCTATGAAGGCTAATACATGTATTAATGGGATATCATAGGCAATTGATGAGTTCAATAGCTTAAGGGTAAGAGTCAGTTATAGTTAGTTTGACGATAGTTGTTGAGTAGTTTAGGAAGTTAGAACATTTAGCTTATTGTATCCATTATTTTTTCCATATCAATACCTTCTCATAAGCCAATGTGGTGTTGGGGCTATAGTTGCATGGATCAAGTATTTCTTGTGGCTCAAATCACTATTTTGGGACATACTATTATGATTATGAGGTTTTCGGACAACAAATTTCCTAAGCACTACTGGGTCTAGCTCCCAGTATTACTTGGTCAAATTTGCATATTTTTCACTTGTGCATATACCATCTCTGATCAACTCTTATATGCACAAGTGATGAACATGCTGATTTTTCTAAGCACTACTAGGAGCTTACACTGCAACACATGTACTATTGTGAAAATCATCAAAAGTCCATTTGTTACTGGTTCTAGCTCCTTGTATTACTTGGTCACATTTGCATGTTTGTCACCTATGCATATACCTTCTTTGATCAACTCTTATATGCACGGGTGATGAACATGCACATTTTCTTAAGCACTACTGGGATCTTACCTTGCAACACATGTACTCTTGTGAAAATCATCATAAGTCCATTTATTTTCGGGTCTAGCTCCTAGTATTGCTTGGTCAAATGTGCATTTTTTTCACCTGTGAATATACCTTCTTTGATCAAATCTTATATGCACAGGTGATGAACATGTAGATTTGCCTAAGCACTACTTGCAGCTTATCCTGCAACACATGTACTATTGTGAAAATTATCACAAGTCCATTTGTTGTAGGGTCTAGTTCCTAGTAATGCTTGGTCAAATATCCATGTTTGTCACCTTTGGATATACCTTCTCTGATTAGATCTTATATGAAAAGTTGAAGTTTGGTCAACTACAATCTCCTATTTGTGTCTATATGTTATCAAATCAGTTCATTGAGAATCTTGTCTACTCGAGACATTTGAATTGTTAAAGAAATTGGCATTTGCTTTTTATTCATTGGTTGTGTGATTAGAGAAGGTATATGCACAGGTGATGAACATGCATATTTCATAATAATACTTTGAATATTATTTTGTCCTCTTCTCATAACAATAATAATATTAGTTTGTATTTTACATGATTGCATCCCCCAAATCATTACAGGAAAAATATTCAACATATATAAATGGAATGCTTTGTGCATGAGATAATTAAATGGAATACACCAAGAAGTACCAAATGATGAATTCTCAATTTTTGTAATATAAAAGCATCATAACCGCCCATTTCTAGAACTTGATTTTCTATAGTCTTAATGATTTTTCTATAGTTCTAATGATTTTTCTTATTTCTTATCTTTTGTCCCTTTTTTATTTCCTATGTCTGTGCTTGGTGAAGGATTTTGAACATTGTTGACAAAGCATGTTTCTTTTTTTGATTATTTGATTGATCCTCTCACCTTTCCTTACTTTGTAAATTCCATTGTCCCAATCAAGTTTTGTTGTGTTTTTAATTTGGTTTCATGTTTTCAATTGTGGGGTTCCACATTGTTTGTTGCTCTTGATAAATTAGGCCTTGAATTTGACTTTGTCCATGTCTGATTTTGTGACAATTGTAGAGTTCACCTTCTTTTGATGATATATTTCATTCACTCTATGTGGAATACTATTTTGTTGACTATTTAATTTTAGCTTGATATTTCATCCATATTTCATATACAAAGAGACTACACATGCTGATAAAAAAATGAGCAATTTGATTTAGGTTTTTTGTTCATGATTGTAAACGGTCAATATTTTTTATGGTATTCCTTGGTGTATTCCATTTAAAAATAATCAGGATTCTATGGCTATGATAAATGTCCCTTTGTGTTGAGAGAATTAGAGTTGAGAAAATGGTTGTTTAGTGACTCTATCTGCAAGTTTGCAAACAAATCATCCTTCTTCCACCAACATTGTAGTCAATGTACAAGTAATGAGTAATTCTATTCAAGAAAGACCATGTTTGATAATATCAACCCAGAACAAAATAAGGAGACAATTGCTTGATTGTGGTCTAACTTTAAAATAAAAGGTGATGGAAAATGTTATTGTCCCTACAAAATTTGCAAGGGCTTAAAGACTCGAAGATATCTATCAAAACAACTGAGGAACATTGTAAGCAACATGGTCACATTAAAGGGGGAAAAGAATTTTTTCCATTGGTATGTATTTCGATATATTATTTTAACAATTTATATACATAAGAAATGAATTGATGATGAGTACATCATGGTCATGACCTTAGTTTAAGGTCATCATTTGATATAGGTCAAGTACCTTGGGTTTCATGTTATGGACCATGACAATACAAAGAATGTGGATTTCAACCTGAGGGAACATGGAGGTGTGAATATCAAAGTAGAAGGTAATGATCCCATGGAAGAAGATCACGATGATCAAGATGATCACAATGATCAAGATGATCATGATGATCAAGATGATGGTACTGGTGCAACTGATGATCATGATGATGAAGATGACCTAGATGTACCTATACTTGAAAAGGCATATGAGCCCTTATATGAAGGCTCCCAAACAAATCTTCTTCTCATTGTATTTTTGTTGGTGAGCTTGAAGGTTATGAATGGTTTATCCAATGTAGATATCACACGTATGTTAAGGTATGTCATATGTGTCATCTTTTTCATGTTTTTTAGTTGTAATTTCCATATAGTTAACAAAGGGTGAATCCTGTACCATTTAATATTCTTTATATTAACAAATTATATTTTTTTCATTGGTTGTTACCACCATCAAACACTCTACCTTGCTCGTACTAAGAATTATCTTCCATTATGAAAGATATTGGAATGGATTATCAAACAATACATGCATATCTAAATGATCATATTATATATCATAAACAACATGAAATGGAAACAAAATGCCTTGATTTTCATATTAGTAGATATCGATTAGATCAAATAACAAAAAAGGTGACTCGCAAGGTTCTTTGGTATATTCCCATTATTCCACATCTCCAGTGATTATTTAGGTGCACTAGCTTGGCACAATTTATGAATTACCATGCATGTAATAGAAATCAAGATGACAATATGTGAATGCCTACAAATCATTTGGCATTTAAGGAAATAGAGGATACTTGGTGAAACTTTAAAGAAGAACCTCATAATCTCAAGCTTTCATTGGCAACAGACAGTGTCAATCCATTTTGAGAGATGAGATCTATTTACTCGATGTGGCCTATTTTTGTAATAAAAAATAACATTCCTCCTTGGATGTCCATAAAGAGGGAGCACATAATGTTGGAAATGATAGTTCCATGTATTTTTTCATTTAATATTCATCTAAATTAATTTATTATAAATACCCCATCAAAATGGTCATAATAATTATGTAATGTTTTTGTTCATTCAACTAGGTAAGTACCAAGTTAAAGATATCAATGTATATATTAAGTCCATTATCGATGAGTTGATGGTATTATGGAATGGGGTCACTATGTATGAAATCTCTAGACCAATAGGACAAAGAAAATTTCAATAAAATGTAATGCTTGTGTGGACAATACATGATGCCACTGGGCTAACACATTTTTGTGTTATCTTCTCTTTTTAACACCTCTTTTTTGGTATGTTATAGTGCTAACACATTTGTTTTGTATGTTTAAGTTGTGTATGATAATTTTAATTATTAAAATTAACATATTTAATTCAATTATACATGATCTTGAAGGTCTTCAGACAAAGGGAAAATTTGCATGTCCAGTTTGTGGTCCAAAGATGAAATCTCATCATTCAAAAAGTTTAAGAAAGTAGGTGTTCGATGACTATAGACACTTTCTCCACAGAAATCATAAGTACCCAATTACTGAAAAACATATTTTCAATGGGAAAGAAGAGACTACATCAACACCACGAAGAATGACACCTCACCTATGGGAGTTGGAATACAATAGACTAAATCATGGAGTTAATGTCATTCCATATGATGGTTTATGTTTGAAATTTATATTTCAATATTGTGTTTTTTTTATTGATGATGTAATCGATGCTCGTGAAGGTCATCAAGGCATTAATGAAAAACTTTGAAAAGGACTAAAATTTTATCCTACACAATTTAGTAGGTTGTCATACTACAAGAAACTCCCAATAGTGTATTTTTTTGATGCTATGCATATTGAAAATAATGTAATAGAGACATCATGGAAAATATTGGATGGAAGGTGTGACAAAGACAAAATTCTCAAAATTTGTAGTGACATTGAAGAATCCAACCATGCAATGAAAAAAGTCATTTGATCAAATAACAATGGAGACTAGATTGATATAAGTGCCCTTCCTTGGTTATTGTTGGAGCAATAGAGAAATGCTATAAAATAAGTCATACAAAAATTTTGATTTCCCATAGGATTTGCTGCGAACATAAATAATCTCATATCAAAGAAAAGTGAATCTAGGCCAGGGATGAAAATACATGATTGGCATACATTTATTAAGGTAATTCATGTTATTCTATATTCACTATATATTTGTATACTGCATGTAGTTTTCTTTGTATTATTTTATAAAATAATGAAAAGATAAATTTACAATTATTTCAGTGCGTTCTACCTCTATCTCTCCCACACCACTTCGACAACAATGTCAAACAAGTTATATATGATCTTGGAAAATACATGAGATGGTTGTCATCAAAAGAAATCAATAAAGAAGATATAAAATATTGAACGAGAAAAATTCCTCATCTTATTTGTGAAATACAAAAGTGTCTACCTTCAACTTTTTTCAATGCACAAGAACACTACCTCATACATCAATTTGATGAGATTGAATTGTGTGGACCTTTACAAACTAGGTCAATGTGGATGGTTGAGAGGCACTTGAAATTTTTGAAGGGTTTAGTTCAACAAAGAGCACATCCTGAGGGTTCTATGGTGGAGAGATATATGGTATACCAGATCATGGTGTACATTAGTGAATATCTTCCTAAGTTTGCAACAAAGATCTATATAGATCATATTTGGGATCCCAAATCCATTTACAAATTCGAATGGGAGTACATGATGGGGAAAGGTAGATTGGAGAAAGTGAGAGGTAATTATAAGATGTTATTGTAGCTTATTATTTCTTATATAATTTATTTCTTATTGGCCTATTTTTTTTATACAGTTGGTTGAGAGTGGGATGCACTACATTTGTATATTGCAAACAATCTTGATTCCATGATGGTATGGATTAAAGGATGTCAAAAAAATTGTCTCTCATTATCATGGGAAGGTGTTTCTTCATTGGTTAGAGAATCTCATCGTAATGGAAATCCCAATGTTATGCCAATGGTAATTTATCTAGCATATGGTTTAAGAGGTAGATAGGTATGTAAAAATTTATTAATGATCATGAACCATATGTTTCATATCAACTCATGATGAAAATAATTTTTACATGCTTGAAAAATTGCAGGTCAGGCACCACAAAGCCATGTACTATAATGGCCACAAATTTTGCATAAAAAAGTGGATGACACGAAGAAAACATGTGAATCTGGGATAACTGCAGTCTTCGAGGTCACTAATATTTCATCTAGAAATGACGTACATCCTCAACAATCTCAAAATTGATACTATGGTATCTCAGATGATATACTTGAGTGCGACTTTAACTCTGTCAAATTAGTTCTATTCATTTTCAAATGGTATAGGCTATGACTAAATCAAAATGATCATGATAGAACTATTATTCAACATGATAATAGATTTACAATGATTAATACAAGGTCATTTGAGCTAGTTGGAGATGAGCCCTATGATCTTCCAAGCCAATGTGAGAAAGTGTTTTACTTGGAGGTTCCACATAAATCAGGTTGGTCATTTTTTGTTAGACATGATCCAAGAGGAAGGCCGGAAAAGTATAATGTGGTGGTGGTGGTGGTGGTGGATGAAGAAGATGATCAATGACATGATTGAAATGTACAAGTTATGTGATTTAATTATTTATATATATTTATATTGATTAGTATATATATTTAATATTAATTTATTGATGTTGTGAATTTAACCCATGTAGTTGTTATTGCAGTGGATCCCCCTTTAGAGAAACAACCTCGTGTTCCTCAACACATGAGGATGAGACATGTGTTACCTTAAAAAAATGAACAAGAAACAAAAAAAGAAATGATTGTAATTAACTTTTTTTTCTAATGAAAGAATGTTGTCTTAATGAATGTAATTATGTACTAGTAAATGTCGATGAATGATGTGTTAATGAATTATTCATGAATGTTGTGTGTTAATGAATGTTATGTGATTATAATGATTGAATGTTATATTTCAAAATTGTTTGAATGAATGAAAGAGGCTAAAGTTTTCACAGTAGGGTACTTGCAAGAAGCTATGAAGGAAATTGGGGAGATAGAAGAAAATAAAACCCCACTCCAAATGGAGGTAAGTACTTTTTCATGTTAAGTTTAGTTTATATAACATGTTCACCTATAAAGTATTCATTAAGGTTTACTAAAATTATTGAGTATATGAACAACAAAATAGCTATGACCTTCATTTTACTTTAAAGGTAAAAATTTAGTAATAATAAGTGCTTGCAACTTGTTTGAGCTACATAATAGATACTACTTCTTATACATATAGTACCTTACATAATATTTCTAATAAGAATATGTTTTTTTATCAAATTGAGTACATTTTGAAATATCCTTGGAGATGTAGGGTTCCAAGATGGGATACTTGGAATTTTATTCAAATATTCAAACAACAAAACCAATGGCTTGTCAATTACATTTAAAAGTAAGAATTAAAGTTTATTTATCATCATTCATATTTTTAAAACAAGATATAATGTTTTTTTGCTGATAGATGGTGGAAGCATTTGAAACTAATTCATCTTGATTTCTTTCTTCATCGATATGTGGAATTTTATTTATGGTGGGCTTGCTTATTATTTGTACTTGAATTCAGTGTATGTAGAATTCATTCTAAAAAATTGGCCATGTTGATGATGATTATGAAGAAGATTTGAAAATGTTGCACCAATATGAATTGGATCAATCATAATTTTCAAATCTTCTTCATCAATCACCATCAACCATTTTCCAAGAGAAAAACCTTTATCTATGTGAATTTTGGTTTACATTTCCCTATAATTTAATTGGTAATTTGAAGCCTTCAATGGTAACTTACAATCATAAACAATTAGTATATCATTGATGGCTTCATAATTATTAAGTGAAAGGGAGTTTTTTGATACAGAACCCCCTTTGGTGATGATCCTACATAGTTCCACATAGACACAACATGTTTCTTAGAAGAATTTTAATCTCACAATAGTTGAGAAACATAATTGTAGGCATCATGGTCACAATTCTTTATAGACACAACATAATTGAGTGGTATATTTAGACGATGCAACACAGCCACTACTCCTCTAGTTCTAAGTTGACACTATAGGATCCAAAAACCATAGATAACGATGGCTAAGTTGAATACAACACAGAGGGTGATGAATAAATTGAGACAGAAGAGGCCAGAGGGCCGTAAGGACAAAAATATTCTATGCTTTATGGAGATATAATTTCCATATAATTTTTGTAAACCCTGTATTATTTTGGTCATTATGGCCCTCCTCCTCCACTATTAAGTGATTCATTATCTATGGTTTTTGGACACTATAGTGTCAACTTAGAACTGGAGGAGTATTGGTTGTGTTGCATCATCTGTGTATATCACTCAATTATGTTGTATCTCCAAAGAATTGTGACCATGAGGCTTACATTTATGTTTCTTGGTTGTTGTGTCCCAAGACCCCTTATGACCCTTTACGATCCTTAAGAATACATTTTTGAGGTCTTAAAGTGTCGTAAGGGGTCATAAGACTCTCCTAGGAGGGACCATATGAGCTTCCATCTTCATGTGGTTAGCCCTGATAAATAGAGAATGTTAAACTATTCTTGAAACAAAGAGAAGCTCAATATTTCAAGGTCTTGGGGACAAAAAAAATTGTTCATAGTCTTTAATTTATGAAACTGTCCAAACTTGTTACGCTTCTATAGCTCATCAACACTCGAGGTCTGAAGGAATCAATTATTTGGTCAATTATGAGAAGGTAATCAAAGTTTTTCTTATCCATAAAGGGCCTATTTAATGAGGAGGGGGATGCAACTAGTGACAAGACATCAACAAATAGCTCTATCATCTTGCTCTTCTTCTCATAAAAGGCTTACTTAAGCAATAGTTTGAGTGCAAAGCCCGCTCCATCTTTATCTATCATCAGAGATCATATGAACTGGAAAATAAGATAATTTGAATAGTCATGAGTCTTCAGATTATACTTAATATAGCCAAACTTCATTCAATGGTACATTCAAACATGAAACAAACCATTCTTAAACCACTGATCCTGATTAAAATAGTAAACCAAAGGACAATAGACTGAATTGCATTAACTTGATGTGTTGTGAAAATCAATGAACCACAAATAAATTAGTAAGTGTAACTAATATCTCTTTAGATGAATTCATGATTGTTTTACATAGTAAGCTAAACTATTAATATGCAATAATATGCATTGTGCACCTCATGGAGTGATTTTACAATAAATGATTAATATATATTATTTTTATAAAAAAAAATCAATTTGTCATCAATTTTTTGACCAATAGGATTGTTTACTTCGATGTCAAAGCTATACTTGCGACATATATAGTAGTGGAGAATTGGACCAAGGTTGGTCAAAAATTGTCAATGCTTAATTCGACCATTCGACCACATTTGGTCGAAATTCATCATGGATATGTCAGTCATTCTTGATATCGTAGCTGGTAATTTTAACGTTGACTTGGTCAAAATTTTGACCAAATGGTAAGTCAAATATTTGACAATAAAGAAACTTGTGGAAAAATTGACAAAGAAAGTTTGACAACAAAAATGGTCATTCGGTTGACCATTTTGTGTCAAAAAATAGACTAATGTGCGTAAAAAATTAGGCTAAAATTTACTACTGTGTGTGGAAGGAGAAAAACCCTTAAGGTTACTGATGTGGATGTTCTTGAGCCTATAGATTAGGGTATCTTTAGTAGAACTAATGGCACTTCTTTTACCTATAGGTTTTTCTGATGTAGATGTTCTTGAGACATCAAACTAAGTTAAGTCTTTGGTGGAATGAATGAATTTGTTTTTTCTTGGGGTTGTTGATTTGGTTGATCTTGTGAAGATTTAGGGGGGTATCCATGAAAGAGATTCTTTCAAGGTTCCTATTATTGTGTCTCTGGTTGTTCCTCCTATGGTCCCTAAGGACCCCTAGTAACTCTATCAATATTTTGGTGGATATCTCTCAAAATATAAAATATGATCATCTTGGGGTCTCGCATCCTTTTGAAGGCTCTTGTTTGGTAGATTCTTATGAATATAAATTTTCTCTAAAAAATTTCTCTCTATTATATTTTCTTGGGTATTTTGGAAGATGACCATCCTTTCAGTAAATGGTCAAATCATAACATAGGAAGAAGACCTCCTCCCTCAAATTCCATTGGAGTGATGACCCATAACTAATAGAGACTTGATTGTAGATTTGATTTCAGTGTTGCAAGTAGACCTACTAGGCTTTAGAGTTATGAAAAGTAGAGTAATTTTTATATTTTAAAGGGAACTTATGAAACTCTCTTATAAATGGGGCTTGTTGGCACACCTCAAAAAAGAAAATGAAGATTTTTTTGTGGAATATAAGGGAGCTCAATAACCCCCCATAAACATGGTCTTTGTCAAACATGATCAAGGATAATAAAGTATATATTTTCCTTATTCAAGAGACTAAAATGGAAAGTGATAAACCTAAGTGGAATAAGGTATGTTTGATTAATGATTGCGACATTCACCGTTGTGATGTTAGAACTTTATCTACGACATTGTGATGTATTGAAATCCTTAGTTTGTTAAAGATACTGAGATTTACTCTAAGCCAAATCATATTTCTACTTTCTTTAAACACCTTAAAGATAATAATTCTTGGATTTTATCCAACATATATACTCTGAATAATAAGGGAGAGAGAAAAATTGGTGGAGATCTCTTGTGTCTTTGAAATCTCAATTTTAGTTTGAGAGATGGCTTGCCATGGGAGATTTCGATACTCCTTTAAAAAGTGATGAGAAAAAATGATATCCTCAAGGTGTGGATGATATCATAAAGGATTCACTCTATTTTATTAATTCACAAGCATTTTTGGATCTCTATCTTCAATGGACATTTAATAAAATTTGTAATGCAAGCACCTAAGGGTCAAATAGAAAAATAAAAGATAGCTTCCACAAGAAAGAGTAGCAATGAATAATTTCTATATTCATGGAGTTCAAAATTGATTACAATGCATTGCAAGATAGATTACAATGAATAGATCAATTTCTTTTATAGAAAGCAGTAGTCCTAAAATTATGCAAAAAGATAACTCAAACTAAGAAAAGAAAAGTAGAGTGAGATATTTAAACTAGATCCCAACTAGATTAAACTAAACTAGATTAGCCTCAACTAAGTGAACTTTAGCTAGACATGTGTTACCTCAAAATTTGAAATTTTTAGCCCCTTTCTTATTAAGATTATAACTTGGATCTACAACCATTCTTTTGGTTCAATCCTTCATTATTAGTTCTTTTGATCCCACTAGATATATGCTTGGCTTGACTTTGTAATTGTTCATAGCTGACTTTCATCTAGTTAAAATTTTAGAAAATCTCCCAACTTTACGAACAACGTTAACCTTTGATTGTTAGTAAGTCAAGTGGATCCACAAAATGCCTTATCTCTATAACAATTCATAGTAATTGGCCAACCTATTCAATCATTGACAATACAATGCTTGCAGCACCAATTTATAAACAATTAATATGCTATTGTAATAACCAAAGTTAGACTTTGTTGATCAAAGAATGAATTCTCACCACCCACTGAGTCTTTGACTATACTGTCCATTAGATCCTTCAAAGAATAATCTTTTCAAATCCTTGGAAAGTAAAACTCTTTAATTTCAAGCATAATAGAGTAAATTTACAATGGTGGAAACACAATATTATAAATAAAAGGCTATTATTATCAGCCACCAAACTTAAATGAGCTTAAAGGTTTGAGTACAAAGAAAGATGGCAACATTTTTAACTCAATCTTTTCCCTAATGATAGCAAAAGATTTTTTCTTAAAATGGGACTTCTTACAAATAATAAAATGTGGAATGAAGAACCAATGCCTATTGTATAACCTGATTTGAAAGAGTCTCAAGTAGAGAAAATTGGCATTGTCTCTTAGTTACACTCAGTTGTGTGGAAGGAGAAAACTAGCTATGTTGAATATCATAGGGAAACCTTCATCTTGGAAGAGGAAGAAGAGTGTGTCGAACATGAAATAGTTATATGGAAATACAACTTGACGTGGATAGATACCTTGCACCTAGGGCAGTTTAAATTTTTTTGTTTTAACATGCATGGAATTTATTTGTAATTAGTAGTACAGTAATGGAAAATTTTGAGTACAACAGTTCTATTACTATTCAAGGTTCTTTTCTTGACACTAGTCACTTTCAAAGACCTTTATTTAAAAATTAATGGTCATAATTTTGTATATATAGGCTTTGTATAAAGCTAGTAAGAGAGAGGGAAAAGTGTAGAATACAGCTCTAAAAATAAACTCTAGGATATAGCCATTTTTTGGGGTAGGTACAAAAAATTGTTAATCCTTGGTTGTAAGCTCTATAGGCAAGAAGCCCCACTATTTCACCAAGGGTCAAGGTAACAACTCTTTATTGAGAACCACAGTAGAGAGCAACCTCGTGGGCACTTGAACGTTAGTTGTAGGCACTATAGGCAAGAAGCCCAACCATTTCACCAAAGGCCCAAGCCCAGGATATAGCCATTTTTTATAGTAAGATATATTGAGCTTTGTGTCATTTTATTAAATAGGAATTTTTAAAATTGGAATATGTATATTTAAAAAATGTGTGTTTATTATATTTTTTTGTAGATTGTGAATTAAACTTTGAGTTATGATGGTTATTCTCATGGTGCCTTTCTACACAATTTGGTTATAAATGTGATTATTTTATAAACTTTGGGTTCTTAAGTACTTGGCAACATGGGATTAAATTATTTAATATTTTTCTATTTCATGTGTTGTATTAATGGAATTAACTTCACATCATTTTATCTTTCCCCTTTTCATTATTTTCAAATCTCATCCATACTCAAAGTATGTTTGTGATTGGATGTTAAGTTAACCTTTTTGGGTTTCTGGTTAAAAGCATACCACAAAAATCCCAATTACATCAAAAGATAGAGTTATACCTCTAAAATTTGGAGAAAAGTTACTGACCCAATGAAAACTTCTCAAACTATTGGCTTCTAATTTGTTTTTCATTTTAGGCTTAAAGAGTTTTGTAGAAATTATTTCAAAATGGAAAATTTCACAACCAATTGCATGAATGTGAAAATAAGTGCTCAAATTATACATAAGACTATTATTGCTTGTCTGTGTGTAATTAATTTATGAAACATATGAAGATATGCCTAAAAAAATAAATATGCATGGTCGAACATCCCCCTAAAGTGAAACTCTGGGAGAAAAACAATTGTAACCATGAAATGCATGAATGGGTTTTGACAATGAAGGGCATGATTAGGTACTTTAATGTCATAAATTTTCACCCTTGTGTAATTTAAAATTGTGTAATGCCCCTATATTAGTTGAAATATGAAATTATACACCAGTTTCCACCTAACTTTGTCATCACCCACTCAAATTCTTGGCCATGACGCCTACTCAAACTAGGAAACATGCACATTAAAGAGATGTTTTCATAGCCCACACTTTTCATGTAAATCTAGTGACATGTATTAAATCATTGAAGCATTACAATTACCACTCATATTGTATAAAACCTCATACCATGACCAACCAATGTCAAGATTCAACCCTTTGCTAATATAATTGCATTTTTGAGTTTCATTTGACCTTATTCTTCATGATTCTTCATGGTTTTGGATGCTTATTTAATTTTTCCATTATTCTTGGATACCTTCTTCACCATATTCTTATTTCATTGGGATAACTTCACAAACGGTTGTGTAGATTTCATAGTGCACTGGCTTCATCACTATCATTATTTTTCCTTAATTTTTTTGAGTTTCACCTTCATGGTCTTTGAGGGCATTTCATATTATCCCATCTTTCATTTTATAGAGAATATTGTTTTTTCTTTAGTATATTCTTTTCATTTTTTAATTTTCTGTCATCATCTATTTTAGTTATCTAACATTGATTAAATCCATTTGGTTCTCCATAGAGGTTATCCCAAGACAGTCTTTTCAACCTTTACTTCTATCCAAAAATTTGACCTCTTTAGAGTCAAGTTGGAAATTCCTTGGTGACGAAGGGCAAGGATCATGAGGGGCCAAAGCTATGGCTCACCCTAATGTTCCAAGCCTTCAACACACAATGCGAAAGAAAAACACCAGAAAGTGAGAGGGAGAAAGCAAGATCTTCATTAAATTTCATCAACAAACAGTATACATGCCGGGCTATAAGGCCTTCCCGGTTTAGGCCAGATATTACAATAAATTCAGAAGTCCTCAAACATGTGAGGATCCATCAAATTCTAACTTCTAACTTCTTGATCTCTGACTCCTACCTAACTCTAAACATA
The DNA here is from genome assembly GCA_027943335.1 of Chamaecyparis obtusa. NCBI lineage: Eukaryota > Viridiplantae > Streptophyta > Pinopsida > Cupressales > Cupressaceae > Chamaecyparis > Chamaecyparis obtusa. The sequence continues at coordinate 33,237 of BSBK01008455.1, forward strand.
AACACTAAATTTATACAAGAGTCTACCAAACTGAGTTGGCCTTTAGATCTGCAAACAACGGAAGTAACGGTCAGATTAAGGACCACTAGCTTCCTAATAATGGATACCAACATTAATTCTATGACCCTTGATAAATGCACACGTCGGCCCCAGTAGGAAACAAAATAAAACCCGTCGGTAAGCAGAGATAACCGACCAGCAGCAAAGCAATACCGAGCACAGGAAATTACCGACCGAACTCGGCAATCGAAGCAACCAACCAACTCAAGAGAAGAGAAAATCGACCAACGCAGAGACTACTGACCGAACTCGGTAATCAAAAGGAAACCGACCAACGCAGAGACTATTGACCGAACTCGGTAATCAAAGGAAACTAACCAACATGGGAAAGAGAAAATCATCCAAATAGGAACCAAACAACACAGAAAACAAAAAATATCTTTTTGGTGACACAGGATTGCCAAGAACCCAAGATGCTCCTGCATCAGACACCTGGGGTTGTTTTGAATGATTCATAGAATCATCCAGCAGATATGATCCGAGCTGCATCCAACTCAGACTGTGAAATCCATCAAATGTCTTCCATCGGTCTATTCTTCCATTTTACCAGATATTCCATGTATTATTTTCCTCTTGTGCTTTTTCCAACTCTTTCTTTCAAAATCTGTTCAACTTCCTCTTTCTGTTTCTTAGGATATTATGTCGGTACTGTCATTTCTTTATCAGATTCATAATATTCATACAAATCAACAATGTTAAAAATCAGTGATATGTCCATGTCATTAGGTAACTCAATCTCATATGCATTTCCACTTGCATTACATTCCACTTGAAATACTTTATTGAAATCAGGTAATGCCAAAACAGGTAATTCGGCAACCTTCTGCTTCAATGCTTGGAAACTCTTATCAGCTCCATGTGTCCACTTGAATTCTCTTTTGTCTCCTCTCATAGTCTCAGTCATAGCATTATAAATTGAACTGAAATTCCTTATGAACTTTTGGTAAAACTTGCCAATCCATGAAATGATCTTACCTCACTAGCATTCACAGGTGTAGGCCAATTCAAAATGGCTTCAGCCTTTTCAGGATCCATCTTCAATCCATTAGCCGAAATAACAAATCCCAAATACACAATTTCTTCTTTCATGAATGAACACTTTTTTAGATTTATCAACAACTTTTCCTCTTTCAACCTCTGCAAAACTTGTCTAACATGCAAAAAATGTTCTTCTCTGGTCTTACTAAATATCAAAATATCGTCAAGATATACAATCACAAACTTACCCAAGAATTTCTTCAAAACTTCATTCATCAACCTCATAAAAGTACTCGGTGCATTAGTCAAACCAAAAGGCATAACCAACCACTCATACAAACCTTCTTTCATCTTGAAAGCAGTCTTCCACTTATCACCTTCTCTGATTCTGATCTGATGATATCCACTTTTCAAATCAATCTTTTTGAAATACTTTGCTCCAGTCAAACTATCCATTATGTCATCCATCCTCGGTATAGGAAACCTATACTTCACCATTATCTTATTGGTTGCTCTAGAATCAGTGTGCATTCTCCATTTTCCATTCTTCTTAGGTGCCAATACAATAGGTACCGCACAAGGACTTAAACTTTCTCTGATCAAACCTTTATCCAACAATTCTTGAATCTGTCGGTTCAATTATTGATTCTTGGTAGGTGTTAACCGATGAGGTGCCTTATTTGGTAAACTAGCTCCAGGGATTAAATCCATACAATGATCTATACTTCTCTTTGGTGGAAAACCATCAGGTACATTATCAGAAATGATTTCTCCATACTGGGTGAGTAACTTATCAATCTCCTCAGGAATATTATCTTCCATTTTCTTACTCGGTTTGTTAGGGATTACAGTAAAACATACATCATCCTTCTTCAAAGAACTGACAAACTTTCTTCCTTCCATAAAAAAAACTTTCACAAATGTATAGATATTACTAACAGATTCTTCCATCAATGGCAACAAGACTTGTTTCTTTCCATTAGCCACAATAGAATACTTATGAAATCTTCCATCACATATAGCATGTCTATCATATTGCCAAGGTCTACCCAACAAAATATGACAACAATCCATTGGCATTACATCACACAACACCTTATCATAGTATTCCCCTATTTTCAAATTCACATAACATTGTTCACTTACTAGGAGTGTATGCTCATCTTTGATCCATGAAATTTGATAGGGTTTCGGATGCTTCAATCTTTCCAACTGCAATTTACCGACCATCTTTTCAAATGCCAGATTCTCTGAGCTACCACTGTCAATGATTACTTTCCACACTTTGTCAGCAACTCTACATCTTGTCTTGAAAAAACTTTTCCTTACTGGATCTTCCTTGTTTCTTTCATTCCACAGTGCTCTCCTTACCATTAGGTTACTTTCCTTTTCAAGTTCATTCAATGATTCTTCTTGCACTACAACATTTCTACTACTACTAGCCTTCTTGCTTGCATGTGTACATTCAAAGGATCTGTGCCCTTCTTCTCCACAATTGTAACAGGTTACTCAGAAATTTCCTCTACTATAACCACCTCGATAGCTACTACCTCTACCTCTGGATGAACTTTCACCTTTCCACTCGGTCTTACCTTTGTCGAGGTTTGTTTTATTAGGTTCAGATCTACTATTTTCACCATTGGATCTACCTCTTCCTTTATGGAATCTACTACCTCAACCTCTTTGCCTTTGTTCATGTCTTTTGTTTAGTTTCTCCTCATTTTTCATAGCAAATTGATAAGCCTCTTCAATACTTTCCAACTTAACCATGCTGATTTCTTCTTGGATAGAGTTTCTCAAACCATTCAGGTATCTGCCAATCCTTTCAATATCATCTTCATCATGACCAGATCTGATATCCAATTTGTAAAATTCCTCAATATAATCCTTTACCGAGATATCCTTTTGTCTCAGACTTTGCATTCACCGAATTAGGTTAATCTGATAGTCACAGGGTAAGAATTTTCTTTTCAACTTATTGACCATCTTACTCCATACTGTGATCTTATCTTTGCCTTTCCTTTTCCTATCCAATTGTAGATTTTCCCACCATGGAGATGCATGTCCTTTCAACTTAGTGCTTGCAATCTTCACCATTTTGTCTTTAGGGATACTTTCATATTCAAAATATTTTTCCATCTCAGTGATCCAGTCCATTAATTCATTAGAGTCCAATTTTCCACTATACTCAGGAGGATTAAAGTGTGGTGTCGATTTCAAACTTGTCAAGGCTTTCAAGAATCTCTCTTCACCATGATCCATAATAGGTGCAGGTTCTGCATTAGCCTGTTCTTCTTCGACCTCATCATCACTAACATCTTCAAGATGTCTGCCTCTTCTTTGGGCCGTCTCTACTGCATCTAATCTAGCAGCAATCTGCCTTAGCATCTCTGCCAAGCCTGGATCTACATCTCGCCTCCCACGAACCATCTTGACAACCTTCTACAATTACAGGTCAGATCACAATCTGCTACCCCACAACAAATTAACTAAGGTTTCAAGAAGTTTGTGCAAACCTAGATCCACAGACCTAGATCAAGAATCTAACCTCGCTCTGATACCACCTGATGAAGGGCAAGGATCATGAGGGGCCAAAGCTATGGCTCACCCTAATGTTCCAAGCCTTCAACACACAATGCGAAAGAAAAACACCAGAAAGTGAGAGGGAGAAAGCAAGATCTTCATTAAGTTTCATCAACAAACTGTATACATGCCAGGCTGGAAGGCCTTCCTGGTTTAGGCCAGATATTACAATAAATTTAGAAGTCCTCAAACATGTGAGGATCCATCAAATTCTAACTTCTAACTTCTTGATCTCTAACTCTTGCCTAACCCTAAAAATAGACACTAAATTTATACAAGAGTCTACCGAACTGAGTCGGCCTTCAGATCTGCAAACAATGAAAGTAATGGTCAGATTAAAGACCACCAGCTTCCCAATAACGGATACCAACATTAATTTTGTGACCCTTGATAAATGCACGTGTCGGCCCCAAAAAGAAACAAAATAAAACTCTTTGGTAAGCAGAGATAACCGACCAGCAGCAAAGCAATACCGAGTGCCAGGAAATTACTGACTGAACTCGGCAACTAAAGCAACCAACCAACTCGGGAGAGGAGCAAACCAACCAAGGCAGAGACTACCAACTGAACTCAGTAATCAAAAGGAAATCGACCAATGCAGAGACTACCGACCGAACTCGGTAATCAAAGGAAATCAACCAACATAGGAAAGAGCAAACCGTCCAAATAGAAACCAAACAACACAGAAATAGCAAACATCTTTTTGGTGACATAGGATTGCCAAGAACCCAAGATGCTCCTGCATCACTTGGCTATTTTCCATGGGAGTTGTTCCTTTGGTTCTACATAAGTGCATCAAATTTCCCTATTAAGTTACCATATATGAGATCTAGAAAATTAGTTATCATCCCCTGGTATCTTGTTAATGCTTTATTTTATTTTATTTTTTGCCTACTCTAGTAGGGACCCTGCATCCCTTGTAGGATGCTTCATTTCTTTCATATCAAAAGTACAAGGCTAGGAAGTTGACTCTAAATTCTATAGCACCTATCCGCTCTTCTTGTCTTCGGACATCTCCTATGGTTCAATGTTATTAATCCTCTCTCCCTTGTTTTTCCCTAGGGGATTAGGTAGAGATCATGCCTTAGGAAAATCCTTTCATGCATCAGAATTTGAATATCTCATTTCTTTTACAATTAAAACATATTAGACAAATGGAGAATGAATACCCTTTTTCTTTCAAATTTTCTACATATTTTTTTCATTCACATTTTCCATTTGTCAACATACTTCTAGGAACACAAAATAATTAGAAACATATCTATTCAACCTACACAAGGCATTTTTAAAACCCACAATTCTCAAATATGAGAAACTATCAATCTAGATAAAATAGTTTCCATGTTGACTTACCAAGGTTGTAGCTTTAGCTGAAAACCTCTTTACTGGTGACCCTTCAATTTTTTTAATAGCTTCTAATAGAAACATATCATTAACAAAAGGGTAATTTTTCATCCCTCCTTTCTTTTATAATTTAAAAAAATACTCACACATAGGTGTGTCTCTTAATGAGGATTCTAGGGCTTTCAAACCAAGCCAAGAAACTTTGAGCTCCTAGAAAGGATGTATATCAACACTAAGGACATATAGAATTATTCCCCTATCATAGCTAGCTAGATAGTTATGTAAATGGCATCTCATTAAACTCACACAATCAATGTCTTGATTATTGAAACACATAACTATCATGGATTCACAAATTCAAAAAGAAAATTCCTCTGAGTCAAAACTCCCTACAACATATAATATAGCAAGGTAATTGCATCAGAAATTTAATTGACGAAATGGTCCCATTTATAATTGAAGGAGGTCTAGATCTTCCTTTCCTATTAACCCCTAGCTAGGAACTAGCAATTTTTTCCAAACATAAAAAATCTATGTCAAAATAATAGACCCAACAAGAGTCAATTGATATATTCACAAATTTCTCTTATTTAGGAAGCTTTAGTGCTTGGGACAAAACTTTAGGGTCAATTTTAATGAAATTTGAACCACTATAAGTTCAAATTTCATGATAATTAGAGTGGTAATAAATGAAACAAGAAATAATCAATTCACAACAAGGAGTTCCATAGGTGAGAAACCACCTCCTTCAATGAGACCACTTTGTACAATTTTTTTGGCAACAGGAGAGTTGTATTCTTCTCCCATTCTTTTGGCAATGCCATAAATATTCAAATCGTGTAACTTTGTGTATGAGACCATATCTAGACTATTCTCTATAGAGAGTAACATTATGATGGATAGAGTTCCAAATTGGTAGTATAAAAGGTAATTTATCAAGGGTTTTACAATTCTGGTCATTAAACAATGGCTATAACTTAGAATTTCACAAGAAGACTAAATGAGGTGCATGCCAAGTTACCACTTAGATTAAGTATTGAAAAGGTTTTACTTCTAATTCAAAAAAGACAATAAAAATTTGAGTAAAACCTTACCCTAACTTGTTTTTGTGCATGATTGCAAATTATTCATTTGCCACAAAATTTGAAACTTCACTATGCTAGCTCCTCAAGCCAAAATGAGTCTCACAAAATGATACTTACTAGAAATTCATTTAATTTTTCTATCTAGAGTATACTCATTCATTTTTTTAAAATAGTGCTAATATATTTGCCTAAATTTTTCCACCTCATTGATCATTAATGCAAGACACTTGTCAATACCTTAGAATCAGCACAACTTGGAAACTGGAAAATCACTTTAATTTGGGTAGTCAGTGATATTTTGATAGATGACAAAAAACACTAATGAGTGGTTGTGTGATCACATAATTTTGGAACTTGTGAACAAAAAAAATAAATGGGTATGAAGTTTCAAAAGTTTCTCAACCTACTAATAGTACACAGGAATAAGTTACATTGAGGAAGACTAAAATTATAGGGTAATCTTAATAAACTAGAGAGAGTCTATTGAAATGGGCATCACACTATCATATGAGTTCAATTATAACCATCAAATGACTATAAGGAAATCTATTAGAGGAAATATCAAGCATAAAATAATGGCATAAGGAATAACAAATAAAGAGAAGATGAAATTGGATTTCTGATTGCAAATGGTTAAGATTGAAGACATGCAAGAACTCACAAAATGATCTCACTCAAGCATAAACTATTTCCGTCTATTTCGACACAATAATTCTAGTTGTTTTTTATGCAAAAGAAGAGTACGCATAACCCAAGGATCTAAGAATGAACTAATCATCTATTCTAAATTTGGAAGCCCCTAACTCTCTAAATCCTTGAAACAAGGTTCAAACATCTACATACATGCTCTTTCTCATTATGACATTAAAGATCAATAAAAACCCAATGCAACTAGAAGATAAACTAAAAGAATTTTGCACAATGGAATACACATCCAAACTTTCCAAATCATATATAGACATAAGAAAAAATAAATAAAGTAAAACCAAGCCAAATCAAACCATGAAATCATTCCTTTTACTACTCAACCACCACCCCATAAATAATAACATAAAAAATACACAATTTACCAAGATTCCACCAAATAAAGTGGTCTTCCAGTGATTTAGTTAGTCTCAGTCAAAATTCTATGCCAATTAATGGCTACTTAGCCAAAGTTTGGTACAAACTAACAATACAAGAATAAATGAAAAAAAATATCACTTGATAACAAACCTAAACTACTCTTCCCACTTTTGAAAACCAAATTACTCATTGTGAGAATCAAATTTCTTAATGAGTTTTACTTTTGCAAGAAAAAAATTTAAAGAAAACATCATTTACAATTGTACAATATTTACTTTATCAAAAAGTGAAAGAATCAACAATTGTTTGGAAAAATTCTCAGTGCAAAAGTGCAAAAATCCAGACAGTCATGCCAATTTTCCAGGGCCTAAAACCTATCTAATGTCAGTCATCAGATTGGACAATCTTCTGGCAACGTGAGATAACATTCCAAGAGAAAAGTATAAATAAATTCCCGATGACATAAGACAACATTCAGACATTAGAGAACATTCCAAGAGGAAAATTTGATGCTGCCAACTTGAGACAATATTCAGAGGCTAGACAACATTCTAGGTTTAAAAGGTGAAATCAACGTGCCAAAAATGAAATAATCAACAACTATTGGATGACCGACAAGAAATTTCTGATGCCACATAAATAATCAATGCAAAACTCCACACAATCGTTGTCCAATTTAAGCCACTAGAATTGGACAACTTTCCAATGGCGTGACACACCATTATGGAGTTAGACAATATTCCCGGAGACAATATCCACTAAATTAATCGTGGAAGGGGAAGTTTCATTCGATGAATTGAGAATTGTGAGGTTTGATACAAAAGCATCAACTCCTTCTTAGCTTGTGTAATAATGGAATCATCAGTTTGGTTGTTGGGATTTAATTTAATAATGGAAATATCACTTTGGCCACTAGGATTCATTTTAAAAACCTTGTTGAATGGACATTGAATAAACATTTTTACTTTGGTAGTATTGATTCAATAATTTACTTGAAGACGACTAAATAAAAAATAACTTTTAGTAAATAGACATTGAATAAACATTTTCACTTTCGTAATACTGATTCAATAATTCACTTGAAGACAACCAAATAAAAAATAACTTTTAGTGGTAAGTGAATGAATTATGATACAAGAAAGTATTAAATTTTAAATTGCCTATAGTGCTCTATGTAGTGAAAAAAGTGCTAGGAGATTCTCTTATTTTAGTGACCCATCAATATTGAGTTAATTTAGATGTGTCTTCAATATTTGTAGATATCATTTTAGAGTCGAGAGAATCCAACTAGATAAATTGTGTGGTTGCACAGACTCTCAGAAAGTTTCAAGAGTGTTTTGGTATAAAGGTGGTAATGGATGATTATATTCTAGGGTCAGGGTTCCTTCTTAGTTAGTAGCTCTCGACATCATTAATTATAGGTGTCTTATATGAATCAAAGGTTGAGTAGTCTTATAGTTTGGAGGTAGATAGCTCTTGATTAAATGGGGATGGTGAAGTGGGTGACAATGACTTTGGTTTTTAGGGTCAAAGTTATAAATGAATATATAGCATATCACAAATTTTGTAAGAATCTAAATAGAATGTTGATATTATCTTTACTAAATTGATATGCCTTTTTTAAAGCTCTATTTTGGAGCAACCAAAATATGTATATTTATTTTGATAGTAAATATTAGAAAAGTGATATCTTAAATGTGATTTACTAATTGAAATACAATATTGAGAATCAATATGGCAACATGACCGAAGTAGTGCCAATTAGTATGGACATCTTTAATACATTTAACTTAAAAACACCAGAAACCAATCATAAATTAATTTATTTAGAGAAAGATTTTTTATTATTCTTAAATAAAGCCAAAAAAATCATGATTGACTATTAGCATTTTTGTTGGAATTTTTTTCTTTTTTCATTTCCAAAAGAAGAAAAATATTCATCCACCAATAGGATCACTAAGGTGCATTATGAATTATATGTCCTAAATTTTTTATGCTAATATTTTTTATGATATAGGATGGGAAAACATTGCACTAATTACATATTTTATACTCTACAAAATAAATACTCAACACTAAATTATTTGTGCAGTCCACTAATTTTAGGTTTTCTCCCATCTTTTCCATTCCATTGAAAAAACACTTTGCATTTACCTAAATCTTCTATATACCCTCTTGTTATCATTTTTTAAAATTGTTTTTAAATAAAATTATAGGATAATTATTTATTTAATATTTTTGATAAGTATGATATGTAAAACTTATTATTAAATAATTTAAATATAATCTTTGTAAATTATATTTGACAAATATTTATATATTTTTGAAATATTCAAATAAAAGCATTATTTTTATACATGTATATTATATTTTTTCTTTAATATTAATAGAAATATCTAGAATTGAGATTTATTAATTATTTTTTTTAATATTATAATTTTTAATTAATACATCTTAATTGTAAAAATAAAATTTATATTTATTATATAATTATTTACATTATATTCTTTGTAAAATTTAACATAATAAGAATCGATATAAAAAATAGTTACTAACTTTTATGTCTCTTTTTTTTTTTTTCTTACGAGTTCACTATCCTCAAATCAAGTTATTTCTTAGTTAATATATTTTTAACTAAGAGTCATGGACTAAGGCTTATCCCTTCAACCAAAATCATGAGGGGATGGATCCCAACTCCATCCATTATTTTAACCTTTGGAAGTTTGATACTTTGCGGTTGGCATAATCAAGAACATTCTATCACCCTCTCAGATTGCACTCATCTAGTCAAACTAAAACCTTTTTTTTAAGTATATTTTTCTTATCATTAGAAATTCAAAGATAGAGAATTTTACTCTATAAAAATATTTGAAGACAAAATTATCAAGAGATAAAAAAAATTTAAGTATTTGTGTAATTTAGAACAATATAATGCTAAATTTTCATCTCTTCTCCAAAATATTCCTTATGAAAACCATCTACATGTGATTCCCACTAGCCTCAATATTGTGTCCAAAATTTTAACATGTGGTTTCCAATCGATTTTCCCTCACATGAATCATTCATTCAATTTCTACCTCCTATACTCAATTGTAAATATAATCTAGTGAAGATCTCACTTGGCATGGTTTAATCATCAAACAAGAGGATCATCTATTACATTAGCTAAATCAATTTCAACCCTCACATTTATCATTAATGATAAAAAAAAAAATATTAATGGTTACTCTAAGAGCTACACTAGACAAAACATGACTATAGCAGAGTGTGCAAAAACTATTTGTAAAACTTGTGAACCATCCCTATAGTCATACTTGCTCCAATTTATCTTCTCCTAAAACAAACATTTAACTACTCAAAACAATGAACTTAGAATAGAACAAGCCTTATCTGAACTCAAATTAGTTTTCCCTAGTAGCACACCATCCATAACTGAAGACCCCTATTTGTGTAACCAAAACCTTTGATTTGATAACCTTAACTAAAAATTTAGCATTCAATGTTTAGAGTTGTCTTACTCCTAGGCACTTTTCCTTGTTCAGTCACTATGTTTGAAAAATAGAACACTTCTATCCTCCATATTTAACAAAATGCAAATACTATAGCTCCATCATTCTTGTTTATTTTATAACTATTTAAAAATTATTTTATTCTTACATAATTTACTTTATTTCTATTTAAAGAACCATTGTTCTTATTTTAAATTTATTTTATTTTTAAAAATTATGTTTGATTAGGAATTATTATACTAAGAAATATTAATATAAAAAAATAAACACACATAAAAACAAGACTTTTGAAATAGTAAATAATTTTTAATATTATATATAATTGATAAAATATTAAAGAAAATATGATATTTTTTTATAATATTTTAATGTTTTTTAATCAAAAACTATTTTTTATTATTTATTTAATTAGAATTATTATACTAAAAAACATTAATATAAAAAACAAATACATATAAAAACAACACTTTTGAGACCGTAAATAATTTTTAATATTATATATAATTAATAAAACTTTTAATAAGATATAATTATTTTTGGTAATATCAGACCCTTCAAATACTGGATAATTTATTAAAATTATTATAAAATTTGTAATAAATCATTAAATTTGATAAATAAAATGATCGAAATCCTCATGCTGATCAAAGTCTCTAGTAATGTCAAATGTTGCGAATGGAAAAGCTGGAAGCCACGTGAACTGGTTAAGCAAGTCTTGTGTTTTCACCTAAACATAAGTCTACTCTAGTCAATATATTGAATGTTGTCACACGTTAAAGAAATGCGTGGAAAATTAGCATGCAACTTTCCTTTTAGATGATACAAATTTTGTGTATGAGACAGCTTACACACACAATGACAATGAATGCCAGGTCAACAATCTGCAAGACAATGAAAATTCAAGTAAATGGTTTGGTAATGACAATGAAAATGAATTAAATTCATGCAAGGTAATGACAGCATACACTCACATAAATATAAATATGTACCATTCACTACATCCATCAAATTTAGATATTGATTTTTCTTTGGTGCATTCTAATTAAATAAAAAAATTACATTAAAATTATATCAATACATTTTCATCTATAAGACTATATAGTTTGACGACACTATAACCTTGACATTTTTTAGAAATACAAAGTGTTACAGTTGTACAAAAAAACATTACGATAACCACAACTACTATTAAACATTGAATTTGAGAAGTCTCTAAAGTTGCTTTGAACACTTGGGATCATTTATTTGTTGTTATAGTTCAAAAAATACTTAGTCTTGTTGTTCTTCATAGAATCCCTTGCAATTGACAATGAAGAGAAGCAATTTGTAGCGAGGTGTAAAACTTTAGAATTTGTGTTATCTGATGAACTAGCTGATTGGAAAACATTGACATGAATCACTTACAACATTGTTACACAGACCAACACCAAGTAGATCTTTTTTCCAACCCAAGGAATTATTAAAAATAAGAGGAAAGTACAACATTGAGAGATTAGATTAATGTGAAAGATCATAATGATTGTATGTCAAAAATATTTATGTATTAATAATATTTATATTAATAATTATTTTATAATTGTTTTATTTGAAAAAAATATTTTTATTTTTAAGAATTACATGTTTATATAGTGTTTTATTTTATCTACTCAAGAGTTTTTCTTATAATTTATTTATTTTATAAATTATTTTCTTAATAATTAAATGTTGCATTGTTTTATAATTTATCAAAATTATCTTATCTTATTTTATTTTATTGTGGAAGTTAAATTTAATAAATAAAATTAAGAATGATCTTTATCAATAAATCATTTGTTAATGAATATTTTTAAAAATATTTATTCTAACAAGTAAATTATGGTAGTTAACATTATATGAATCATGCTTAGCACAAGATCTAACTATTTCAATTAGAATCATATGTTATCTACATATCATTTTATTTATTGAAATGTTATTTGATAAGTTATTAATTTAAGAATTATTATATCTAATATGTGAACAAAACTATTAAATAACCATAATAATAAAAAAGAAAAAATAATAAATCTAAAAAATATATGAACTTTAATAAATAAAATATAATAAATAACACCTTAAAAAGCCTACGACTATGCGAATCTTACTACGATGTGGCTTTTTCTGCATTGATGTGGAGGAGTTAATCTCCTCAACGCTATTTGTTTTCTTCTTTTCATGTTTCATTTACTTTCGTGTTCTTTACTTTAGCTCTCTGGCAGTTGCGTGCTTTTACTTTGTCCTTTGAGCCTTTATTTTTCCCTCCTAGTCGCTCATGTGACCCGTCCTCGACTCCCAATGGAGCCAGAATCAGATGGCCCTTCCTTTATTACCCCAAACCCTGTTGAAATGGCACAACCAAACTTTAAGAAGTCCTTTGCTGAGACAGTCACTCTGACCAGTAATGGCGTGCCCTCTTCTGCGAGATTTCTTTTGATTCCTAGAAGCGAACAACCTAGTGAAGAACATAAGAGCCCTTCCATTAATTCAAATGATTTCATCATTTCGCAAAATGATGAAATGTTGAATGAAATTGCCTTGGAAAAATCTAGGTTAAGTGATATTGTTATTTTATTTTCTTGTGTTGATGTCGAGAAATGCCCACCTAGGAAATTCTTAGATGAAATTGGTTTCATAATCTCTGGAATTTGAAGTTAGGGCTTAAGATTTCATTCTGTAGGAAAATCCAGAAAGGTCTCTATATTATATTCTTTAATAACCATGAATCTCAGCTCGAGGCCCTTAAACAATAGTATTGGATGGTTGGAAAAACCTCATTTCGTGCTTTAGCTTGGTCTCGAGAGGCAGTTAATGAGGAATTTATTGCATTATCTTTCCCTAGATGGGTCATTCTCAAGGATGTCCCTCCCTTCCTCAGGTGCTTTCTACCTTAGCTATTGGAACCATTTGGGAAAATAATTCGGATAGATGAAACCACCAGATTGGCTCCCAACCTTGATGCTAGGGTGCTCATATTTATCAAACCTAGAGTTGATATCCCTACGTGTCTAAACCTTAACATGAATGGGGACATCTTTTATTGCCCTATGGAAATACTTGGTGGGTTAAACGCCTATTTTCTCTACAAAAAAGAAGGACATCTTCGAAAGAATTGCCCAATTATTAACCGAAGGAAATAAAAGGTTAACTCTATAGGAGCCTCTGAAAACCCTAACACTGGTAAGAATTTGATGTCAAACCCACATAACTTTAAATCATTTGAGAAAGATGCTAACCCCAAAAAATCTCCCACCACAAGGTCGACTCCTAGCTCTAAACCTGGTAGAATGATTCAAATGGCTGATGACAATAGCCTTGGGGTTTCTGAACCTTGTAATCTTATCTTTTCTTCCATGAAAAACCCTATGGAACCAAGCTCGGATGGCTTCCATACGGTCACAAGCAAGAAACATAGACACAAAAATTGTCAACAACTCACCTTGGAGAAAATTTGTGATGTTAACCAAAATACAAACCATTTTGAGACTCTTAAGAATCACTCCACCCTCATGATTGAAGACATACGAACTGAAATCCAACTCTGAGCAACTTTGTGGTTAATATTCTAGATGGAAAATATGATAGTGGTGTTGATGATATTACCATGAGTGATGACCTTGCTAGAAAGATTTTTAGATCTAAGACTCCCAAAAGTCATGATCCTAATCTTTGTGCAGGGCCTACCCCTGATGATATTATCACCAACCCCCTGGCTTCTATGATTAATGAGATAAAGGACAATCTAGTTATTGAAGTTATTTATGCCAATAGGGGTTTGAAAAACATGAAGTCTGGCTCTCTGCTCCCTGGCTTTCCAGGATCCCAAGGGTCTAGATTTAACATCAGAGATAATCCTAAATTTAAGAGTGATCAAATTGAGAGAAGTGAGGATGATGATGACCTCATGAAAGGTTTCTCCATAACTAAGAATAAAGGTAGACCTGTCAGTTCGAAGAATAAAAAGAAGTCAAGAAATCATAATGGTCTCCCTAGCAGCCCTCTTAACCCTCTTTCCACATGAAGTACATTTTGTGGAGTATTAGAGGCCTAGAGTGGCATGATAGGAAGTTTATTATTAAAAGATTTTTGAATTGTCATAATAATATTGATTTTCATATGCTTCAAGAACTTAAAGTTGTGGATTTTTCTCTTGACACTGCTCTTGATTGTATCTGGAGAGATGCAATCAAAATCTGCAGTAATCATCCTAAAGGAAAGGGTGGAGTTTCTCTGCTCATTAACCCTAAATGGGTGAGCTATGTTAAGGCTAGGGGCATCTCCCCATGTAAAAGAGTGTCTTGGACTACCTTAGATATTAGAGGCTCTTCCTTTGGTGTTTTCTCCCTATATGCTCCCAATGATTATAAAGAAAGGATTTCCCTATGGGATTGGTTGACTACCCTCCCAAATATCCCTTGGGTTGTTGTTGGAGATTTTAACATGATTGAAAATCAAGATGATAAGGTTGGGGGTATCCCTTTCAAGTGGAGAATCCCTGAGAAGTCTCATTAGGATAGTTTTAAATAGTAGATGAAACTATTCAACCTCCTTGATGGCCTCAAATCTGAAACTTCTACCCTTTGGTATACCTGGTGTAACTTTCAATGAGGACCTAGCCGAATCTACTCCATATTAGATAGGTTCTATGTCAATAAAGATTATTTTTCCTTTTCCCCTAACAATCTAGGAAATTCAATGGCTATTCTTCCTGTGACTTTATCCGACCACTAACCTATCATAGCTATCATTAACACTAGGCACTCCATCTCTAGCAATAATCCTTGTAATAAGAAATTTATCCTCAATTCATCCCTATTAAAAGATCAAGATGTCCTTAATGCCATAAAAATGGTTAGACTATTTAACATGTAGAATCAAACCCATTCCCACACTATAAGATGAAATATGAATATTTCCTCATGGAAGAAGAGATTCCAAACCTTTGGCCAAAAGAAGGCCAAGGATTATAGGTATGCAGAAAACATTCTCACTGAACGTATTCACTCGTTATAACGGAAAATTCAATCACAACCTTCCTCCTCTACCTTGGCTAAGAAAGTTTCTCAAGCTAGCGACACCCTTAGGAAACACCAATAGATTAAAATCAAGGGTGCCTTCATTAGAGGCCGAAATCACTAGCTCTAGTATGGAGACAAAGGCTCCAAACTTTTCTTCAACCTTCTCAAACATAAACAAAATAGAGAGAGAATTGACAGAATCATAGTGGAGGAAAAGGAGCTCTTGAATATCAATGATATCAAAGATTCCTTCGAAATGTTTTATAAGACTCTTTTTACCTCAGAAGATAATAAGGCTTCAAAATATATTATAATTAAATGTAAAAAAATAACCCCTAATAGTATCTTTGAGAGTGATTCTCTCCTACTCAAAACTAGAGTCTCTCTTTAAGAAATTGTTGATGCCATTAACACTCTCAAGGAAAATAAAGCCCCAAGCCCTAATGGGCTCCCTGTTGAATTGTATAAAGCTAATATTGAGTGCGTCACTAAAGATCTTTATGATTTATACTCAGAAGCTTTTGAAACTGGCACCCTGGGGGAGTTCATTAATATGGGCATTGTGAAACTTATCCCAAAAGATGGGGATAAAGCCTTGATTAAAAATTGGTGGCCAATTACTCTCCTTAACATCTCCTATAAAATCTTATCCAAAGTCCTTGCCTCTCTCCTTGAGAAAATCCTTCCCAATTTCATTTGTTCTACCCAAACTGGGTTCATTAAGGGCAGATATATCTTGGAAAACCTTGTCACTAGTTGGGAATCTATGGAATGGGCCAAGTCCTCTACTCAAGACGTTGCCATGTTCCTTGTTGATTTTGAGAAATCCTATGACAGATTGGAGTGGGACTTCATCCTTATGATTCTTAAAGCCTTTGGTTTCCCTAGTGAATTTTGTAGGTATGTTCAAGTCCTCCTTAAAGATGCTTCTACCCTGATTGAGGTTAATGGGACCTTTTCTCATCCTATCCCACTTACTAGATCCATCAGACATGACTGCCCTCTCACTCCTGTTCTATTTATTATTTCCTTAGATGCCTTATTCTACCTCCTTAGAGATGATACCCTCTCTACTAGAGTTCATGGTATTAAGTTGCCAGATGATTCTAAATTGCTCAACATTCAATTTACTGATGATA
The DNA here is from genome assembly GCA_027943335.1 of Chamaecyparis obtusa. Classification (NCBI taxonomy): domain Eukaryota; kingdom Viridiplantae; phylum Streptophyta; class Pinopsida; order Cupressales; family Cupressaceae; genus Chamaecyparis; species Chamaecyparis obtusa. The sequence continues at coordinate 50,033 of BSBK01008455.1, forward strand.
CTTCACTCTTCCTAGAGCTCTTTAGACACAACATTGAGTGCCCCAATCAAAAAATTGAGTGCCTTGGGTGCTCGTATCTCTAGCTCCAAATCTATCTTGCTTGGGTGGAAAGAGGAACCCCTAAACTCACTTCAACAATTTTTCTACTCATGGCGAGGACCTAACAAGATTGTTAAATACCTTGGTATCCTATTCACTATTTCTCCCTCTCTTAAGGATATGTGGCTTTGGGTGAAATAAACTATTGATAAAAAGGTCAATAAGTGGAATAATAGGATTCTTTCCCTTGCTGGTAGGGTCCAAGTCTATCACAAGATCCTCTCCTTCTATATTATATACTACTGCTCTACCTAGATGTTTAGCAATTACCAAATCTTTGAAATCCAAAAGTCCATGTGAAGTGTTTCCTTTGGTTTGATGGCAAGGGTAAAAGGAAGGCTCACATAGTCAAATGAAGCTTGTTCCACGTTGACAAGAAACTTGGAGGTTTGGATCTTAAGGATCTTAGGATACAAGGAATGTCCCTTACTGCTAAATGGATTTTTCATGCTTTAGAACCTGACAAGAACCTTGGAAGATTTTTGTTAGAAACAACATCCAAAAAGGTGTCCCTACGTCTACCAAATGTTGGAAAGCCCTCACATTTAGTGATTTGGTTGCTGGTCCGTTCTCTGTGTCTATCTAGGGCTCTTGGGTCTTTAAGTCCATATGGAAAGCCTGGGAGCATGTGTGCGGATTTATAGACAACTCTAGCATAGATTATAGTTACACCCTGCATGGGGAAAGATCAATATGGTGGAACCTCTACCATAATAATAAATATCCCTTGCCTTAACTCGAGTCTTCTCTACTAGGTACTGGTATAATAAGGGCATTAAGTGTATTATGGACATCTTCAAGCATAACAATCTTATCTGCTAGGAGACTCTTAGCAATGAGTATGGCCTTCCGAAATCACCACAAGATAACTTACAACATGATTAAACATGTGTGTGTTTCCCTTAACCTTCCCAGAAACACTAATGTTGACTCTCACAGATTCCTTTCATTTTGTTGGAAAGATGGATCCCTTCTCTCTAAAGTTAAAGCCAAGGATATCTACAAGCTTCTTAACTATGACACCTCGGTGACTGATCACATTAATTCCTTTTGGTTTGTCGATGCTAGTTCCTCTAATCAGCAGAAAACCTTTGAGAAATTTTGGAAATATCCCATCCCCGCTAAGATCAAATGCTTCAAGTGGCAACTCATGCTTGATAGAAAACCTATTAGGAACCACTTGGCTGCCTATGACCTTTTCTCTTTCTGTAGGATGCATGAGACTATGCAGCACATTTTTCTTGATTGTATCTTTGCTAGAGAAGTCTGGTTGATGTTTGGAATATCTCTTACTGAGAATGTTTGTACTCTTGACATTATTATTGGTTTCATTCATGGGCTTAAAAATGATGTTGATCTATTTTGGAAAATTCTTTCTTCTTTCATCCTTTGGTTTATTTGGAAATTACGAAATGAGGAAAAGTTTCAAGGTAATGGTAGGTCTCTTACTGGTTTTCATAGAAAACTCATGTACATTTTAAAATTGTTGCACATATTTGTTCTGTTATGAATTTGTAAAAGGAAAAAAAAAATTTAGTTCCTCAGAGACAGACATGCTACTATGTTCATTTATGAAATAAAAGATGGTTTTGAGTGGGCTAGGATTGCAGAAAATTAGACTGCCTTTGATGATGTGCTCGAGAAGTTGATCAAGGATCTCAAAGACAATAGAGGTCTCTACTTTGACAAGCTTGAGATGTTTACTCAGATCCTGGATCGAAGGAAGGTTGTCTGGATGGAGGGTCCTCAAGGATGGACCACCTGGGTGGAAAATCTTGATGAGGTTCTTCAATAGAAGAGCTTTCTTTGCTTGCCTCCTGCTTTGTGATTATTGTCTCGAGTCCTGTTATTTACCCTGTTACTTTTTTGGATCCTCTCTTGTTGGTGGATGACTATATACCTTTTGTGATGTAGTGGTTCGAACTCTTGTATTTTTTTGTTGAGGCTTTGCCTCCCTTTATCTTTGTATAAACTCTTTTGATCCCTTGATTTTTAATATTAAAAAAAAATTATTTATTATAATTGATATATAATTAGTAGTGAATGATTAAGCATGATAAATGAAGTGATGTAAATTGTCATTGTATTGAATTTATAAAAGTAATTACACATAGATAAATAAAATATTGTCAAACACTTTTAAATAGTAAATAATCTATTTAAAATCACTAGGAATTTTTTTAACTAAATAATTAAGAGTGAATGATTAATTTTATAAATGAAGGGATAAGTTGGTCAAAGTCTCTAGTAATGAAAAATGTTGTGAGTCCAGCTCTTTACAGAGTCCATAGTATCTTGACCCAAACATAAATATACTGTTGTCAAGACATTGGAAAATAAATGTGTGGAATATTACCGTATAAATAATATCTAGTGGAATATTATTTTATTAATGTTGTTATCTGCCACTTGTATAACAAATAAAGTCTACGCTTGTAACATCCAAGATATCACCATAGATTTTATCTTACACAAACATAAATACGTCTACTCTAAATAAATGTTCTGGCATACTAAAGGGATGTATGGAAATTCTTTCTTAGAGACTCTTTACTTTGTGGTTGACGAGAAAATTTCTTCGAATTAATGACAATGAAAATCCACAGATTAAGTTGTACAAGTTTTTCTGATAGGACATACATGAACAATGAATGAAATAAGGTAAAAAATGTACAAGAAAATGAAAATTTGAATAAATGGTAGGTAATGACAATGAAAATGAGTGATATTACGTGAGGGAATGAGTTCTTCTAGGGTTTCTTTTGTGTTGAACTATTGAGCCTATATTCTTGTGTCTTTCACATTTTCATATCATATTTAGTACAGGAAGCTAGGATTTGATAATGGTTCTAGCCAACTTTGGCCAAGTAGCTGATGCTACTGTTGGAGTCTTCGTGACGGATATCCATGGCTCCTCTAAACAAGTGCCTACACAATTTTTTTTCGAAGGTGTTTCACAATGTATGACCTTTCCTGATGTTGCTTTTCTTGTTTAGGATTTTGATAATGCATGTCAATGGTTAGAGAAATTTACTTTGGTTGACTATTTTTTGGTGACGGTTCCACCTAAATGCATTCTTTGTGATTGGGTTGTCAAGGTTTGGACCCCTCACGAGGTTCACCTTGATGGTGTCCAAAACCTTACCAAAGGTTTTTCTCTTCTTTTTTGCATTTCCAAAACATCCCATGTAGAGGCTATCCTTAAGCATGGGCCCTAGACTATTAGATCATCTTTGCTTTTGTTTCATCCATGGTCTCAACACTTCACCATGTCAAACAATTAAAACCCTAGAGTCCTTGTCTAGGTCGAGTTCCCAAGGTTATCTTTGTTGTGTTGGTCGTTAATGCAAACCATTTCCCAATACCTTGGCAAAGTGGTTTGTCTAGAACCAAACCATTTTTATCATACTCGGCCCCAAAAGAGGGTTTTTGTTGAAGTTGATTTATCTCATGATCTCAACAAGACCATCGATATTCAAGTGGGTGGTCAGTGTTTTATCCAGAAGGTGTTATATAATCTTCTCCACACTTATTTTAAGTGTCAATCTGTAGAGCATAAAATCAAAGATTGTTCGCTTTCCATTCAATAAATGAAATACCCTCCTAAGGAGCCGACTCCTTGGACCTCTAAGGGAGCTAAAACAAAAGAACGATGGACAATAGTGGTGCATAGAGGCAAGCAAACTACGATGTCAAGTTTTAGAAGCAACCTATTGATTCATCTTCTTAGGCGTCATTGACGAAACCTACTAATCCTAAGCCTTCTTAGATTCAAGCTTCACCTCTTGTTTTAAACCCTGGCTAGCGAGGGAATTCTTTGGCTAAGAGAAATTCTTTCCCTAGTTGAGTTTGCACTCCTCAAGCCATGTTGGTTGTTGTGGCACAACCTTCTTCTTTGATACAGTCTCGCAACCCTTCCGAATGAAATGATGATAATGATAGAAGTCCTGAGAAGTAGAAAACTATCCTAGGTGAGGAAACCTTTCCTAACTTCAGAACCAATTCAAATTTCTTGCATAATAGTTTCTCTTCTCTTGGGGACAAGGATGACATGCAAGTGCTTGATCCTTGAATTACATCTCATAGAATGTGAGAGGTCTAATAGACCTCACTAGAAAGTAATTTATAAGGGATATGTTGGTTGTCTTTTCTCTCTACTTGTAGGTTTACACTATGATTGAAAAATTAATGTCACTGACTCTATCACCACTCCAAAGTCTGGAAGGAAAAGGGCCAATTAACAAGGATCAAAGAGATCCTCCTAAACTTTGAGCCTAGATGCTCAGGTGGGTGTGCCTTTGATTCACTTCTTGAAAGGAATCACTAAATATTATACAAGTATACCCTTTACTAACTGGTTTAAAGATTTTATCATTTAAGTGTGTGGTGGATGATGATGAACTGCTTCTAGAGAATGGATCAGTGCCTTAACCCAGGGCATGGAGTCACTCAATAACATTTATCAACTAAGAATCTTAACTCAAACACTCTTGAACTTAGAATAAGTGCTTTGCCTATTATCCCTCTCCCTCCCAAACCTAATCATCAAATTCCTATCCAACCATGAACTCACCGAAACTGCCTTAAAGACTTTAATCCTAACTTTGTTAGGAACTCAAAGATAATTCCACAATACTCTTTGTTTACCATATGCTAACTTACTTTGTGATATTAACATATATGAGCCCAAGATCAAAACAAGAAGACAATCATAAATCTGAGATTGGAATTTAAGTGTATTCTTATTAAAATTTGTAGAATCTATACATTACCAAAACAACACAATGCTAGGAAACAAAACCAAAATCCAAGCTCTCCTTGTTTAGTCTTTTACATTGACTATCAACATAACATCACCAACAACACTACAAAATAAAACTTCTCCAATATATACCACCAGTCATCTTGGAATCTCAAAAAGTTTAGGATGCAACAAGCTACGGATGACTGAGGCAAGGGCTCGGGTTTTCATCCACCAAACCAACCAAAATCAATCAGAATTTACTACATTTGGAGGAAAACCAAGCAACTAGGAGAAAGTAGATCCTAGAAAGATCCTCATTAATGAAAAATTTCTTAATTTGTACCTAGGATCATGAATCTACTGGGTAAAAGTACAAACCTATGTCACACTTTTATAAAGGAAATGGACAACAACATACAAATTTTTAAACTTTGACGATATAAAAGTGGCATTTGTGTTTAGAATTTAAAGATGATGTAAACTAATGAAATGTGTAAAATTTGATGAAGTTTATACTTAGAATTTTTTTAAAAAAATTTGAACAAAATTTGACATAGTTTTTTAATTTTTTAAGTCCATCTTTTTATTGTTGAAATATGCTGAAAATCTAGGGTCTAGTCCGCGTTATCAAATTTTATGCAAATAATATTTTTTTACTCTGATTTCATAATATGTTTTAGATGACATGTATAGCTAGTGCATAAAAAAAGAAAGATTGCATTTCAGTATATATTTTGTCTGTTATAACTATCCAAAGTCGGTGTTACCCGAAATCAATAGTTTTTAGTCCGCGTTAACTTTTTCCTATCAAATCTACACCATTTTTAAAAAAAATTACATATTATTGAAGAGGACTCTCTCCTCTAGTTTTAAATATAAAGTTTTAATTTTTCTAACATGATTGGATATTTTTAATATTTTTCGAATGAGTGTGTTCTTAAATGTTAAAATACCTACTTGAAGTAATTTCAATTTATAATATATTATATGGAATCAAAACATGATAAAAATTATATGATTATAATCTTGACTCCAAGCTCTAGAAAATGCTATTTTTAGATTTTACAGAAAGGTAAATTTTGATAGAGAATTAAAGCCTAGAAGTGAGAACTTCTGAATCATCCCAATTTTTCCTTACTTGGCTGACATGTGGGATGCCACATAGATGGGTTCAGCCGAACAGGATTCGGCCGAACCCATTTCGGCCGAATCCTGTTCGGCTGAACCCCCATGGCTAGTTTGATGACCAAACCTGGTCACATGTGGGCTAAGCCCCTAAATCTCAATTTTACCCATTTTTTTAATAAAATAAATTTTTTTTTAGTTTTTTAAATAAAATCATTTTTTGTTTTTCTAGTTTTTTGAGATTTATAAATTATTTTAATTTTATTTGTAAGTTTTAAATAGTTTTTATTTTAAATTAAGTGTTTTTTAATAGTTTTTTTAAAACTTATTAATGATTTTTATTTGATATTTAGGTATTGCATGTGAAATTTATTGTAGATTTATATTTATTAATGATTTCTGTGTCTTTAATTTTAATCAATTTTTTTTGTTAACAGGATTTTGGTCAGTATTCGATATATAGGTTTATAGATTTTAGCTTTGATATTGAATTTAAGAATTGTGAAAGCTTTGGAAAACTTGAATCTGAACAGTTTTTGCAAATGGGGAATAAAAGAAATAGAATCAAAAAAATATGATCGAACAAAAGATGACAAAAAATATCAGAAAATAGATAATCAAGATCAACCTGTTGAAGTTCAAGAAGATCAGCAAGAATCTATTGATATTGAAGAAGATCAGCAAGAACCTATTAATATTCAAGAAGATGCAACTGAAACAGGGGAACAAATTGGTAGTTCCAGAGGTGCAAATATATCTTTTGCCATGGGCAATTTGAATGAAATGAATGAGGATTCACTTTTCAGTCAACTTTCATCAGAAGAAATGTTATCTGAAAGTAAAATTAAAAATCATTGCAAAAAACTTTGGGATGAATACTTTGAAAATAAAAGTATGGTTGGAAGAGCTCAATTATTTGTTACGTTATTCAGGAAAAAAGAAATGACTCCTATTTTGGAGTTGTTGGCTGTTGACAATAAGAAAAATTCAGGAGACAAAGTAAATCGAACAATAGTTCAAAATTTGCAAGATGCATTAAATAGCATTAATAACTCAAGTCGAGGAGATGATTTAAGTGCTGCACGTAGAGCAATTATGACTACTTTATCTAGTATGAGGTTGACACAGAGAAAGCAAGTGAATGCAATTTTTGATTTACTAAATGTATCTAGAAGAACTATTCAAAGATATATCAGGAAGAGAAATATGTTAGATGAAAACATTGAACAAAATTGGGTAAGTATTTATAGGCTTCCTCGAAAAGATAGAATTTTTGAAGATGTAAAAAAACTAGTCATTGAATATTGGATTGCTCACTCTCATGTTTCTTCTAATAGAAGAGATACAATACATATGAAAGATGAAGAGACTGGTATGAAAATTGCACATCCAAAACATTTTATAGATACAACACAAAGTGAATTATTTGAAGAATTCAAGAAAGAATTTTTAGATGTGAGAATATGTCAAAGAATGTTTGAGAGGTTGCCCCCTTGCTTTGTACGCATAAATAAGGTTTGTGAAACTTGTTGTTGTCGAAATCATGTTGATTTTCATCTATACCTGCAATCATATAAAAAAGTTATGGTAGTTATTGATTCAAATATGGTCATCCCTGGAAGTACGACACAATTTGTGAAATCTATTTTATGTGATAAATTAGAAGATTCAGATGACTTCAAAGTATAGTGTATAAAGAATGCATGCAGTGATTATGGAGATTTGCATAAATTTCCATTGCAAATTGACAATATTAATGTTTCAACACCAGTTTTGTGGAAAAGATTTGAATATGAGACATATCAAACAAGGAGCGGAGATGAATCCAAAAAAATTGTTTTGAAGGAGAGTGAATTTCCCTACCTTGAGTTTATGACTAGATTTTGTACTCTCATTTATCCACATATCCAGCATTGTCATGGTGTACAATGGCAAGCTAAATAGTTTCGTGATTCCAAATATTGTTTTCTTTCAATTGTAGATTTTGCTAAGAACTATACATTTTCCCCTCAAAAAGAGCTTCAAGCTCAATATTATCATTTTGATCAGGTTGCAATATTTGTGCAAGTGACCTATAGACATGCACAATATGATTTGGATGAGGTAAGAAGTCCCAATCCAAATGAAGGCATTATCATAGAGGAGGTTCATTTCTATATCAGTGATGATAAGGTTCATGATAGGAGCTATGTGGCTCATTGTTTTGCAATGTTTTTTAAAAACATTGCAAATCGCGGGATAAAGGCTTCGCAACATTGGATTTGGTCTGATGGTTGTGTAGGTATGTGTATTGATACTTCAATTTATTTTCATTTTCATTTCATTTTTTGTTAAATCATTAAAGGATGACATGTATGTATGCACATGTGCAACTTAATTTTGCAAGACAATTTAAATCTGCAAAAGCCTTTAATTGGCTAGCCATGCAACATGCTAGACGTAATGTTAAATTTTTGTGGAACTTCTTTGAAAGTGGACATGGAAAAGGAGAGCACGATGGAGCAAGAGCATGTATGAAGCATGCACTTCGCCAACATGAACTTGCAGGTACACATGATGTTCAATAGTTATATATATATATATATATATATATATATATATATATATATATATATATATATATATATATATATATATATATATATATGAATTTCAAATAATTTAAAATTTTAGCTTAGATCTATTTTCTTTAAACTGATAATTCAAAAATATACATAGGTAACATGATAGACAATTCAAAGAAAATTATTGAAAGGTGTCAAAGTCATTTTGTTGCGAGACACCAAATACAACAAACGTTATTTTTGGGAAGTGAAAGGTAATTTATATTTTGTTACATAAAATTTTAATTTTGTGTTCATGTCTATCTATTCACAATTGAACTGATTTAAAAATGTACAACTTTTATTTCATATTTGTAATAGATATAGACCGATCTAATCCTTACAATTGTCAAAGAATTGTTGGTATTAGAAGTTTACATCAATTGATCACTACAGGACAACACAAGCCTATTTTGATTCAAGTAAGAGAAAAATCATGTTTTTGTGCTCACTGGATTGAGGACAATCCATTAAGTCAATGTGAGAATATTGCAAATGGATATGTTTCATGATGGGATATGAAGGAGTTAATCAGAATGCCTCCTTATGAAGATGATGACATTAACATAAACATTCATGATCCTATATATTCAGTTGATTATGAGCGTGTCTCTGATCTAGTTGTTACAGGTGTGTGCACATACATATTCTTTTATTTAATTTTAATTTATCATATTTAAGTGATGTTTAATTTTAATAGAATCCATTTGTATCTAGGTGATATTTTTGTTGTAGTTGCGGAGCCTGACAATATAGAAAGTATAGATTATTATCTACTAAGATGCATGAAAGCAAAATACAAGTTGACAAAACAAATTGTAGATGATGATGAACAGACATATCCAACTGGTTTAGTTGTTATTGAAGGAACCTATTATCAACAAAAAAAGGTTGACAAAAATGGTGTTCAATTTGAGGAATACATGTCTGACAAAAAAGTTCTACATTACAGTCACTTGGTTATAGCAACAAAGTTGCAATTCGAAGCATTGCCAAAAAAATGAGGTGCCAAAATTCAGAAGTGGAGGTTGTCTATTGAAGAACATGAAATTTTTTTGGAGATAATAAAAGATAGAGAGGATCCAAACTATATGTATCGGGAGCTTTAGAACTCTATAAGCTTCTGAATAAACTTCCTTTTGTAGCTCTTGTACTTTCATATTTGAACTCTATCTAGCTTGAAGTTTCATGTTTGAGCTCATATATATAGCAACTATGTTTTTATGTATGTATGTATGTAATCATGCTTTAGTTAATTATATGTTTTACTTTAATTATGTTAAAATTTTAGTTAGATTAGTTAGTTATGTCGGTTAGATTAGTTAATTTTACGTTAGTTAAAGATGTTCAATAACATTAGTTATCTAATTATGTTAGTTAGATTAGTTAATTTTACGTTAGTTAAAAAGATGAAATAACATTAGTTATCTAATTATGTTAGTTAGATTAGTTAATTTTACGTTAGTTAAAAAGATGAAATAACATTAGTTATCTAATTATGTTCACTAATTACATTAGTAATTGTTAGTTAAGTTAGATCTAATTATCTAATTATGTTCACTAATTATGTTTGAACTAATTAGATTACTTTAACATTAGTTATCTATTATGAACTATCTAATTATGTTCACTAATTAGATTAGTAATTGTTAGATTAACTTAATTATATTAGTAATTAGTTATCTAGTTATGTTATCTAATTATGTTCACTTATTAGATTAGTTAAAGATGAAATAACAAATTAGTTAACTAATTATGTTAGTTAGATTAGTTAATTTTATGTTAGTTAAAGATGAAATAACATTAGTTATCTAATTATGAACTCACTAATTAGATTAGTAATTAGTTATCTATTATGAACTATCTAATTATGTTCACTAATTAGAACAGTAATTTTGTTAGATTAAAGTAATTAGATTAGTAATTAGTTATCTAATTATGTTATCTAATTAGTTATCTAATTATGTGCACTAATTAGAATAATGTAATTGTTAGTTAAGTAGTTACAAATACTTAATTAATTTGTATGTACATTAATCATGAACTAGTTAATTATTTTAGTTTTAAAGTAGTTATGTAAGTACTTAATTAATTTGTATCTACTCAAATGATTAATTAACACACCTTAAGACATTACAAATATTTAAAATAACATTAAAAGTACATGACATATAACATAATGTACATACATCTAGTTCATGCACATAAAAATAAGTCTAAAAGATGAAATAACATTAACTATACATGGCATAATAAATAATGTACATACATTAACATGTGTACACAAAAAATAAGTCTAAAAGATGAAATATGTAATAAGTCTAAAATATGAAATAAGTCTAAAAGATGAAATATGTAATAAGTCTAATAATGTTATGTAACCATATAACCATGTAACCATATACCACATGTAACTCTATAAGAATATAACCATATGTACCATGTAACTGGATATATAACCATGAAATATCTAATATGAAACAGTCTAAAATGAAATGTCTAATATGAAATGTCACATGAAATATAGACACTCAACTAGGGCCCTATCCAGATTCGTGACCTGATGTCAGTGCACCACCTCCTCCTGATGCCGCTCCACCTCCTCCTAATGTCTGTGTACAATAAACAAAATACATGTCACACATATGTATCATGTACATATATAATAAATTTTAAATACTTATGATCATAAAAAAATTAATTTTTTGAACAAACATCTTGATATACCTATGTATCATGCTGGATAGGATCACGTGGAGTCTGTAAATATCCATATTCAGGTGCATCAGGTGGAACAACACCAATCAGACCCCCTAATGCTCTACCAATAGCACTCCAGTCTCTCGAATCACATGGTATATCCAAAGGATCAATAGTAAAGAGCTGACGACCTCGATGCGTTGATGAAGTGCTCTGAGTGGTCTGATGAAGAGCTGTAGGTGGTCGTTTCATGGGTGAAGGACCTGTGGGTGGTGTAGTAGGTGGAAGACCTGTGGGTGCTGTAGTCTGGTGAGGACCTGTGGGTGGTGTACACTGCTGAGAACCTGTGGGTGGTGTAGTCTGCTAAGCACTATATGTCCTGACAAATGCAAGAACATCCCCGAGTGACATCCCACTAAGCATCTATATGGTCTGATATGCCAAAATTAAATCACTAGATAAACATGTGCTCATGTGTCACAAATGGTCTATATCTAATATAGCTACAACCTCTAGAGGAGATGGTATGTCAACTATATCATATAAGTCACCACCACTACATGATGCACCAGGCTATGTAGGTGTAGGAATGGCTGAACGTGAACATAACACATATCTGCCCACATGATTAGATGACATCTCCTGAACCTGTGTGGCAATAGTAGCTATGCTAGAATACACACCAGTCCTCAGCCTCTCATCTGTCGCAACCCCTCCTACTACTTCCAAACCTTTTGGTATGACCAAAAGGTTTGGACCCACCCTTGCCCGCTTATTAGTAGGCACAGGGGCATCAGGTTCTCTAAACCTTTCAGATAATCTACCCTTCCCTTGCCCAACATAATTAGGAATATCTATTTAATCAACATCCAGATGCAAATGAAATTTTGCATACAATTGTTTGCAGAAATATAGTGGCAGCTCATCCTTCTCGGGCCACTTGTGCTACGAGGCCAACCATCGAGGATATATGAAGGGTCCCACAAGATCATCCTCACATCTTGTCACCATATATCCTCTCACCTTCCTCTTATCTAAATAATGAGGAAACAAACCCTTCACCATAAGGGTGGTAACAAGTGTATCAATGGTGTTGTACTTCATAGTGCCAGTGACACTGCGAGACAAAGAAGTATAGAATCTATGAGCACTAATCTCATCATATGGGTTGTATGATTGAACAGTGTCAATCATACGTAACAACTCATCTCTAATGACATTCACCCTATCCCTATTAGGGATAGTGGTGGATGAAACTAACGTCTCCTCCAAAATCTGTAGTGCTTGTCGCAATCTGTCAATAGTATCTGCAAATAACTTATGTCTAGCCTCAATTGTATCAGTTGATATGTGAGAGCTATGACTATGAGCACTACCACCCCCCCATGAACACTAGCCTCACCAGAATCTACGGATGCTCTATTGGATGCCATGTGTAATAGATAAACAATCTAAATATATATATAGAGATCACTACATGCATGTACATACAAATTTAAGAAACATACATGTTACAAATTTAAACGTGCATACATGAACTACAAATTTAAACGTGCATACATGAACTATAAATTTAAACATGCATATAAATTAGTTATCTAATTATGTTATCTAATTATGTTCACTAATTAAGGTTAGGGTTATAACTATGATTAATTTGTATGTGAGTATTTACATTGGGTTTTAGTTTACAAATTTATGGTTTTTTAAGGTTGAGGTTAGGTTCTTGATGTTAAGTTATCTAATTATCTAGTTATGTTCACTAATTATTCTAGTTATCTAATTATGTTATCTAAGTATGTTCACTAATTATATTCTAGTTAAGTTATCTAGAATTATCTAATTATGTTCACTAATAACGTTCACTAATTAGATTAATAATTAGTTATCTAATTATGCTATCTAATTACACGTTCGCTAATTATGTTCACTTAGAATTAGATTAGTAAAATTGTTAGATTAGTAATTATGAACTCACTAATTATGTTGACTAATTAAGGTTAGGGTTATAACTATGATTAATTTGCACGAGTATTTACATTGGGTTTTAGTTTACAAATTTATGGTTTTTTAAGGTTGAGGTTAGGTTCTTGATGTTGAATATAATTATGTATAGTTGGGTTAAGTTATCTAATTATCTAGTTATGTTCACTAATTATTCTAGTTATCTAATTATGTTCACTAATTATTGATGCAGGAGCATCCTGGGTGTAAGGGCAATCTTGCATCACCCAAAAATATTTCTATTTTTGTATTCAATAAGGGCTATCTTGTGCAGAGTTGCTATTTATGGAAACTTGCTATTTTTAGTAAGTTGGTCTTATGATCTCGAAATGTCTAATTTTACATATGGAGGTTCATCTCAGTCATATCAGCCTGGCAGTAAAGTTTCATGGCTAGATCAGGTCTAGTTTTGAAGATATTGAAGATTTTCGGTATTGGTAGCAGGGTACAGAAACTTTGAACTCAATTTTGAAGGATTTAGAGGCCCCGGATGAGGTTGAAAATTTGGGTGACAGGTGCTTTACGCCAATCAAGCCTGTAGAGTGCTTTGTGGCATTTCCAGAATGGGGTTATAATAGCCAATTGGGTCAACAGGTGATGACTTATGGTCTTCAGAAGTTGGGTTTCAAAACTCATTTTGAGCTGACTTTGATGTAATAAATTGTAACATAAAATAATTCTAAGTTTGGTCGGCCCTAAGGGCTAAATTTCTAGAACCTTCTCAGGCGATGGAAATTGCCTATATAAAGAAGGCCCGTAGTGTTGTCTAGGGCAGTTCTGGGTAGTAGATCTAGGTATTGATTTGAGGCTTTGTCCTACATAATATTGTAAGGGAATGCCAATGTGGCTTTGCATATTGTAATTCTGAAAGTTTGTAATTCCACATTTGTGGAGATAATAAGAAGCCAATTTTCTATTCTTGCATATTGTTGTTGTTTCTCTATTTCTGTTATATGTTTGTGGTATAAAGGGGAGCACCCTTCATCAAGTGGTATCAGAGCAGAAGTTCCTGAGTGTGTAAACAGATCACCGACTATGACGTAGTTTGCACCAGGACCGTGGTTAGGGTTTTAGCGTGCATCGTGAAAATGCCTCCACGAAGAGAACATGGCGGAAGAGCTGGTGCTGTGACACCTGAGGTTAGAGAGCTACAGAGACAAGTGCGAGCATTGCAAGAAGAGATTCGTAGAGGAATGAATCTTAATGTCAGAGATGAAAGTGAGGATGAAGCCGAAGAAGAATATCAAGAAGGAGAAGCCGAAATTGTGAACCAGGAGGAAGAAAGACTTTTTTGGGCCATTTCCAAGATTGGGAAAAGACCTAAGATTGAGGTTCCTACATTTTCTGGAAATCTTAACCCAGAGGAATTGATCAATTGGATCAATGAATGTAAGGAATATTTTGAGTATGAAGATGTCGAGGATCCTGATAGGGTCAAATTTGTGAAAGCCAGACTGAAAGGTCATGCGAAGATCTGGTGGCAAGAAATTCAATTGGAGCAAAATAGAAGAGGGAAAGATAAAATCACAAAATGGGATCGGATGGTGGATAAATTGAACCGATAGTTCATTCCTGTTGATTATGAGCTTGACCTACTAAAGAGAATGCAAAGTTTGAAGCAAGTAGGAAGATCTGTTTAGGAGTATACAGAAGAGTTCTATCGACTCCTCATTAGAACAGGCCATGCAGAAGCTGATAAGGAGAAAGTTGTCTAATACCTTAATGGGTTGAGGCCAAGCATTTAGGAGGAGCTGAATCTGGTTTGAATGAATAGTATTGAGGAGGCATACCAGTTTTCCCTAAAAGTAGAGGAAAAGCTAAATAAGAAGTTTGAGAGTAGACAAAATGGAAGAGGTCATGGTGGAAGATCTGGTGGACAGTCATATGGTGGCCGAAATGAAGATCCGAAAAAGAAGGATGAGGCTAGTAGCAGTCAGAATCAGAGAGGAAATAATTCAAATCATTTCTAGGATCAGAGTAATAGAGATCAGAGAGGAAGAGGAAGAGGACAAGGCTCTGGAAGAGGAGGCTTCCAAGGAACATGTTTTCACTGTGGAGAAGAAGGTTATAGGGCATTTGAATGTCCTCAGCACCAAGGCAGAACAGATAGAAGAAATGAAGGCCAGGCCAGAGTTGCACATGTAGATGAAGATGCTAGATCATCAAATTCTAAAGATGCTAAAAGAGGAGAAACACTAATTAATAGAAGAGTCTTGCTGAGTGGTGAGAATGAACCTGAACAAAGGAGGAGCCTGTTTCACACTAGGTGCAAGTGTGAGGGTAAATGCTATGATGTGATTATCGATAATGGAAGCACTAACAATTTGGTGTCAAAAGAGGTGGTGACAAAGTTGAAGCTCCAGAGACAGAAACACCCACTCCTTATCAGATTGCCTAGGTGCAAGATGACCACAAGGTCATGGTCAGTGAACAGTGCCTGGTAAAGTTCAAGATCGGTAGGTACCAAGATGAGGTACTATGTGATATCATCTCTATGGATGCTTGTCATATGTTGTTGGGTAGACCGTGGTAGTTTGATAGATGTGTTGTACATGATGGTCGTGCGAATACCTATTCCCTGACAAAGGATGGAGTGCGACATAACCTAAAGCCATTGAAGGAGACTGAAGAAAAGGTATGTGGTAATGCAAGAATAACATTTGTTGATGGAAGAAAATTTCTAGATGGTATGAGGCATGAGCATGTGTTCTTTTCTTTAATTCCAAAAGCTGGTAAAGAAGAAGTAGAGGATGTACCTGTAGAGGTTGTAGATTTGTTGAATGAGTTTCAGGATATTGTATCTGATAATGTACCTAATGGATTACCACTGGTAAGGAAGATCAGTCATCAAATAGATTTGATTCCAGGAGCCAATTTTCCAAACAAGGCAGCACACAGAATGACACCAGCAGAAAGTGAGGAATTGAACAGACAAGTACATGAGTTGTTGCAAAAAAGATTGATCCGTGAGAGTCTAAGACCCTATGCTGTACCAGCGGTATTAGCACCAAAGAAGAATGGAGAGTGGAGGATGTGTACAGATTCCAGAGCAATAAAAAAGATAACAATCAAGTATAGGTTTCCATTGCCATGAATGGATGATATTATGGATTGTTTGAGTGGAGCTATGTATTTCTCAAAGATAGATCTGAAGAGTGGATATCACTAGATTTGGATCAGAGAAGGAGATGAATGGAAGACTACCTTCAAGACAAAGGAAGGACTGTATGAGTGGTTAGTCATGCCTTTTGGGCTAACCAATGCACCAAGCACTTTCATGCGGCTCATGAACGAGGTTATGAAAGAATTTCTAGGTAAGTTTGTCATTGTTTACCTAGATGATATTTTGATTTTTAGCAAGACATTGGAGGAACATATGATGCATATTCATATGGTGTTTGAGAAGTTGAGAGATGAGAAATTGTTGATTAATTTGAAGAAGTGCAGTTTTGTGAAGAAAGAGTTAGTGTATTTGGGATTTGTAGTTTCAGTAGAAGGTCTAAAAATGGACCCAGAGAAGGTACAGGCTATCCTTGAATGGCCTACTCCAAGGAGTGCTACTGAGGTAAGATCTTTTCATGGTCTAGCTAGTTTTTACAGAAAGTTTATCAAAAAATTTAGTAGTATTTGTGGTCCCGTGACTGAGACAATGAGAGGGGATAGAAAATAATTTAAGTGGACTAATGGGGTAGAAAGGAGTTTTCAATTGTTGAAACAAAAAGTTAGAGAACAACCTATTTTAGCACTTCCAGATTTTAATAAGGTGTTTCAAGTAGATTGTGATGCTAGTGGTACTACAATAGGAGCTGTTATGAGCCAAGAAGGTAAACCTATTGCGTATTTCAGTGAGAAGTTAAATGATGCCAAGAGAAAATATTATATCTATAATCAGGAATTTTATGCTATAGTTCAGGCATTAAAGAAGTGGAGACATTATTTGCTTCCTAAGGAGTTTTTTTTGTATACTGATCATCAAGCTTTGCAATATTTGAATAGTCAAGGAAAGTTGAATCAGAGGCATTTGAAATGGGTTGAGTTTTTGCAGAGTTATACATTTGTTTTGAAACACAAGAGTGGAAAGTCTAATAGGGTTGCGGATGCTCTTAGCAGAAGGCAACTATTGCTGACAGAGATGCAGATTGAAGTGGTTGGGTTCAAGGAACTCAAGAATTTGTATCCAGAGGATCTTGATTTTGGTGAAGCTTGGAAAGCTTGTACAGAACCTGTTACTCTAGACAGGACGAAATCGCTGGATTTTATCATCCAAAATGATATGCTATTCAGAGGGAGTCAGTTGTGTATTCCAAGAATTTCTATGAGGGAGAATCTCATCAAAGAGAAGCATAGTGGAGGATTGGCTAGACATTTTGGTCATGATAAAACCCTTGCTTTGGTTGGTGAGAATTATTATTGGCCACAATTGCAGCAAGATGTGAAGAAGTTTGTACAGAGTTGCAGAGTATGTCAGATGGTGAAAGGAGTGAAGCAGAATACAGGGTTGTATCAGCCATTACCTGTACCAGAGAAGCCTTGGGAGGATATTAGTATGGACTTTGTTCTTGGTTTACCGAGGACACAGTGGGGACATGATTCAATTTTTGTAGTAGTTGACAGATTTTCAAAGATGGCACATTTCATTCCCTGCAAGAAGACTAATGATGATGTTCATATAGAAGAATTGTTTTTCAGAGAAGTGGTGAGACTACATGGTTTTCCAAAGACCATAGTTTCAGATAGAGATACTAAGTTTGTTGGATATTTCTAGCGAACATTGTGGAAGAAGTTGAAGACAAATTTGAAGTTCAATTCATCACATCATCCACAGACTGATCGACAGACAAAGGTGGTGAATAGAAGTTTGGGAAATTTGCTGATATGTTTGGTTGGAGATTTGCTGATATGTTTGGTTGGATATAAACCAATAGGATGGGATTTGATTTTACCACAAGAAGAATTTGCATACAATAATTTTTTCAACAGGAGCACTGGTAAATCACCATTCCAGATTGTATATGGAAGTAGTCCAAGAAATGCATCTGAGTTGAGAAAGATAGATAAAGGAGAAATAAGTAGTGCTGAAGCTGAGGATTTTGCAGAACATTTGAAGAACATCCATGAGGAGGTGAGGAAGCATATTACCAAGATGAATGTGCAGTATAAGACTAAGGTAGATGAGAAAAGGAGGCATAAGGAATTTCAGGTTGGGGATGAAGTCATGGTTTATTTGCGGAAAGAGTGGTTTCCAGTTGGTACATATAACAAGCTGAAAATGAAGAAGTTTGGACCATGTAAGATACTGAAGAAGCATGATTCAGGAAATGTATATGAGGTAGAATTGCCTAGTGAGCTGAATATTTCACCAATGTTTAACATTTCAGATTTGACAGAGTATCATGAAGGAAGTGTTGAAGATGAGATCGCAGTGGCACAGTGGAGTATTCCAGCAACTAGTTCAGATATCAAGGAGATTGAAGACATACTGGACAGTCATGTTGGTAGAAGCACAAGGAACAGGACATATGAAGAGTATTTGGTCAAATGGAAAGGATGACCTGTTGAAGATTCATCATGGCTAACAAAGGAGGAGGTTAACCATCTTGGTTTTCCTCTGCACACCTGAGTCATGACAGGGTCACTTCTCAAATTACCCTAGGTGTCTGATGCAGGAGCATCCTAGGTGTAAGGGCAATCTTGCATCACCCAAAAATATTTCTATTTTTGTATTCAATAAGGGCTATCTTATGCAGATTTGCTATTTATGGAAACTTGTTATTTTTGGTAAGTTGGTCTTACGATCTCAGAATGTCTGATTTTACATATGGAGATTCATCTCAGTCATATCAGTCTGCCAGTAAAGTTTCATGGCTAGATCAGGTCTAGTTTTGAAGATATTGAAGGTTTTCGGTATTGGCAGCAGGGTACAGAAACTTCAAAGTCAATTTTGAAGGCTTCAGAGGCCCCGGCTGAGGTCAAAAATTTGGGTGATAAGCACTTTGCATCGGTCAAGCTTGTAGAGCGCTTTGTGGTGTTTCCAAAATGGGGTTATAATAGCCAATCAGGTCAACGGGCGATGACTTATGGTCTTCAGAAGTTGGGTCACCTGAAATGGCAGAAAATAATTTTTCTTCAAAATTTTTGTTTGGGTTTCAAAACTCATTTTGAGCCAACTTTGATGTAATAAATTGTAAAATAAAATAATTCTAAGTTTGGTCAGCCCTAAGGGCTAAATTTCTAGAACCTTCTTGGGCGGTGGAAATTGCCTATATAAAGAAGGCCCGTAGTGTTGTCTAGGGCAGTTCTGGGTAGTAGATCTGGGTATTGATTCGAGGCTTTGTCCTACAGAATATTGTAAGGGAATGCCCGTGTGGCTTTGCATATTGTAATTCTGAAAGTTTATAATTCCACATTTGTGGAAATAATAAGAAGCCAATTTTCTGTTCTTGCATATTGTTGTTGTTTCTCTGTTTCTATTATATGTTTGTGGTATAAAGGGGAGCACCCTTCATCAATTATATTCTAGTTAAGTTATCTAGAATTATCTAATTATGTTCACTAATTAGATTAGTAATTGTTAGATTAGTAATTATGAACTCACTAATTATGTTGACTAATTAAGGTTAGGGTTATAACTATGATTAATTTGCATGAGTATTTACATTGGGTTTTAGTTTACAAATTTATGGATTTTTAAGGTTGAGGTTAGGTTCTTGATGTTGAATATAATTATACATTATAGTTGGGTTAAGTTATCTAATTAGTAAAATTTTGTTAGATTAGTAATTAGTTATCTAATTATGTTATCTAATTATGTTCACTAATTACATGTTCACTAATTAGATTAGTAATTAGTTATCTAATTTTATGTTGACTAATTTTAAGGTTAGGGTTATAGATAATATTATTGGTAGGGTTAGAGTTAGGTTTATTGTTATAGTTACGGTTGTGATCAATGTGTAGGGTTAAGATTAGGATTAGGTGTAGGGTTTAAGGTTAGGATTATGGTTAGGGTAAAGACATACATCGTAGATAGTATAATGGATGAGATTAGAGCTTAGGATTAGGATTATCGTTAGGGTTATGGTTTCCATCATGGTTAGTATTATGGTTAAGGTTGGGATATTGATTAGGGTTGTGATTGGGGCGTAGGATTAGGATATCATCAAGGTTAGGGTAAATACATCATGGTTAGTAGTATGGTTAGGGTTAGGATTTTGATTGTGGTTAGAGTTAGGATAAAGGTTTAACATTAAGCCTAAGAATATAGTTTGGGTTAGTGTTAGGATCAAGCTTAGGATCCATGTTAAGATTAAAATTTTATAGTTAGGATTTGGTTTAGGTTTATAATTATGGTTTACCATTTCTAATTATATTTTAGCATTTATGGTTAGGGTTTAGCATTTAATGAGTATATGACTATGGTTAGGGTTGGGGTTTAGGCTTTTGGTTATAGTTATAGTTACATTTAGGATTAAGTGTTAAGGTTTAATGTTAGGGTTAGGTTTATGGTTAGGGTTAGAAATTTGTTTAGGGTTAGGGTTAGAATTATGGTTACACTTAGGATTGCGGTTAGGCTTTGGATTATAGTTAGGGTTAGGGTTTTGGTTATTGTTACAATTAATATTTAGGGTTATAGTTAGGATTAAATTGTTAGGGTTAGATTTAAAGGTTAATGGTTACAATTATGAGTATGATCAAGGTTTAGGGTTACAATTTATGTTAGGATTATCTATAATATGTTAGGGTTTTAGGATTAAAGTTAGGATTATAGTTATCTATGTTCTTAAGTTTAACTATGATTAACTATGTTCACTATGTTAACTATGTTCTTAAGATTAACTATGGTTAACTATGGTTAAATATGTTATTAAGTTTAACTATGGTTAACAATGTTCTTAAGATTAACTATGGTTAACTATGTTAACTATGTTATTAAGTTTAACTATGGTTAACTATGTTAACTACATGTTTAACTATGTTAACTATGTTTCACTATGCTTAACTATGTTAAATTTAAAAATAAAATCAATTTAAACATATTAAATTTAAACTAAATTAACAATTTCATTTAAATTAAAAAAACAAACTAACTATTTTATTTAAATTAAAAAAAAAACTAACTATTTTATTAAAATTAAAAAAATAAATTAACTATTTTATTTAAATTAGAAAAACAAATTAACTATTTTAGCACATTTTAAAAAATTAACTATTTTATTTAAATTTAAAAAAAAAATTAAAAAACAATAAAACATAATAAAACTATTAAAAAACATTAAAATTAAAAAAATTAAAAAAAACATACCCGGTTTGGCCGAAATCTTCTTAAGCACTCCGTAAAATCTGCAAAGCGCTAGTGAACAAATGAGCTCCGGAGGGCAATTTTCACCTTTTATAATTTTTGAAGGGTTTGGCCGAACCCATTTCGGTCGAACTGCTTCCGGCCGAAATGGGTTCGACCGAACCATTCTCGGCACGTAGGCACCAGTTGGCACCTCATGGCTGCCACATGGGTTCGGCCAAACATGTTCCAGCTGAACCATGTCTGGTCAAACCCCTTCTGGCCGAAACCCCCAAAATTGTCCTCTAGTGCGACACAGGTTTGTGCTTTCACCCTACTATGTTAACCAGTCTAATTATCCTCCTGCAACATGCCTCGAGTAGCATTACCCATTCCTTACAGTACAATCCCCTGCAGACAATCACCATGCCCCTAGACCACACTGCAACAACAAACAAAATCAAAATCCACCTGATCCAGCCGCTCCAGCATTAAAAACTAGTCCTTCTATCGCTGGAAAACTATTTAAAATTTCAAATTTTGGAAGAAACAGCTACTCAAACAAATTTAAAACATGACCGTTGATCCTATTTCTTCCCGGTAAATCGAGCAGTCCCTATTAATCTCTGCAACTGTCACAAATTGTTTGACAAGTCTTCCACTACATCACTAGTCGATCGATCAATGAGAAACAAGCACATCAACACTGCGTAGCATGTTGGACCTACCTATCAGTAGCCACTACCTCACAGAAGATCGGATGGCAGTCATTATACCGCTGCGCTTAAAAAAGCATGAACTTTCATCAACTGTATAATGACAACTGTAGGATCAAATGACAATTTAACCTTTCAAAAAATCTGACCCCACCGACAACCGCCAAGTCACTACTGAGCCCAGCCAATCAAAACAATGCATGTCAACACTAGAGAACCCACTTCATACTATCTCGTCCACCTCTGCATCGAACGGTTGTCGCTATACCACTATGCTAAACTTTGTGCATCTCATCATAACGGTATAACAACAACCACAAGATCTTGTTGTACTTTAACCATCTAGGAAACAGGCCCCACTGACAACATCCCCATCATCTAACCCATGACCAATCAGAGAATACCATGTCACAATATCTGGCAAGAAAACATACAACTTTTTATCGCACATAGGTCATTCTAACAACCTCCACCTCATACCCAAGCTTGACCAATGAGGAAAGGCCAACTCCACAGCACCTGGCAGTGGACCCACATCTGAAATCATCTTTAATAGCAGGGTCCTGTCAGCCACCACGTCACCTAAATCTCATCCAATCATAATCATCCATGTCATACTGACGCAGATGAGGACCTACCGTATACTGGCCGCAACATGCTAGAGGATCGGGCGGTTGTTGCTACACCATGATGCTTAAAAGGGCATCATCTCTTATCAATGGTATAATGCCAGTCGTCGATCCTATCCATTCTTTAACCTGCAAACAAACCCCATAAATGGGCCCACTAGGATAGATGTCTTCTCATCGCTATACTGCATGTCAGAAACTCTGACAATAGGAAACCTTGTGGAATAACGACAGCCACACAATTTCAAAGGCGGAAACCTAGGAAAATAAATCACAGGAGACTTAGGCTTGGAGATAAAATATTAAAGGGAGCCCTGACATTAAAACCTAATGACATAACATGCAAAGGGGGTATTAAAAATTTAGTGCATGGGTACTTTAGGACTTTAGTGACCGAAAAAGTAACGCTCAATTAGAACAAGGCCAATACAATCTAGAGTTTGTGTTCACCAACGGCTAGAAATTTGAAAATTTGAACCAGGGCTTAGGGCTGGAGACTAGTAAAAACATTGTAGAGGCCAGAGAAAAATTTCATAGACATGAAATTTATTGCAACTGCTAACAGTGGCTCTGTCTGGGGATGTATGCCTCTTGCAAGCATGGCAGGAATTTAGGATTTCTGGGAGAGCAGACCACCTTCAGGAAAACAAAAATAGGGAGCACCAAGAGAAAACCCTACAAACTAAGATGAAAAGAATAGGAAGGAAACACACCACTATATAGAATGTACAAGATATACAAACCTAACTACTATTCATGGAAATACAAATACCTTCAACTGAAGTATTTCTTCAAGAACTATCCATGAACTGGCAATTCTTGAACATCACCGCTTAATTCTTTGACAATGTAAGAATCATGGCCCCATTTTTCATGAATTAGATATGGCGCCAACCAGATTGGATCAAATTTTTCATGTTTTCCTTTATCTTCCAATCTAGCATTCCAAATCAATACCAAGTCATTTGGCTCAAATTTCCTTTCAACGGTTCTTTTATCATATAGATTCTTGACTTGTAACTACAACCTAGCATTCTTTGAGGCTGATTCTCTGCTAGTTTCATCCAGCCTGATGAGGTCTTCAATTCTCAATTTCATTTCATCATCTATATCATCATCATATAGCTGAAAAAACTTATACATTTCCAATAAGTTGTTTTGAGGCATCCTTGCATGTATCCCATACACTAAATCAAATGGTGCACAACCAATTGCTTTCTTCACAGTTACCCTATCAGCCCATACAACTAATAGTAACTTTGAATTCCATGCTCTTCTATTCTTATCAAGGATCCTCATGAGGACTTTTATCAAGCTCTTATTTGTTGATTCCGCCTGTCCATTCCCTTGTGGATGATAGGGTGAGGAGTATGACATCTGAATTCCTAGACCTTTGCAGAAATCTTTGTACTCAGCAGACCTGAAACACATTGCATTATCACTAACAATCCTCTCAGGACAACCAAACCTTGTGACAATATTATTCAATAAGAAATCAGTCACCACCTTACTAGTTGCATTCCTTGTGGGGATAGCCTCTACCCACTTTGTAAAATAATCAGTGGCAACTAAGATCCAAGAATGTCCTCCACTAGACTTGTTTGGTATTTCTCCTATGAAATCCATTCCCCATTGCTAGAAAGGAGCTTGAACTTCTACTGGCCTCAAGGGCACATTGCCTAAAAATTTAAGCTTACCATAGAATCTTTGACAAGCATCACATCTCCTTACAAATTTCTCTACATCCTTGAAGATTGTGGGCCACCAGAATCCTGCTCTCAATACCTTTTGAGCAGTAGTTTTACCCATGTAATGTCCCCCACAAACTCCCTCATGCATTTCTTTCAACAACTTGTCAGCCTAATTTTCATCAACACATTTTAAAAGTATGCAATCCAAATTTTTCCTATACAATTTGCATTTTACAATCACATACTTGATGGTTTGTAGCTTCAAAGTCCTCTTCTTGTTGTCATCCATTCCTGCTGGACATTTCATGTTCCTTAAGTAAAATATAACATCTTGATACCAAATACAATCATCCATATCACAAGTATAATCAATTTCAGTCTGGTTTATCTGACTTGCATCAAGATTGGATTGAGCCATCAATTTTGCCAATCCCTATCCTCTAACCAATTTGGTAATCTAGATGTCAATGTTGAATTCTTGAATTCTATTTATCCATCTACATCTCCTTCCAGACACCTCTTGCTATGAAAATATATCCTTGACTATAGTACTAGGTACAAAAGCAATCACAATTGCTCCCATCAGATAACATCTAAAAGCCTTGACAACCTTTACCAGTGCATAAGCCTGTTTCTCATTGATATCATATTTCAATTCAGTAGCCTACAAAGATTTACTAAAGAATGCAATAGGCTACTCATAACCCTCATTATTTTTTTGCAACAGTATGAAAAGATGCAAAAGAAAAGATATGCATTGGGATACTATAATCAAGTGCCTTGAGCATAGGTGCATCTTTGATAGCCTACTTGATATTCTTGAAAGCTTCATCAGGCTCACCTTCCCACTTGATCTCAAATCCCCTCTTCAACATCTTGGATATTGGCCTAGTGACTTCAGCAAAATTTGTAACATATCTTCTCAAGAAATTCACCTGACCAAAGAAAGACTGAATTCCTTTAACATTTTTTGGTTTTTGAATCTTATCAATGGCCGCCACCCTCTCATGATCAATTCTAGCTCCTTTCTTTCCAACCAAGTGGCCAAGCAACTTACCCTCAGTGACACCAAATGCACATTTCCTTGGATTTAATGAAATGCCATATTCCAAAGCCCTCACAAATATTTTTTCTAAATGAGTACAATGGTCTTCTTCCCTCTTGGAATAGGCAGTTAAATCATCTTGATAAATAACAAGGAAGTCATTTATGAAATCTGCAAAGGAAACATCCATTGCCCTCTAAAAAGTTGCACCAGCATTTGTGAGACCAAAGGGCATTCTCACATAAACATATGTCCCCCAAGGTGTAGTAAAAGCTGTCTTAAATTGTTCTAATTCTTTCACAATTACTTGATTATAACCAGAGACACCATCCATCATAGACATTAATTTAGATCCGAACACTCTTTGTAGCATAGCCTCCATATTAGGCAGACAATAGTTATCCTTCAATGAGATGATGTTCAAATTTCTGAAATCCACTCAAAGTCTGATGTCACCATTCTTCTTCCTAACAGGAACCAAATTTGAAACCCAAGAAGAATGCCTGATGGGCTTGATAATTCTAGCATCTCTTAGCTTCATTAATTCTTCTTGTATCTTAGGTGCCAAAGTAGGATTTATAGGCCTTTGTTTTTTCTTGAAAGGTTTAGCATCTTCCTTTAAAGGAATAACATGCTGGAACAAGTCTTCTCTATAAACCTTTAGGTCATCATATGACCATGCAAAAACATGCCTAAATTTTCTTAGTAATTACTTTATGAGACATATCCTTACCAATGTAAAGCTTCTTAGGTGCCTCTTGTGTTACAAGATTTATCTCTTCCAAATCTATATGATCTTCCTTTTTGGTACCTATCTAAACTCTGTCCTAACTATCAAAAATAGTTTCTAGAACAACAAGTCCCTTAGGAACCTTGTTAGTTTTAAGTTGAATGACCTCATTACCAAGGACAACCTCCTTTCCTTCTGTAATCTCAACCAAGGCTGAACAATCTAATTCCTGACCATGATACTGATCTTCACAATTCATAAATCTCAAGATATCCTGGTCATCTTCAAAAACTTTCCAATTCTCAACATTATCTGGTATACTAGGCCTAGTCTAAATTTCAACTTTAGAGAGGCCAAAAAAAGTGATGTCACTGGGATTGATTGCTACATTGGCTAAAAAATCAGCCATCTTATTATTACTTCTATCCTTCCACTTAGTATTGAAGGCATCAAAACACTCAATCAAATCCCATACAATATTTCGATATTGTTTTAGCCTTTTGTTCTTTGAAGCATACACTGATCTTATTTGGGACACCACTAATTCCAAATCCCTAATAACTTTTATACATTTAATTCCACGCTTTTGTGCCAATCTCAATCCTAGCAACAATGCTTCATATTATGCTATATTATTGGTACAAGAGAAATTCAATGTAAAAGAGAACTTGTAGGTGCTTCCCTTAGGAGATATGAGTAAAATACCTACTACTCCATCTTTGCAGCTAGCACCATCAAAGTACATCACCCACAAATCACCCCTCATAGACATAGAACCAATCTCTTCAACAACACATGGCAATACAGGATCCTTTTCAAGTACAATGACCTCAGCTCTGAAAGCATTGACATCAATATCTACAAAGCAAGTAACCTCATCATCAACATTATTTTCAATCATATAAGTTACCCTAGGTTCTCTTTCAATCTTAACAAACTGATCATTAATCTTGAAAGTTGCAAAAGAAAGATCACACTGCAAACTTCCACCCATGGCAACACTCCATTTCCTGGATAATAGCATACCATAATGGGTGGAATGTCCACCACCAAAACACTCATAGTCAATTATTTCTCTGGATAGGCTGCCAATCTGTATGGCATTGCATTTATAGTCCCAATGACTGGTACTTCCCTCTGATCCATTGCACAACATCTACCTTGACTTATATCAACATTGAGACCTAAATTTTCCATGATCTTAAAAGGCATAACAGTATTGGAAGCACCTGAATCAATCATACAATTTCTTAGTTTCATTCCATTCACAATGATACTCAAGAAGAATGGATCTATATTTTCAAGGCTAGCATTGATAGAATTGTCCAAATATATAGGTGGTATCTGAGATACCAATCCTTGGATCTCCATCTCCTTCAAAACTTTATCCTGAGGTTCATTGCATGCAACATCATTATTATGAACACTATCTACCCATGCAATAGCCCTATCCTTATGTTCAGGGATCCTCAACAATTCTGACAATGGAACCTTGATAGTTATCTGAGACAGTACAGCTAGCATATCAATAGGAGCAGAGGGAGGAAACTCAATCTGTTCTGCCTTAGTGTCCTTTTGTTTATCTGATACATTGGTTGTAGCTGTGACCTTTACCTTTTTAGCTTTAGCCATTGTGCCAACTAGCTTTTCTATTTCACTTTGATGATTTTTTTCTTGAGCAGTAGGAATCTTCTCAGCTCCAACTCCCCTAGGTTCCCACTTCTTACCTTTTACATTTTGAACCTCACTAAATGATCATCCATTGATCTATTTCCACTGAGTTTCCCAAAGTTGGTGTTCTTCATAAACATTCCTATAGCTTTCCCATTTGTATCCCTTCCCACCATACCTCTAGTTTTCACTTGGGAAATCATTTATGCAATAATTCTATCCATTTCTTCCTTTGAAGGTCTTCTCAAATTCACTGTCTCTGAGGAGGAGATCATGTTACATGTCTTTTCATCAATGTCATCATTATCAAAAAAGACCTCCTGACTGAAAAGTTCCCTATTGTGTCTTTTCAGACACACATCTATTTCTTCATCAATATCAGAATCATCTTCATATCCTAAATATGAAATTTCCATGTTGCATCCAAAGTCATCATGAGTTTCTTCCTGATCTAACTCCTCATTATTATCATATTGATATGCTAACATGGACTGTGCAACCACACAATGCTCTGCAGAATGAGGGGACTGGCATGCTACGCACCATGGTGCATTCTCTATAACATTTACAGAGGACCTTTGCAAAGGATCAGGGACAATTTTATCATTATTTCCTCAAGCAGCAGGGACAAGAGGCTTGCCATCCTTCCATTGGGTGTTGTAGGGATAATTCTGCAATCTATTATGCCTACTAAAATTATTGTTGAATTGAGGCTTTTCATTGGTAGGAACACTATTGTTCCTATTAACAGGTGCTTTTAAATCCTTCAATGCATTCAGCACCTTATCCAATTTATCTTCCTCTTGTTTCTTGTTCCCAACATTTCTCTCATTATCCCGTTTATACTTCTTGTCTCCAAACAACTTTGGATCATCTCTTTTTCCACCCAATTTCCCTAATATCTTTATATTGTTTTCAATGTTGACAGCAATCCTAAAAGCATCTCTAAGATTTCTTGGTTCCTTGTCCCTCAACAAATATCCCATTTTTCCATCAAAAGTGTTGAAGTATGTGGTCAAACAAACATTATCATCTAACCACATGACTTGAAACAACTTATGCATACCCTTCTGAAACCTCATATTGAATTCAGCTGCAGATTCATTCTGATTTTTCCTTATAGTGTTGAACTCATTCAACATGAAACTAGCATTAGGCCTATCACCATACTGTTCTTGAAACATTTTTCAAAAGAATCCCAAGTGTCAATACATCGGTCAGGGAGTCTCTTAAACCAATCTCTAGCATCCTCCACCAAAGATTGAACAAATAATTTCATGACTACATCCTCATGCTCAACCTCATAGTCATTTAGCATGTCAACAAATAACCTAAGATGTTCTTCATAACTACTAGCATTATTACCAAAAAATTTAGGTATCTTATCTCTTATATCAGTTGGAAAAACATTTGGGTAGCCAGGTATCCCATCAAAACTAATTTACCTATAGCCTTCTAATTGCATAGGTCTTCTTTGAAAACTTGAACTAGTGTTAGGATCAACATTTATCTTAGCAGATGAAGAAGGAATTGAACTATTAGTAGCATTACTAAGTGGAATAGTAGTAGTTATAGACGGCATACCTAGTTCATCAGTAGTGGATGGTATGAAAGTACTTGCAGATGAAGCCTTCAAGAACTGGATCTTTCTTCTTTTTTCTGCAATGGAGGCTTCAATCTCAGCCTTCTCTAAATCTCTTGCTAGGTCCCCATCTTCTTTTCTTCTTCTCTCTATCTCTATATCCTTATTTGAAATGGGTACTGGGACTCCTAGTATTGTCAATGATTTGCTTATTTAGTGTCCCACCATCTTTTGCTTTCCTTTCTCTCTAACAACAATAGCAAGCCTAGTGATCTCATGCCCATCTTTATTTTTAGGGAGGGAAGCATAGCTTTGAACCTGTCTGATCATAGGGCCCTCATTATCAAACTCATGGTCTTGCAGCAAGAACTCCTACTCACTTCTCAAAGCATCAAGATCACCAAAGACATCATGTTGTAAAGTCTTAGGAGTGGAAGCAAGCATCTTGTTTCTCTCCTTCAACTCATTAATCTTTCTAAGAAGAGACTCTCTTTCTATTAGAGCATTCACTTTGTTAGCTTCTCTCTCCTTTTGTAGCCTCTGATGTATGGCATCCTGCTTTGCCAACTATAACCTTAGTGTACTCAGGCCATCTGGGTCTATCATAATATCATCAAAACTTAATGGCACATCCATATCAATGAGATTTTGATATGGGAAATGGACCTATCTTGGTCTCATGGGTGGCCTTCTGAACATATCCTTGTCAGGATCCAAATTTGGTCCAAAACCCCTTTCTCTAGCTTGTTCATCCTACTCTGCAGGTAATGAATCTTTATCTTGAAATAATGCCTCTAGAGTATCATAAAATTTATCTTCAGAGAAACCACTATCTGATCTAGAACTTTTGTATTGTGAATCTTCCTCATTAGAGGATACAAGTGGTGCTCTATTTCTAGTATTTCTTTGTTCTCTCATGGGAGCACTAGTAGACTCTCCATCTCTCCTGATCCAACTCTTCTTTTCTTGTCTAGGTAACTATTCCAGAGTAACCTCCAAATTTTTCTTGACAAAGGACCTAGTATTCCTTCTTTTGTCCATGATCTATAGTTTATAGCACTAGTTCTAATCCATTTGAGTCACCACCCACCAAAGTGGGAAATCATTAAAAATCTTAAGGACAACAATTGAATACAACAGGGAAAACAAGACTCCACTTAATAACTTTTATCTCTAGACTATCCCCAATAGAGTCGCCATTTTGTTGGTTGTCTTTTCTTTCTACTTGCAGGTTTACACTATGATTGACAAATTAATGTCATTGACTCTATCACCACTCCAAAGTTTGCAAGGAAAAGGGCTAATTAACAAGGATCAAAGAGATCCTCCTAAACTTTGAGCCTAGATGCTCAGGCGGGTGTACCTTTAATTCACTTCTTGAAAGGAACCACTAAATATTATACAACTATACCCTTTACTAATTGGTTTAAAGATTTTATCATTTAAATGTGTGGTGGATGATGATGAACTGCTTCTAGAGAATGGATCAGTGCCTTAACCAAGGGAATGGAGTCACTCAATAACATATATCAACTGAGAATCTTAACTCAAACACTCTTGAACTTAGAATAAGTTCTTTGCCTATTATCCCTCTCCCTCCCAAACCTGATCAGCAAATTCCTATCCAACCATGAACTCACTGAAACTACCTTAAAGACTTTAATCCTAACTTTGTTAGGAACTCAAAGATAATTCCACAATACTCTTTGTTTACCATATGCTAACTCACTTTGTGATATTAACATATATGAGCCCAAGATCAAAACAAGAAGACAATCATAAATCTGAGATTGGAATTTAAGTGTATTCTTATTAAAATTTCTAGAATCTATACATTACCAAAACAACACAATGCTAGGAAACAAACCCAAAATCTAGGCTCTCCTTGTTTAGTCTTTTACATTAACTATCAACATAACATCACCAACAACACTACAAAATAAAAATTCTCCAATATATACCACCAGTCATCTTGGAATACAAAAAAATTTAGGATGCAATAAGCTATAGATGACTGAGGCAAGGGCTAGGGTTTTCACCCACCAAACCAACCAAAATCAATCAGAATTTACTACATTTGGAGGAAAACCAAGCAACCAAGAGAAAGCAGATCCCAGAAAGATCCTCATTAATGAAAAATTTCCTGATTTGTACCGAGGATCATGAATCTACTGTGTTAACCAGTCTGCTTGTTCTCCTACAACATGCCTTGAGCAACATTGTCCATTCCTTATGGTACAATCCCCTGTAGACAATCATCACACCCCTGGACCACACTGCAATAGAAAACAAAATCAAAATCCACCTGATCTAGCCGCTCCAGCATTAAAAACTAGTCCTTCTGTCACTGGAAAACTATTTCAAATTTCAAATTTTGGAAGAAACGACTACTCAAACAAATTTAAAACACGACCGTCAATCCTATTTCTTCCCGGTAGATCAGGCGGTCCCTATTAATCTCTACAACTATCACAAATTATTTGAAACGTCTTTTGCCACATCACTAGTCCATCGGCCAACGAGAAACAAGCACCTCAGCACTGTGTAGCACGTCAGACTCACCTGTCAATAGCCACTACCTCGTAGATCAGAGAGTGGTTGCTATACTGCTGCACTTAAAAAAGCATCAAACTTTCATCAATGGTATAACGACAACCATAGGATCAAATGACTATTTAACCCTTTGAAAAATCTAACCCCACTGACAACTGCCAACTCACTACTGAGCCCAGCCAATCAAAACAATGCATGTCAGCATTGGAGGACCCACTTCATACTATCTCATCCACCTCTGCATCAGATAGTTTTCGCTATACCGCTATGCTAAACTTCATGCATCTCATCTTAACGGTATAATGACAACCACAAGATCTTGTTGTACTTTAACCATCTGGAAAATAGCCCCCACTGACAACATCCCCATCATCTAACCCACGACCAATCAGAGAAGACAATGTCACAATATCCAACAAGCAGACATACAAATTTTTATCACACATAGGTCATTCTGAAAACCTCCACCTCATACCCAAGCTCGACCAATGAGGAAAGGCCAACTCTGCAGCACCTGGCAGTGGACCCACATTCGAAATCATCTTTAATAGAAGGGTCCTGTCAGCCACCATGTCATCTGAATCTCATCCAATCACAATTATCCATGTCATAATGACATGGCAGATGAGGACCCACTGTATACTGGCCGCAACATGCTATAGGATCGGGTGGTTGTCACTACACCGCGATGCTTAAAAGGGCATCATCTCTAATCAACGGTATAACACCAGTCATCGATCCTGTCTATTCTTTAACCTGCAAGAAAACCCCATAAACGGGCCCACCAGGACAGATGTCCATTCGTCACTATACCGCATGTTAGAAACTTTGATAACAAGAAACCTTGTGGAATAACAACAACCACACAATTTCAAAGGCTGAAACTTAGGAAAATAAATCGCAGGGGACTTAGGCTTGGAGATAAAATATTAAAGGGGGCTCTGACATTAAAACCTAATGACATAACATGCAAAGGGGGTATTACAAATTTAGCACATGGGTACTTTAGGACTTTAGTGACTGAAAAAGTAATGCTCAATTAGAACAAGGCCAATACAGTCTAGGGTTTGTGTTCACCAACAGCTAGAAATTTGAAATTTTGAACTAGGGCTCAGGGCTAGAGACCAAGAAAAACATTGCAGAGGCCAGAGAAAAATTTCATAGCCATGAAATTTATTGCAGGTGCTAATAGGATACTTGTGAAATTTTTTCTACCCTAGATGTTTTTTGCCTCTATGAGGTTAAAATTATAGGTTTCATGCTTGTTGCTACATGTGGTATTATTTTGCCAAATAGACTTTTTTTCTCTTCTCAGCATGAAGCTGGTCAAGATGAAATAGTTACTCTCATTTCCCCTTGTTATAATTCTTAAGTTGTTGCTCATGGTTATGACCTCATGTAGAGAATTGTATGGGTTTTTTTGTCAGTTGACAATCATTCTTTGGGGATCACTAATGTTTATGGTCCCAATGATGTTGTTGAAATATTATATCTTTGGTGTTGGGTGGTAGATTCCTTTCCACCTACAACTTAGGTCATGTGTGGGGACTTTAATATGGTTGAGGTGGTTTCAGATAAGGATGACATTTTTCCTTTTTGATGGACAACTGGAGAGCATGAAGCTTGGTTTTACATGAGAAACAAACGAGGCCTTTTTGACCCCAACACCAACTATCACCATCCTCATTCTGTTTGGAAAACTTGGTGGCATTTTCCTTCTAGCTATGACAAAATATTTAAAAGGTTGGATAATGCCATGATCACAACTCAGTCTATTTTTTTCTTTTGGAAAAAACTAAGAGCTTTCTATCTTACCATTGGTTGATGTGACACTATCAGATCATTATCCCATTAAGTTTTGTATTGAATGGAAGAAAGCTCAAAGTAATTCATCAAAGATGAAGTTTTTATTATAACAGATCACTTCTACATCACACCTCCACCAAGACCCACATTCAAAGAGACTGGAACTTGGAGCCTAGGCCAGCTCAGCCTCATGACTAGATTACTTGGTGGAATGATGTCATCACTTGTACTATGCAGTTTCTTTGTATTTGTTGTAGGTAGGAGGCCATGTACCATCAAGGGTCTTATGAAACCACCAATAAGGATTTGTGTGCTGCAACTCAAGCTCTAGCTTCCAATCCCTTCAACTATGATTTGCAGGTCATATTTTCCTAGCTTCGTCTTCACAAGCAGATTACAAATCAACATTGTGCTAGAGGAGCTCAAATTAAAGCCAAATTTTAGTGGTTTAAAGTGGGTGATAAAGAATCTAAGGAATTCTTTTTGGCTCTTAGAGCTCTACATTCCTCTCCTAGAATCAAGCACATTAGAGAAGTTCATCCAGTGCTTTTTGAGATCCCAAATATCCTTCAGGATTTTTTCACACATTATGAGAAGGTGTTCACAACATAGGAAAGTACCCCTACCCATGATCAAGTTTTAAAATATGCCTTTTTGTCATGCCTTCTTATCTCTCAAAGGATCAAAGAATCATCTGCGACCAGATGCTCACTACTGAGGACCTAAAGAAAGATGTTTCTTCTATGGTTGATGAGAAAAATCCTATCTATGTTGGATTTCCTTGTGAATTTTACAAAGTGTTTTGGCCTTGTATTGGGCCTAACCTACATAAGCTCTATTTATAATCTTTTCATTCTATGTCTCTATCAACAAAGGTAACATTAAATTCATACCTATGGTAGGAGACCCTAAAGATATTTGCAATTGGAGACCCATTACTTTCCTCAATATCTCCTATAATATTATTTCAAAGGCCCTAGTGCTCAAAATTCACCATTCTTGTCTAGCCCGAATACACTAGTTTTATTAAATGTAGATTCATCATCAACAACATTTTTGTTGTCAAGGAAGGCATGGAGAGGGTTCAGTGCTCCAAGAAAAATGCTATTTTTATTAAAATAGACTTTTCCAAGTCTTATGATCACATTGAGTGGCCTTTCATTCTTGCAATGCTTAAGGATCTTCATTTTGGGCCTAGATTCATTTAGTTTGTTCAAATGCTTTTTTGGGATGCCTATGCATGCATCACCATTAATGGATGACAATATTCTACTTTTGGATTATTCAGATCTATCTACTAGGGATGTCCTCTAGTTCCTTCCTTATATGTCCTTGTTGTAGAATGGTTTGGATATCTTTTGGCTTCTACCATTTATGTTGGTCATGTCAGGGTTATTTCCCTACTTGATTACCTTCTCAGCTTGTCCATGGTCTTTTTTTTTATGATTTTTTTTCACTCTAATTGAAGAGGAGGAGAATATTAAGGTAGCTCTTCACTGCATCAACACTTTTTGTTTCACTTCTAGATCTATCATTTAGTGGCACAAAACACAATGTTACATACAATCCTTCCTTCCTTTTCGACCTTGGATTCTCCAATATGGGTCAAAATGGATTCAAAACAAAGAGGTTTTCCACTTTTTGGATATTCCATTTTCCTTTCAAGGGTCACTCATGGATCTCTAGAATGAATTTCTTTCAAGGATTAAGAATAAGTTAGCCTACTGGATCAACAACCCTCTCTCCTTTTTCTGGTAAATACTAGATCTTCTATAAGGTTTTGGATGCAACTCATGTTTATTATTCTTCATGTTGGACACCCTGCTAGGCCGCCCACATAAAACTGGAAAAGATTCCAGTGATTTTATTTGGTCTTCTAGTGTAGATCATCATGGGTTTCATAGAGTCACCTCAGAGTAATGCTATCTTCCCATGGAGTCTAGAGGCCTTGGCCTTCTTTCTACCTAGAAATAAGGCTTGGCCTTGTGTTCTAAGTGGGTTATCAAAGCCATTTTTTATGATAAGGTTTATAAAATCCTTCTCAAAATTTGCATATATTCGTGCTATCATGTTAATAGGATTGCATGGAAGGGGATTGAATTTTTTGAACCCTCTTGGTGATGCGAGATCATGTTCAGATTCAAGGTGCTTTTGTGGCCAAGAGCATCTAGTATGCCTATGAAGCTCTCAAACCCTAGCTCTGCTGGGAAGGACATGGTTTTCATGATGGTATTTCTTTTAGCCAGCAAAATATTTGGTGGTATCCACTTTTTCAAACTCAAGGGCTTCCTCTTTCTAAGCTTCTTGGGGTTCATGCTCCGGTTTTTCACAAACCTCGCATTGGCACTCCTAGAGACCTTTTTCTAGAGCCACTATGAGTATTAGGTCATGGGATGACCTTAAGACCCATTTTCATCTTTCTAGCCCAGATCATCAAACTTTTGATATGTTTCTCATAGCATTCCTTATCCACTTTCTTCTCAAGTTAGGTATTCATTCTATTAAGCCTTAGTTGAAAGACTGGAAAGTTTACCCATGTAGTCCTTTCTATAAGTACAAGCCCAAGCTGGGCTATAATTATTTGGTCCCATGATGTTAGGTCAACAATTTGCAAGACAATTAAAATTTAAGTAAATGGTTTGGTAATGACAATGAAAAGAATTAAGGTCATGCACTCACATAAAAGAAAATTACCAGATAGAATGCACCAAGAACAACTATTAAATGCAGCTTATGGCTACCAAGATTAAGGATAATTAGAAAAATATCAAATTTAGATATTAATTTCTCTTGGTGCATTCTGTCTGGTAAATTATTTCTTTTTTAATTGAATCAATGTATAGAAAAAATTAAATTAAAATTATATTAAAGAAAGGTTGTCTATAGACAGCTAATAAAATAATACTGTCATAAAAACATAATTATAAAAATTGTCATTAAGGACACCTAATATCAATACATTTCCATCCATAAAACAGTATAGTCTGACGACACTACAACCTTGACAAGTCTTTGAAATACAAAGTGCTACAGTTGTACAAAAAACATTATAATAACCAACCACATGACCATAGATACTACAAAACATTGAATTTGAGAAGTCTTTGAAGTAGTCTTTGAAGTAGTCTTTGAAGTTTCTTTGAACACTTGGGATCATTTTTTTGTTGTTGAAGAATTTGAATCTTGATATAGTCCATAAAATACTTAGTCTTGTTTTTCTTCATAGAATACCCCTGCAATTGAGAATAAAGAGAAGCAATTTGGACCAAGGTGTTAGAATAAAACTTTAGAATTTGTGTTGCCTAGTGAACTAGCTGACTAGAAAA
Organism: Chamaecyparis obtusa; assembly: GCA_027943335.1. Taxonomy (NCBI): domain Eukaryota; kingdom Viridiplantae; phylum Streptophyta; class Pinopsida; order Cupressales; family Cupressaceae; genus Chamaecyparis; species Chamaecyparis obtusa. The sequence continues at coordinate 87,335 of BSBK01008455.1, forward strand.
TATTGACATGCATCTAGAATTCCATATATTAAGGAAAATAAATTGTCTCAAATTATCACCTACAACATTGTTGCAGAGACCAACACCAAGTAAATATTTTTCCCAACCCAAAGAATTATAAAAAATAAAGAGGAAAATACAACATTGAGCGATTAGATTAATGTGAAAAATCATAATGAATGTATGTCAAAAATATTTATGTATTAAAATATTTATATTAGTAATTATTTTATTTTTAAAAAATATTTTTATTTTTAAGAATTATATGTATAGTGTTTTATTTTATATACCCAAGAGCTTTTTCTTATAATTTATTTATTTTATAAATTATTTTCTTAATAATTATGTTGCATTGTTGTATAATTAATCAAAATTATCTTATTTTATTTTATTGTGGAGGTTAAATTTAATAAGTAAAATTAAAAATGATCTTTATCAATAAATCATTTGCTAATGAATATTTTTTAAAATATTTATTCTAACAAGTACATTAAATATTAGTGAACATTATATGAATCAAGCTTAGAACAAGATCTAACTATTTCAATTAGGATCATATATTATCTACATATTATTTTATTTGTTGGAGTGTTATTTTATGAGTTATTTATTTAAGAATTATTATATCCAATATGTGAACAAAACTATTAAATAAACATCATAATAAAAATGAAAACAAAAATTAAAAAAAATATGAACTTCAATAAATAATATATAATAAATAACACCGAAAAAAGTAAATAATTTTATTTACTATAATTTATATATATTTAGTAGTGAATGATTAAACATGATAAATGAAGTGATATAAATCATCATTGTATTAAATTTTAAAAACTAATTATACACTGATAAATAAAATATTGTCAAAAATTTTTAAATAGTAAACAATCTATTTAAAATCACTAGAAAAAATCTTAATTAAATAATTAAGAATGAATGATTAATTTGATAATTTGAGTGTTTTAATTTGATTCAAAAACTTTTTTTTGATAGTCATTATGCAACAATATCTACACCATAACAATCCAACTCATTATAGCGTCCATAGTATCTTGACACAAACATAAATATATTGTTGTCAAGACATTGGCCAAGAAATGTGTGGAATATTACCATATGAATAAATATCCAATGGAATATTTTTTTAATGCTTTTGTCTACCACTCATATAAAAAACAAAGTCTACGCTTGTAACATCTGAGATCTTAATTAACAACATCATGAGATGGAAAGGATAATTTGATCTCTCTGTAACTTTTTCACGCCTGTCAGGTTTTTTGAATTTTGAACATGGTGGTACTCAGGGGGGACCTACCCCCTCCCCTAGTCCTCCTAGAGACCCTCCTTCAAATTTTGATGTTGGTCTACTCGTGGTCAGGAATTTTGTGACAGTTGCTTCGAATTCCCTGCCTTTGTTCCCTGCCAAGGCTAACGGGAAAGGTGTTCTTGTGGGGGCCCCATTGGGAAACTTGGAACCTTTTTTGGATTTTATATCCCTCATGGAGAAAAGAATAGAGATTACTCTCCCTGAATCTATTATTGACAAAACTATGGCTGATCTTAACCTAGCTATTATGGGAAAAAAATTTCAATTTTGGGCCCACCATTGACATGGTTGGAAGTGGGCATGAACTCAGTGGAAACTCAAGGGAAGCATTTGGGTCTTAGCAATGGTTGGGGGTCTTTTCCTGGTAAAGTTCATAGCTCTGGAGGACCTAAGCTTTTTCATTTCTGGCTACTGGCTATATGGTAAGCATTTCCTCTCTCTAGCCATGTGGAAACTAGGTTTCAATCCCTTTGCTAAGCTTAGTAGAATGGCTTCGGTCTAGGTCAGCTTACCTGGCTTACCCCTTGAATTTTAGAATGAGCAGGTCTTCAAGTGGTTTGGGAACTCCTTTGGTCACTACACCTCCATGAATTTGGTAACTCTGTCCAAATCTTGCTTGGTCTCTGCTCGTTCCTATGTTAATGTTGCTATCAACAAAACTCTTCCCAACTTCACAATCCTAAATTCTAATCTTAGGAGGTGGACTCAAGCCATTGTGTATGAAAATGCTACTCTCTTCTTCCAATTGCAACTCCAAGGGCCACACAAAGGAAGATTGTCAAGCTCCCCGCATGAAGTATCCCAAATTGAAATAAGTTATTTTAGGTGATCTGACTACTTTTTGGGAGAGTAGTCTTTAGCCCTTATGGATGATGTTTTGACTATTGTGGATGTGGTGGAAACTGACCACACTATCCCTTCCCCCTTGTGGTTCCTAACCTCAAGAAGATTTATGAGATGGTTGGAGTATGTTCAACAGAAGATCTCCCCTACACTCCTCCCCCTTCTCTATAAGATGGATGCCCGGCCCCTAGGCTGGAAGAAGGGGAAATACCATCAGGTATTGATGTCTCTACTGGGGGTTGCCCCTTCCCTTTTCTAGGGCTTGCCCTGTTGGCATGTGGTATCCTTGCTAACTGACCCTCACCTCCCTCATCACCACCCTCTGAGGTGGATATGTTGTTAAAGCCCCTTATGGGTATGCCTCTAGTTGTTGTTACCCCTTTTTTTTGCACTCCCTCCCCTCTAGGTGTGTCGGTTGTTGAGGAGGAGAAGTGATAGAGTCCGCAAAGAAAAACTAGGAACAAGAAGATTGATGTTAGTGCAGATACTAGACTAGGAAGGCCATCTGAAAGGGTTAGAAGATAGAAGAGTGTTGCCAAGGATATTGTTGCAAGAAGGAAGCTCACCCTCGACCTCAACAAAAAAGGTAAGAAATGATCATTCTTTCTCAAAACATTAGGGGACTTAACAACCCCCAAAAACACTTTTTCGTTAAGCAGTACATCCAAGACTTTAGAGTGTCTATTTTGTTGCTTCAAGAAGTTAAGATGACTTATGTTAATTTTGAAATGTTGCTTGGGAAATTTTGACTAGAGGCCCATTTTTACTATTCTAAGGTTGTGGGGGCCTCAAGAGGTATTGCCACTCTGTGGAACCCCTCTCATGTTAAGGGGGATGCTCTAATTTGTTTCTCAACACTTTCTTTATATTTCTTTCACCCCCCTTGGCACATTGGAACTGCTACAATGTTTATGCACCCAACACCCCCTAGTAGAAGAGTGGTGTGGGATGATCTCTCCTCTTCTTTCCTCTCCCTTTTGGATCCTAAGTTCCTTGTGGCTGGTGATTTCAATTCCCCCCTTTCCCTTATGATAAATTGGGCAGCATGATGGACTACTCAAACAACATGGGAAATTTATTTATTTATTTCAGCTTTAATGGCCTTTATGACATGGAAATGTTAGGTAAGCCTTTCACTTGGAATAATAAAAGGAAAGGCTCTCACCTCATTTAGGTCCACCTTGACCATGTTTTTTTATCCACCTCCACAGATTTGGGTTCTACTTCTTCCTTGGCTACTCTTTTTAGGACTACCTATGACCACAACCCCATCTTTCTTAAGTGGTGGATACTCAACATCCCTTCCATGCCCCTTTTATGTATGAGATCATGTGGGCTTCTCATCCCAATTTCCACTCAAATGTTTTGAACTGGTGCTTGACCCTGGTCAGGGAATATGCAATGTTCCGTGTGGAAAAAAACTTGAGGTTATGAGGATGGTTGAAAGAATAGAGAAAGAAAAACTTTGTGGATATTTTTAAAACCAACAAATGTCTCTTTGACAAGCTTGAGGGCCTTCAAAAATAGATGGTGGTTAGAAACCTTTCATTTGATCTCCATAGGGATGAGGAAACTACCATGAGAGATTGGAAGGTTGTTATGGCTAAGGAGGATATTTTTTGGAAGAAGAGATCCCAAGTTCTCTAGCTGAAGGTGGGGGATCACAACACCACTTTCTTTCACCAATATTATTGTAAGAAAAAGAAAAGAAATACTATGTGTATCCTTTGTGACAATATGGGAAGGGATTTTTATGATCCTGTTCAACTGGGTTCATTGGATACTGATTACTTTGTTCACATATTTTCTGAAACTCCTCTAACAATGTGGAGGCCTTGCAGGACCAACTCATATCCCACCTCCGCAGGTCTGTGACCTTTGAGGAAAATGACCTCCTTCTATCATAGGTTTCAGAGGATGAGGTAAAAAAGGTGAACTTCTCTATGGATGCTTACATAGCCCCTGGGCCTGATGGTTTGCCATTGACATTTTTTCAATAATTTAGGGACATTGTTGGCAAGGATGTGACTAGGGTTTCAAGAGATTTCATTAGAATGGGGAAGCTTCTTCATCATCTCAATGATACTTATGTACTATTCATGCCCAAGATTTGAGACCCCAGGGCTATGGAGGATTACAGACCTATTTTTCTATGCATAACCCTCTACAAAATCTTTTCTAAGATCATGCTCAATCACATTAAACCCCTTCTCAACAATATTATCAGCTACAATCAAGGGTTTTATCCCTGAAAGGAAAATTATGGATGCTTCCATCACTACCCATTTAATTTTACACTCCATTGATTATAGTAAATCTCCTGGGATGGCCTTCAAACTTGATATCTCCAAAGCCTATGATAAGGTCAATTGGACCTTCCTTTTTAAGGTTCTCTCTACTTTTTTTTCTCTCAACCATTCATTAACATCATCAAGGAGTGTGTGGAGATTGTGAAATTATTAATGCTGATGAATGTCAAACCCGATGTCAATTTCACCTTGAGAAAAGGTTTATGGAAGGAGGACCCCCTTTCTCCTTATCTCTTCATCCTTCTTGCTGAATTTCTTAGGTGTAACATGATGTAGTTGGTCCAGATTGGAAAGATCCAGTGGATAAAGCCTGCTTCTACCCTCCCCCCACTCATTTTTGCAATAGTTTGTTGATGAAACCTCTCACTTTGGTTACTCCTTAGTGAGGGAAGCTAGAGTGTGGAAGAGCCTACTCAATTATTATGCTTTTGTCTCAAGTCAACACATTAACTTTCTAAAAAGAAGGATTTTTTTCTTCAACATAGATGTTGTTGTTCAGGATAAAAATTAGAAAATTTTGAATTGTCATGTGACCTCCCTCCCTGCGACCTATTTGGGGCTCCTTGTGATGATTAAAGAGGTTAAGAATTATTTCTGGAACACCATTATTGAAAAAATGTAAAGGAAACTTGGTGCTTGGAAGGGAAAACTCCTTAGTAGTGCTAGTAAGCTTCAGTTAATCTATACTTCTTCTCAAGGTATCCTGGTTTATTTCCTTTCTATTTTAAAAATTTCTGGAGTTCTGGCTAACAAACTAGAGAAAATCCAATGTGCCTTTCTCTGGTCAGGCTGGGAGGAGAAAAAAAGACTCCCACTTATCTGCTGAGATAAAGTCTTCCTACTTAAGACTCTTGGTGGTCTGGGCTTACAAAAAATAATCAAGCTCAATAGATCTCTATTATCTAAGGTTCCTCGGTCTCTGGTCCTTGGTTCTTCCGATTGGTCCAAAATCATGGAGGCCAAATATATTGACTGGAGCCATTTCTGAAAACCTTTCATATAACATGGCCACCCCTAGGACTCAAAAATGTGGAATAGCATTCTTAAAAGCAAGTGTAGTCTAGAAAAGGGATAAACCTACCAACTTGGTAATGGTGAGGATATTTGGTTCAAGTAGGATGCTTGGTTAATGGACACTACTCTAGGATCTTCAAAATTATCTCAACTTTGTAACGTCTTCACTCTTTAGGTGGGCTATTTGGTATCTAACTATATTAGATAGGGTCATTGAATGGATTTCCTACCCTACCTGCATGACATACCAAAATTCATCCCTCTCACCACGTATCTTCTAGATTGGGTGTTTAAAACTTGGATTCCCCTAGTGGACCATCCTGATAGAATTATCTGGACTCACACTCAAAATGATGGCTTTTATATCAAATTGGCTTATAATTTATTGATTAAGGAGGTGGCTAACTCTACGTAGTGGAGAAAAGTGTGGATCTCTCATCTCATTCCTAAGGTGAATTTATTTTAATGGTCTGTGCTCCATGGAAAAATTCTAACTCTGGATAACCTAGCTAAAAGGGATTTTAGCTTGGCCAATAGATGTTTCCTTTTCAAGACTGAGGAGGAAAGCATCAATCGTCTTCTCTTACAGTGTGAAGTCGCTAAGGAGGTCTGGCACCTGCTAATCCTTAGAATTAAATTTTCTTGGGTTTTTAATCGAGACATTCAACACAAGGATAATGACTAACAACCCACTTCCCAACACCTATTGTTATGGCTCCTTTGGTACCAAATACTACCCATATTTAGCTGGTGTATCACGAAGGAGCATAGTAATAGAATCTTCCATGACAAGGAGCTCTCCCTCGGTGATGTCTTCAATAGTAGTTTGAAACTATTATAGGAGGAGATCTTATTGGTTTCCCATTGGAAAATCCTGAACCATCCCCCCTCAGATCACAATAGCCTTTTGGCCAAGATTTGGAAAATTGATGTTGGCTTTGATAGATTTGAAAATGCTAAGCTCCTCATCAGGAAAGACACTAAATGGTCCCCTCCCAAACCTTAGTGGCACACGCTCAATTTTGACGGGGTAGTCTGTAGAGGGAAGTATGTGGGCAATGGTATCATTCACAACCACTTGGGTAATGTTGTGGCTTCTTTCTCAGGCCCCCTTCAGAATCAAACTATCAACTAGGCAGAAGGGATGACTCTCCTTTGGGGGCTTAAGTTTTCATTTAGCATGGGTTGTAGATTTCTTGAAATTGAGGGGGACTCCAAAATCATTGTTGAGGCTTTTCAAGGAGCCTCCAAGGTGGGGTGGAAAGTGGATCCTATTCTAAGTGACATTTGGGGCCTCCTTTCTAGACTGGAAGAGTTTTCCATATGACATACTTACAAATAAGGGAGCTCTACTGCAGACTCTTTTCTTTTGTTGGTCTGCTATCTAACAAAGTTTGATGTTGGAGGGCTATTAGTTAGCTCCCTAAGCCTACTTAGTGTGCGCTAAAATGTTGACACACTTCTATGAGTCATTAAATCCAAGATTGCTCAAGAATAAGGTCTCAAATGGTGACTCATAGCTCTCTATTCATGGAGTGCAAGGGTTTATGATGAAGGAACTCACCTTAGACCTAGTTTGTGCCCATGCAAGTAGACCAAAAAATGAGAGATTCAAAGAGGGAAAGCAAGAATGTTGGTCTCCATGATCATCAAGTATGCATGAAAATGAAAATGAAAGCTATTCTAAATGATAACAATGCATGAAAGAAAACTAATCTATGAAAGGAAAGGCTTATCCAAGATTATTCTATGAAAGGAAATAAAAATCTAATCTAATATGAAAGTGCAAGATTAATCTAAATGGATTTCCATGGAGACATGAGAGAAGAAGACAAGAAAAGAGAAGTTTCAATAGTCAAGCTCAAGTGCTCAAATTATCCTCCAAAATCACTCTCGAAACCTACATAACAATAACATAAAATTTGGATCTACAAAATCTCCATGCATAGATGCCTAAAACCTAGATGCCTAAACAAGATGGAGAGAGCTCCTTATAAAGGATTTAGAAATGAATGGATGGTCAAGATTAAGAGGCAAAAAGAAATGAGCAATGGTGGAGATTAAATCTTGGTTGATCCATGTGCTCAAGACTCTCAAGAGGAAAAATCAGTGGACATGGTTAAGAGGCAAAAAGATGTGTGGAAGTGATTAAGAGGCAAAAGGAGATTCCACTCACCTTGGAAAGTGTGCAATCAATGTGTAGAAAAAAAGTCCTTTTCTTTTTATTTTTATTTATTATTTTTAGCAAAGTGGTTTCCATTATTTAATTAAAAGATTTTTATTTATTTAAAAGAGATTTGTTCTTTTAATTAAATGTGCCTTAGGATAAAGTGGTTTTATTATTTAATTAAAAGATTTATTTTATTTAATTAAAAGAGAGCATGTTCTCTTAATTAAATAAAACTTAGGATAAAATGATCAAACCTTAGTAAACATTAAAATAATTGAATTAATTACGATTTGATTAAGGAAATTGATTTGAATTGAAAATATTGCAAAGCATTGATTCAGGAAATTGATAAATTGAAGAATGGGGCCCAAAGTCTAGGTGACCATTTTAGGGTGCATACATTTGCCCCTCTTTGACTAATGCATGATCTTCATGGGAACACATGTAGTCAAAGAATGAAGTTGAAATGTGAGATCAATTTGGGATCACAAAACAACCCAGATGTGTGATCGATGGATGGGAACACGTCAGGACAAAGATAAGCTGATTGAAAAAGACAAGGCCAACACCCCTGTAAATAGGTAATTGTCAAGTCTCAAGCAAGGTTTCCCCAAGTGAAGCAATTGATAGGATTGATAAAGCTAAATCAAGGATTGAAGTTTGATAGGTACTACCCCCTTGTGATCAAAATTGAAATGAGACAGAGGACAAATAGTAAATTGATAAATTTGATCAAATTGAACTAAAGATAAGGTTCTTGATGTAAGATGAAAGATATAAGGATCACAGAACCAAGGTAGATCATTAAGCATGAAAGATTATGCCCCAAGGTTGAATTAGAAGAAAAGAAGTGGGGTGAAAGCCAATGTAAGATAGAAGTTTGGAAGAGGTGGAAAGAAATGGAGAGAAGAAAGAGGATGTGCCTCAAGAAAGAGAGTGCCTCAAGATTGATCAACTGTTTAAGATAGAAAATTTTGATTGAGATCACGAAAGAAGATACAGAAATGAGGATCGAAACGTGATCGCAGTTGATTAAGAGTCCAAAAGAAAGATGAAGGAAAACCCTCTCAAACTCATAATGCAGCCTAAAAATGCATATTATCATGAAGTCTAACAATGCAAGCTACATGAAAATGCAAAGGTATACTTGCAATAGAGCAACTGTAACATAGGATTTTTATTTCATCATTCATTAGAGAATTTTAAGGAACTTATTTTCATCGTTGGGCCATTATTAATGGACATAGGAAAATCACACAATCATCACTAGTCACAAGCACAACTATGAAGATATGAATGTGATTTATATCGGATTGGAATGTGGAAAGATTCTAACATAAGCATCAAAGACATAAAGGTCAAGATGACTTTGATGTTAGCTTACCCAATTTAATGTAGCAAAACCACACTCTCATCAAGGCATAGATGTCAGGATGACTATAAGAACAATTGTGCAAAAATAGTCAAGGATGATGCCTCAAATCTCCTAAGTGTTTCAAGGGAAAAACAAGAGACACTCAAGAGCTTCAAGACCACACCCACAAGAAGAAAGAAAATAAAAACATGCCCCATTCCCCAAGTCCTCTAGCTATGCATCCCGGAGAGACTTATTAAATAAGGACACTCAACAAAAATCAATAACGGTCAACACACAAAGAAAAGATCATGACATAGATCAAGCATTAAGTGTTGCATTTAAAAATTTAAGTGTGTTAATTGATATTGAGTTCCGAGGATAAGGATCGAATGCTTGCAAGAAGGTAAGATCACATGAAAAAACTGGGTAAGACCAAACCGAGAAGTGTTGAAAAACACTCAATGTCAGGGGTTGTGTTGAAAAACACAATTTGGGTGGTGTTAAAAAACACTGTTTGCGAGGTGTCCTAAAGACTAACACATCCAAGAGACCAAAGCTAACACAGTTATGCCCCCTAGACAAGGACAAAGACCAATTCCAAACCAAGGCAACAAGGACAAGGCATGATGGAGAAAGGCTAAGTGTCAAGGATGCATGCTGAGAAACAAAGGGTGCAAAGGCCTCAAGTAGCACCCATTTCTAGGTTTTTACCACTTGGATTTTATTGCAATTTTTTCTTTTTTTCCTTTTTTTTTCAAGACTTTTTATAATTTTTTTGTATTTTTGCTACCAAGGCGCCTGTTTCCATGTTTTCACCAAGGCACTTTTTCTATTTTTTTGAATTTTTGAATTTTTCTGATTTTTTTGGTATTTTTGGAATATATAAATTTTTTGGAGATACATCAAAGTGCCTATTGCTAGGTTTTCACTAAGATGATCATTGTTTTAGGACATTTTTTTATTTTTAGAATTTTTGACAGAATGGGCATCAGGGATAGAACTTCTTTAGGTGCAAGACATTGATAGGATCAGGGAACTTCTCTCCCTCTTTAGTAGATAATAAATCAGCACCTATCCCAAAAGCTATTGTAATTATGTAAGGTCCAAGACAATTAGGTTCAAATTTTCCCTTTTGATCTCTATGTTGTTGATTCTTAGGATTTTCATGTAGGACAAGATCTCCCACTTGGAATTCTCTAGGGTGAACATTTTTGTTGAAGGCTTTGGACATGCACTTTTGATAAACCCTCATATGGTCAAATGATGCTTCACATTTCTCATCTAGAAGTTCTAACTCTTGAAGTCTCATGGTGCGGTAGTCTTCATCTGTAACTAGACCTTTGAGGGAAACTCTAAGTGAAGGAATCTCAACCTCTAAAGGTAACACTACTTCAGCACCAAATGTAAGGGAAAAAGGAGTAGCCCCAGTAGGAGTATGAATACTCATTCTATAGGCCCATAAAGCTGGATTTATCTGTAAATGCCAATCTCTACCATTCTTATGAACTATTTTGTGTAGGATTTTAAGAATGGTCTTGTTTGATGCCTCTACTTGACCATTTCCTTGAGGGAAGTAAATGGAGGACCAATGTTGTTTAATCTTGAATTTCTTACAGAGTTGTTTAAGGTCCTTATTTTTGAACTGACCTTCATTGTCAGTGATAATCTTAGAAGGCACTCCATATCGACAAATGATATGATTTAGAATGAATAGAGAGACTATCTTGCTTGAGGCAATAGAAAGTGGGATAGATTCTACCCATTTAGTCAAGTAATCAGTAGCAGTGATAATAAACTTATGTTTTCCTAATGAGTTGGAATGAATCTACACAACAAGATCAAAGGCCCAGTGTTGAAACAGCCAATGAGATATAGAAGGAATGAGCTCCTTTCCTGGAGCATGTATCAGGTTACCATGTTTTTGACACTTTTCACATGACTTTGCAAAAGCTACTGCATCAATCTGCATTGTAGGCCAATAGTACCCTACCCTAAGCAACCTTCGGTACACGGAAAGACCATTGGGATGTCCCCCACAAATGCCCTTATGAATGTCAACTAACACTTGGTTAGATTATTCCTTTTCTAAGAATCTAAGAAGTGTTCCATCTAGACCCCTCCTATAAAAATCACCAGAGATAAGGGTATGATGAGAGGCATTTCAGGTAAGGTTTCTATGTTCAAATCAGTTAAAGGTATGAGTAAATGGAGCCATAATGGGATGACTCATGACCGACAAGGGTACAAATAATATGACTTTCTTGGGAGTCATAGATAGGGTGATGTAGCTCTTCCACCAGGAATTCAAATTTGGACTCATGTTTCTCTAACTGAAGGAGTGAAGCAAGTGTAGCCATAGCATCAACTTCTTTATTTTCTACTCTAGGGATTTGCTGAAATGTGACAAATGTGAAGTATCATTTCAAAGAATCAACCATTTTCTTATAAGGTACCAGTTTCTCATCTTTTGTTTGATATTGTTCATTGACTTGGTTGATTATCAGCTATGAATCCCCATAGATGTGTAACTTGGTGATTCTCCATTCTATGGCAATCTTAAGTCCATTTGTTAAAGCTTCATATTCAACAATGTTGTTTGTACATGTGAACAATAGCTTGTAAGACTTAGGAATTGTGTACCCATGAGGAGAAACAAATAACACACCAGCTCCTAAACCATTTTGCATAAAAGATCCATCAAAGAACATCTTCCATGTTCTTTCAGTCATATACATGAGATGCTCATCTGGGAAGTCAACTTGAATAGGTGCATTATCCTGAATTGAGAAATCAGCCAATTGATCTGCTATGGCTTGTCCTTTTATGGCTTTACACTCAATTTACTCTATGTCAAACTCAGAAAGGATCACCATCCATTTAGCAAGTCTACTTGTGAGGGCAGCCTTACTGAGTAAATACTTGAGTGGATCTATTTTTGCTATGAGATGTCTTGTGCGCGAGCATATAATGTCACTGCTTTTGGGAAGCTAACACAACTGCAAGGAAAGCTTTCTCAATGCTAGTGTAGTTAACATCATATGAAACAAGAGTACGGCTAATGTAGTATATTTCTCTTTCTTTCCCAAGTTCATCAAGTTGAGCTAGTAATGCCCCCAAGGAAGATTCTATTACTGAAATGTATAGAATAAGTGGCTTTCCTAGGATAGGAGGCATTAAAATAGGAGGATTTTCCAAGTATTTCTTGATTTGATCCATGCTCTTTTGACAATCCTCATTCCAAACACATTTGACTCCTTTATGTAAGTTCTTGTTAAAAGGTTGAGCTCTATCTACCAACTATGAAATGAACCTCCTTATGGATTGAACATGTCCTTGAAGACTCCTCATTTGACTAATGTTTCTAGGAGGTGGCATATCTATGATTTCTTGGACCTTTTCAAGGTCTACCTCTATTCCTTTTGCTGAAATGATGTATCCTAGAAGTTTTCCAGAGGTGACACCAAATGCACACTTTTTAGGATTTAACCTTAGTTTAAATTGTTCCATGCGATCTAGAATGACTTCTAAATCATCTAAGTGTGTGTCTCTTTTATTAGACTTGACCAAGGTGTCATCCACATAATCTTCCATGTTTTTATGCATCATGTCATGAAAAATGGTTTTCATAGCTCGTTGATAGGTGGCTCCTACATTTTTTAATCCAAAAGGCATAACATTCCAACAATAGGTACCCCATGCACAAGTGAATGTAGTCTTTTCTTGATCTTCAGGATGTATCTTAATCTGATTGTATCCAAAAAAACCATCCATCAAGGAATAAATCTCATAACCCACAGTCATGTCCACTATCATGTCTATATTGGGGAGTGTAAAATCATCCTTTGGGTATGATCTATTGACATATCTAAAATCTATGAAAATTTGAATGGATTTGTCATGTTTGGAAACTGGAACAATGTTTGATATCCATTCAGCATATTCAATAGCTATTATGAATCCTGCACCAAGGAGTTTTTCTAATTCTTAAATGACTAGAAGAGCTATGTGTGGATACATCTTTCTCAATTTCTGTTTGACTGGTTTTACACCTGGACCTATGGACAAGTGATGCATGATAAGACTAGTATCCAACCCTGGCATATCTAAGTAAGTCCAAGAAAAGTTGATCTTCTTTTTCTGTAAGAACTTAGTGTAAGCTTCTTTTTCTTGTGGTAACAAGGATTGAGCCAAGTGTACTATCTATGGAGCCTCATCTGTACCCAAATTGACTGGTTTTGTTAGCTCAACAAGCACCAAAGATCTATCTTAAAAGTAACTAGGGAGATGATCAAGTACCTCATCCTTAGGCACCTCAGAGAAGTTTTCCCCCTTGGATACGTCATTTATTTTTACTTTTTTTGGTTTTGACACCACCACACAGTGGTTTTTGCCATCATAACTTTTTTTCTTTTTTTCTTTTCTTTTTATTTTTTGACTAAGTTACTTGATGTCTAGATCTATCATGCTGGTAGCTAGTTCAATGGTGGAAGAGACTATGGGTTCAATGGCATTCAAGTAACAGGTTATCTCATAGTCATTTTGGAAAGTTAAGAACTCAGGTTCTTGATAGCATTGGGACCAATCAATGAGGTTAGGATGAGCAAGAGGTAAGTCAATGACTGGCTCAAGGTTATGAATGCGAATGATATCATCATTAGTGACTGAAGAGTTAGAGTCTGTCAAGTACCCTTCTAGGCTACCCAAATTAGGATTCATCCTAAAAAATGAAGAATCGTCCATTAAGGCAACATGTGGATTCAAATGTTCTAATCCTACATGTGACTCATCAGCTACCTCAGGTTGAGAACTATAAGTGTGGATGCCATCAACATCCATGTTAAATGTGGAAGAATTAGAGAGAGTCCCATTCATACTCATGTGAGTCTATTTTTGAATCCCGACTAGGATGTTTACACCATGAAGGTTTGAGACATCTTGATGTGGAACCTTTAATATCAAGGGTAACATCTCTCTCCATCAAACAAACAATATTCTTTCATTTACATTCTCTGATGGGATTCTCTACATCTGATTCTTCTTGTTCTAAGGTCACAATTGTCACATGAGCCACTAGATTATCTGAATCTATCCAAAGGAGATTGGTGGAAGGGACCTAATCTTCACACATATCTTGTTGATTTATCAAATTAGGCATGTATATTGGTTCATCTTCACTATCTGACTTATCAAGGATAGGAGCAGTGTCCTTGTTATGATTCATAAATCCTAGGCCGACCGTCTTCTTAGACTTGCATCCAAAAATAGCATGATCAAGAGGTTCAGCTCTAGCATCCAATCTATGACTAAGAGGGCCATGTCCAGGATAGCCCATCTACTTGACAAAAGTATACCCTCTTCCATAAGCCTTAGGAGAGGGAGAGAAGTTCTCATTGTGCATATATTTATCTTCTTTATAAATCCATTCTTTATCAGCCACCTCTTCTTTCTCATCTTGAATAGGCATTGAGGACTCTACAAATGTACCAAATAAAGTCATAGCTGAAGAGGAAGGTTTCATTTCTTGTGAAGGTTTTCCATAAGATCTAGGTGAAACTGGAAGCTTTGTAAAAGAGTGAAGTTGTTACCCCCCTACACCAAGGTCTACCGACTTGAACTTGTCTTTGCATTATGTTAAGATTGCATTAAAGTCTTATGCTTCTCTATTGAGGGGAACATGAGCACTTGCCAAAATTGAGTTAATAGATAATGTGCTATCCCCAGGTATACAAATTTTTACTCCATTGTAGGGGAACTTAAAACACTGATGGTAGGTAGATAGAATTGCTTGCATATCATGGATCCATGGTCTACCAAGTAAGATATTGTATGCCAGATGACCAGCATCAACAATTTGAAACAAAATATCCTTCTCAACAAGGCCAATCCTAATAGGAAGGACGGCCAACCCTTTGGAACTTCTTTCTGCCTCATCATAGGCTTTGATTGTGATCTTCTTTCTGGTATCTATGACTTGTTCAAAATAACCCAATGTCTTTAAAAGACTCAAGGAAAAAATATTAAGCCCTGCACCCCCATCTATCAACACATGCCTGACATGAATTTTGTGGATCATGACTTCAATATGAAGGGCAAGTTTTTGTGGGTGGCTCAAAGCTTTATCACCATCCTCTGAGAAGGTAAGGTAATGAGAGCTAGTAACATGGTTAACCATGTTCTAGAATTGATCAACATCTAAGATGTTAGGGACATTCGCCATGCACAAGGCATCCTCAAGGACTTGCTTATGCCTTGGGGACAACTCTAAGAGCTCAAAGATCAAAATCTAAGTTGGGTTTCTCTGCAACTAATCTACAAGATTATAACTCATTTTAGGATTAAATGCTGGTTTTGAGGTGACATTCTTGGATGCCACTTACTTTGGTTTACTGGGTTGACTTAAATTGGGTCCTCTGATGACAATGGGACCTTGACTTTGTGTGACAACATTAAGAGCTTAGGATGACATTCTAGAGTTTGGACCCCTTAGCACCATGATAGGTTCATCAAAGATAGGAGGAGAGTCCATGTCTAGATCATAACCATAGGGATCTTTATTTCTTGTCATATTGACATTTTCTTCCACAACTTCATGCATGTTGACAACATTCTCCATAGTTTTGTAAGTGTAATTGATTTTAGCCTTTCCATTCTTAGGTTTAGAGGTTTCCCCCTTCTCATACTTGGGCAAAGGTTCTTTGAAAGCCTTATGATCAATATTGGTGTTCAACCCATCTATCTGAAGTTTTCCATTCTCAATGAGATCTTGGATGATATGCTTAAGTTTCCAATAGTTTTCAATATTATGTCCAATGCCATTATGAAACTTGCAAAAGGCTTTCTCATCCCACCAATGTGGCTTAACATAAGGTATATGATGCTTTGCGGGATCTTGAGGATGCACAAGGTTGTTAGCAATGAGTGTTTTGAAGACATCCTCATATGAATCACCAAGTTTTGCAAATTGACACCTCTCTTTCTTGGGCTTATCTTGATATCTTGGCTTGCTCTCATGTTGATTAGAGGCATTGAGTTTCATGGCTTGAACTGCACTAGACAAGTGAAGAAAAACTTGATCTTTGGGTTGAGAAGAGTCCACAACTCCATCATTGACCATTTGTTTGTTTCTATTCCAATGTGAGTTTTTTCCTTTATCCTTATTAGAGTTGTTTTTATTTTGACCATTTTTGTTGTTTCTGTTGTTGGCCAAAATTCCTTGTTCTTTCTGTTAAGAATGGGAACACTGAGAGGGGGGGGGAGGGTGAATCAGTGTTCATTGTATATTTATCTTTTCACTTAATCTTTAAACTAAACTTAAATGCTTAAGTACTAAAATGAGTATCCACATAAACATGAATCATTAAATCAACACATAACATCAATATGATTATGGGGAAACCCAAATAGGTAAAAACCCCAGTGGGAATTGACACCCACTAGTATTTTGTACTAGTATTTTGTGATCCTTGTTAGAAGATCCTTAACCCTGTTAGGAGTTTCTTTACAATGTATTAAGTATGGTAGACCTTGTCAAGGTTCAGACCCTATTAGGAGTCTTTTACAATAGTCCCTATTAGGGGAGTGGATGCACTATCCTAGAGCTCATTGCTCAAGTGGTGAAGGCTACAACCTTCTGATCTCAGATACACACTATATCTGTTGGATGAACTGTCACTGTGACACTTCTTGTCAGATCAGTTCCTTTGATGACCTGATGCTTTTTCCTCTTGCAAAGATCTAATACACCTTATAGACTCTTCACACACTTCTGCTCTTCTTATTACAATTCTATCTCAACTTCCATACTAATTACAATGGGTGCATCTCATATTTATATGCGCATACAATGCTTCCAAATAAATTGGCTCAAGTGTGTTTACAAACATACATATACATATGTTGAAAACCTAATTTCAATAGGTTCATAGCCTTTACATCATTAGATTATAACTGCAACTCAAAATGCTAACAGTCAGCTGCTTACTATGTTCTTCACTGGCACACATTGGCTATGCAACTTCAACTACTTTTATCTTTCTCATACTTGCATATCTGATCATGCACTCGTAGACTAAGCATGAATATAGTTTAACTAACTTAACTTCCAGGGCACACACCATAATTTGGTCATACACACATGTGCTGATGCTCTGAGCTGCAGGAACTCTATACACAATCCAGTCTTCAGCTCTTAACCAATTTATAATCTTCTCATCAAATGTGCTTACTCAAAAATACTATATGACTTTGTTTCCATAATGAAAACACTATATTAAGTCATATACATCAGTATAGCCAACTTTCCAAAAATCCCCCCCTTTGTCATTGATGGCAACAAAGGAATATGGCCAAGTTGCTAACTGTCCTTAATACAAAAAACTTTTTGTCTTCTATACATACACTTAGATCTCCCTATACATATTATAATCCATATTCTATACACAACTCCCCCTTTGACATTAATGAAAAAGGTGTTTCAATAATTTTATCTATATATACTCACTAAGGGAAAACATTTGGATATGCTATCTTGAGGTTTTGGATCTCCTTCTTCCAAAATGTGATCAAAGAGTTTACTATCTGGAGATGGGTGTATAGTGCATACTATAGCTTCTCCATCTTCTCCAAGTCAGTGCTAGGACCATGATCATATGTTACTATTATGGTGTCTATGTCCTTGATGTTCTGATTGAGTATATCTAATGAGGGCACAAGAGCATTCCTGAGTTGTGTTTGCCTTGCCCTAGACTTTGACATTTCTTTTTCTTCCTTCTCAATCTTATCTATTTGCCCTTGGTATACATTATTACACATGTTTACATCTATGGATGTGTCTTTCACTAAACTCTTGACTTTCTAAATCATAGCTTCTGCCTCTTTTATTTTCTTGAAATGGGCATCAGTAAGCTTATCCTCATCCATGAATTCTACAACTTCTCTTCTTCCTCGATTTACAAATTCTTTTAAGGATGCTTGACCAGTCTTGAGTGATCTTAGGTCAAGTGTAAATTTGCTCATTAATTCACTCAACCTCTTCTTTAGGTACTTTTCTTCTACAACTAGGGATGCAGATTCTTCAAGGCTTGAGAAATTACTTTTGAAATGTGAGATGAATGTACTCACATCATCAACAGAGTGTATCTTTGACACTTTCTTGTCCTTTGGCAACAAATTGTTTAGAATGTTTACTGATTCTACTAGGAGGGGATTCCTCATCACTTGTTTCTCTTTGGCCTTGTCCATGGCTAGGACACTAAATTTTATTAGATCTTCTTCTCTCCATGAGTCCAAACTGGATGTGTCAGGTGTCAAACTTGACAACAATGTTGTTGAGGGAGTGATGGGCATGCTATCCATCACTTCTTGTTTTTCCTTGACTAGTTCAACTGATGGTTCAGTACTCTCTTCTTCTTTTTTTGTTTCTTTCTTTTCTTCTTCTTTTTCTATTTCTTTTTCTTGTTCTTTATTTCCTTCCATCTTTTCCTCTTCTTTCTCATCATCAATCAATACTTCTTCTTGATGAGTGGGAGGTGTGTTGCTGCATAATATTTTTGCTTCTTGTGTGCTCACAAAAG
Organism: Chamaecyparis obtusa; assembly: GCA_027943335.1. Taxonomy (NCBI): domain Eukaryota; kingdom Viridiplantae; phylum Streptophyta; class Pinopsida; order Cupressales; family Cupressaceae; genus Chamaecyparis; species Chamaecyparis obtusa. Next base: position 105,930 of record BSBK01008455.1, read on the forward strand.
ATTCTTCAAACTTATCCAACTCGGTGTTAGTGGCTGCCATGGCTATCTCCACATTATCAATGATAATTGTGTTGTCTTTTTGTGACTCTGTAGTGGGCGTAGACTTATCTACCTCTTATTGTTCTTCCACTATCGATGTTGAATCCTGAGGACCTATTAGTGATGCATTAGTGGGCTCTGCCACCTTGATTTCCTTTATGGATAATTTTTCTTTGGGAACAGAAGGAAGATACATGTGTCTGTTCATAAAGACCTTTCCAAAAGTCATCTTTGTTTCTTTGGAAACTAGTTCATAGTTTTTATCCATTATATTCAATGTTCTTGTCTTGGTCCTGAGGTGAGGCTTCACCAGATCTAACATTAGTGATTTTTATTCTAAGGAACATACTGGTAGACTTTCATCTAGGATCTTTTCTCTTATCCTAAGATATTCTTCAATGGCTTGTTTCTTCAATGACTCTAGGATATCCCAAACTTTGTTTGGAATCATTGATTTTAGTTCCAAGACTATCCTTTTGAAATTGATCATATGCTTTATGATTATGCCATGAATCTCTGACTTGTCAATTTCATTATATTTATCATAGAACTTCCCTACCTAATGCAGTCTTCCCTCATTTATGATTCTTGTACTCAGCACTTTTAAACTAGGTCTGAAACCTATCTCAGGAGGAGCCTAAGTGTTCTTCCTGCTTCTTGTTTCTCGTGAGGATGGATGACTGGTGTCAACCTCTTTCTTCCTGTTTGCAATTGTCTTATACTCTAGAGGAGTAGTAGGGTCAATGGTTTCCTTGGGCGCAGAGGAAGTATCATTAGTTTTGTCCTTCTAATCATCATATTTTTCTATCTTCACCTTCTTCAACTTGAGATCATGTGATTCTACCTTTGCTGCATCTGCACTCTCTAATTCCAAAGAAATCTTTTGTTATTTTTCTTTTTCTAGATCTTCTTGAGATACTCCATGTATTCTCAAGATCTTTGAGGTGACTTTAGCAACCTTTCTTTTTGTTGTCGCGTTGTTTAGTTCAGCATCTATCTCTCTTGTTTTCTCCTCATAAGTTCCCCACCTTGGCTCATTAGGGTTAGTAGGAGTTGAAAGCAATACTTGAGCATATGCTTCTAAAACTTGTTCATCTACTTCATATCCAAGTGGATGAATCCACTTTGTTCTAGGTACAACTACCTCCATGCATGTTGTATCTATTTCAACCATAAAACAAATAGTATCCTTGTATTTCTCAACAATATTTTTTGGAATTTTGTACCTCATTTGCATCTTGACCCTGAACGTCTTCAACTCCAATGTTATGTAATCTCTCAATGTACTTTCAGTGGATGCTTTGTAAGATATATGTGGCATGGTTGGAATGGACTTGTCCAAATATGAATCTGATACTTTCCCAACTATATGAAGGTACATGTAAATGATCAAAGACCCAAACCTGAATATCTTGGTTTTATCATGCTTGATTGCCTTGATGTTATCAATCAACTACGCACACAAGATCTCACACAGATTGAACTGTCCATCTTGCTTCACAAGTCTAATGGCTGCTAGAATTGTGGCTGCAAACATAATATTCACCCCGCTGGTGTGTTGGAACCTGTACCCAAGTATCATGGACATCAATTTGATGTTAGCTTTCTCAATAGGCTCAATTGTCATCCTGCACCTATCACTCCTTGATTTACATGTTTTCTCGACAATTTTTCTAACATCCTTGCTCGCAGGAAGGATGGTGTGCCAAACTTGGATAGGCTTATCATCTCATATATTAGGTCACTAGTGATTCTTACTGGCACATCACCTATCCAAAATAGGTCATCATGAATTCTTCTCAAAAGTATTTTAATCCATTTTGTCTCATAGAACTCATATGTCGTAGCATACTCCACTATAGGGTGATCATTCAACTTCGCATATTCATCTAAGAAGGTTTTGTCTAGTTTTAGCATGGTTTCCATGTGCGCCCTTAGTTTGTCCAATCCTACTAGTTCCTTCTTACAGTAAATGTATGCCCTAATGTCTTTGACATGCATAACACCCATAGGCGTGCGGGAGAATGCTCCCTCTAAATCATCTTGGGTAGACTTAAATGGGTTCTTTTTAAACACATATCCTTTCTTTTCTGCAACATCAAATACTATGAGAGTGGCCATCACTTACTTTTTTTATCACTTTCCAAATGTTCTCTGAGATAATCTAAAGACTTCTGAATCGGCACGACAAACTAGGGTTTCTGCAACTGATCAAATGTACTGCTAACCATTGATAGATCAATCTGCAAGTCTTCACAATAACTTCTAAAGCTCTTTCTGCTCTCCAATCACTCTAAATTCGAATGGAATGAGTAATCAAAAAGCTTTTTGTGTACTTAAAGTGAAAATTCCACCATTAATGCTTGCCACGTTAAACCAAGTTGTCACTTGGAAATTTCTATCTTTCATTCTTCAAACAATCAGCTAGTGCGCTCTTGCACGAAGTTTTCTCTAGTTTCCAAAAGCTTAAGTCCAAAGGTGCATACTCAGAGAGTGAGTATACTAGCCATGCATGGGTCTAGAGATAAATTAGCTCCCCCTATGACCCTGAGGGCCATTCATCCAGATGTAGAGGGTGCATCCACTGTGGATGCATCTAATACATACTCATCAACTTTGTCCTTTTTTTCTAACCAAATCAAGCTTGCATCCTTTGAAGCTTTCACAAAATTGACTTCTCCTTTGAGATCCAAAACTAGTTTTTCATCCTTTTCAGGGCTTTCCAATCCTTGTGTTCCTCGGTGCATTGACATAGGTCACCATCTTAAATTGTTTAGCTAAGTGACCATTATAGTTACATATCTAACATGTAACATTCTAAGAGCTTCTTACTCTTGATTGATTCTGATTTCTTTGATTATGAGTCCTGTTCTTTTGGCTTGTCTTGCAATTCATATCTCTATGACCAAATTTATTACATGAATAACAATAACCATTGAAAGGTCTTGCCTCTGTATAGTTCCTTTCTATGTGTCCATGCTTGTTACATGCATAACAAGTGCAGTCTATACACTTGTGCTCATTCTTAGGTGGTTCAGTATGATCCTTGGTCTGAATTCTAGTCTCTTTAGCATCTGAAGTTCCTTCTGGTGCTTTCATTCTTGCTCCCATGTTATCAATCTGATTTTATGCTTCATTGTATCCAATGCAGCTAGTATTTCCTTTAGCTCTTCCTGCATATAACTGAGATTCTATTAAATCAGAACTAGTGTGTAATTTATCAATGTGATTATTAGCCTCTTTCAATTCAGATTCCAAAATTTCCTTGTTGTTTCTTAGTTCTAAGATTTCCATGTTTTCTTGCCTCAATTCTTCATTCAGTTGAAGGTTCTCTTTGACCTATTCATCATAGACTTCCTAATTGTTAGTCAGCTTATCATCAAATTCTTCAAGTTGTTCTTTTAAGGATTTCCTTTCTCCATTCATCTTCTTGACCATTGTCTCTAGATCACTGGTAGAGAATTCTTTCAAATCTTTCTGTATCCTTTTGATGACTAATTGAGCATCACTAAGTTTTTCCCTTAGTTCTTCAGTTTCTCTTTCAGATTTGTCCAAGTCTTCAAGAGAAGCTTCCATATTTCTTTTCAGATGTTTCATTTCTTCTTTTTCAATGATCTCCTCAAGTGGTTAAACTTCTTTGCTGAGGACTAGAGCTCTGATACCAATTTTTAGGAATGGGAACACTGAGGGGGGGGGGGGGGGGGGTGAATCAGTGTTCACTGTATATTTATCTTTTCACTTAATCTTTAAATTGAACTTAAATTCTTAAGTACTGAAATGAGTATCCACATAAACATGAAACATTAAATCAACACATAACACCAATATGGTTATGGGGAAACCCAAATAGGTTAAAACCCCGGTGGGAATCGACACCCACTAATATTTTGTACTAGTTTTTTGTGATCCTTGTTAGAAGATCCCTAACCCTGTTAGGAGTTTCTTTACAATGTATTAAGTACAATAGACCTTCTCAAGGGTGAGACCCTATTAGGAGTCTTTTACAATAGTCCCTATTAGGTGAGTGGATGCACTATCCTAAAGCTCACTACTCAAGTGGTGAAGGCTACAACCTTCTGATCTCAGATACACACTATATCTGTTGGATGAACTATCACTATGACACTACTTGTTAGATCAGTTCCTTTGATGAGCTAATTCTTTGACCTCTTGCTAAACTCTAATACACCTTATAGACTATTCACACACTTCTACTCTACTTATTACAATTCTATCTCAACTTCCATACTAATTACAATGGGTGCATCTCATATTTATATGCGCATACAAAATAAACAACTAGGTCGGCCCTTGGACCTATTACATACAACGCTTCCAAATAAATTGGCTCAAGAATGTTTACAAAAAAAACATATAAATATGTCAAAAACCTAATTAGAATAGGCACATAGCCTTTACATCATTAGATTATAACCGCAACTCAAAATGCTAACAGTCGGTTGCTTACTCTATTCTTCATTGGCACACACTGGTTGTGCAACTTCAACTACTTGTATCTTTCTCATACTTGCATATCTAATCATGTGCTCATAGACTAAGCATGAATATAGTATAAATAACTTAACTTCTAGGGCACACACCATAACTCAATCATACGCATGTGCACTGATGCTTTAAGCTGCAGGAACTCTATACATTGTCTAGTCTTCAGCACTTAACTGATTTCTGATCTTCTCATCAAATGCGCTGACTCCAAACTGCTATATGACTTTTTTACCATAATGAAAACACTATATTAAGTCATATACATTAGTATAGCCAACTTTCCAACACTTTCAAAACATCATCAATCCTACATGCGGTTTCAACCATGGTGTCAAAGGAATCAAAGACCATTTTCCTAACTTCATACCACATCTCAGGAACCAAGTTGCTAATAATGATGTCAATCTTCTCATCTTCAGGAATGGTCCTAGAGTAGTGAGAGCATTTTCATCTCCACCTTTGCAAGAAAGTGACAAAGGATTCCCCTTATTTTTGCTTTAAGTTGCATAAGTCCAACATGGTGACAGATCTTGAAAGATTGTATGTAAAGTGTTGGACAAATCTATGGACAAGCTCTTTAAAAGTCTTGACAGGGGGAGTTATGTTGGTGAAAAATTCCATCGCTTGACCCTTAAGACTCCTTAGGAAAAATCTCATGAGGTACAAGTCATCTTGATGGAACTCAAAACTCATAATATAAAACTGACGCACATGATCATGTGGATCTCCATTACCATCATACTTGTCATATTGGGGGATCTCAACTTTTCTAGGAAAATCTTTCATACTCACACTCTTGTCAAAAGGATTGGGACAAATTGAATCAAGATTGAATGAGCTCTTGGGTGCCAACATCTTTTCCATCATACTCTGAAGTTGTTTGATCTTCTCATCCTGAGATGGACCTTGCTTCTTGATCTTTCTATACACATCAAAGTTGTAAGGAATTTAGCACCTTTGTTGATTAAAATCTCTAGGAACTTGTCTTTCTTTTGCTCCAAGTATCTCTCCACATGCTGTTGGAAGAGTGGTTCTTGTTGTATCTTCATGAAATCTTGGGAGTCAAGGTCAAGACTTGAGATACTTCCCCCATATTCTGAACCATGGTGAGCATGTTGAGAAGGTTTTTTTGAGTTCCTAGGAGGTGTTTGTCTCCTATAATGATCATATTGTGGAGCCATTCTTCCTCTAGGGCTAGGAGATCATGAAGGTGATCTTGAATATCTTCCACTTCGGGGAGTCTTAGGAGGAGTGGGTGGAGGAGAGTTGTTTCCACCACCAACAGACATGTTGTTGTATTGATCATTAAGTTGTTGAGCCAAGAGTCTGTCTTTCTGTTCTTGTGCGGCTCTCCTTTCTATTTCCAATAAGGCTTGTCTTTCTGACTCTAGGAGTCTAAATTTCTCTTCCTTTACAGCATGTTCATCTAGGAAGGCTTTATTTTCACACTCAATCCTCTTAAGTCTTTCACTTGTGTATCTTGAAGTTGTTTGGAGTAGTGAACTTGGTCTTGAATGTTTAAATAAGTCATTGGTATATGTTGCATTCACGTGAGTATCATAAGGTTCATCATCTTGACTGTCATGTTGTAATTGCTCTTCTTGAGAGACTTGCCTCTTATCTCTCTCAATCCTTTGATGTGCATCTAGATATCTAGTAGAAATAAGAGATGAGACTGGTTGATTTTCATGAGATGAATTGCCAAATAGAACGTTATCTCTATGTCTTCCCAATATGTTGTCAAGACTTTTATCCCTTTCTTCCCTCTCCCTTCGATTCATTGTGTAACTCATTACCATATCTGAATGAGAAGGTGCTAAGGATGTGCTCAACTTGCTAAGATTACTCTTGGGATCAAACCAAGCTTCTGAGGTATTCCTGGGGGATTGATAAAAAATAGGCTCTTTTCCCTTATGTTTTTGGCAAGTTTGAACTAAAGGTAATTAGTCAAAGACTACTTGAGGTCATTTTCCTTGATTTACTTGATATCTTGTTGTAACTGACATGAAAGAAAAGATCCTAGGTGATAAGATGACCCTAGGAAACATTGGTATCAAACTAGGATAGTAAAAGCACTCAATTGTCCGAAAGAGATGTGATAAGATAGAATTTTTGCAAAAGGCATAAACCAACACTGCCATAGAGGTGCCCAATAAATGGATGAGTATCCTAACACATATGGATCAGGAGGATTATTTATCCAAGACATATTTTATTGAATTTGAATTTTTTATGGAAGTGAATGGACAAGAGATTACTAAAACTCTCCAAGTGTGCTATCAAAGAATCCAAAGGTTGGTCTTCTCAACAAGGATAGTTTCTAACTAACCGATTCCAAGCAAGGTCACTTGTGAAATCAAAGATTTCTAATTCAAGAAGTAAAGATACAGGAACCCAAGGTGCAAACAGGCTTCTAACAGCAGGGTAAGTGACCCGATCAGACCTGGATCAACTAAGGAAAACTAGGAATGGAAGGATAGAAAATTAGGCAAACTGTAAAAAATTGTTGTTTCGACTCAGGAACTCAGTTTTTGTTCATTTTAAAAGATCAAGTAAACACATCAACCAATTTTTATCATTGATCAAGCACATAAGACAGAAATCAAGGAGTTCAAGCAAACAAATTTCTTCAAACAATGAGCAAGGGAGAAAGCAACCTTGCACATGAACAAGAATAGTGACTTAGTATGCTACTCCTGAAAGATTCTACTTGTGCATGTTCTCAAAAAAAATTTCAACCATGCACATAGTCCTAGCAAATAAAAAGTTAGTTGCACTATGGTTCTTAGTAATGGTCAACTTTACAACTTTTGCAATCTCAAGAGGGCGAACTCCAATCCAAGCGCACCAGGGTTTTGACACATTCCGAGAATTTAATCAATCAGAGATGATGAGGAGATCTAAAAACCCAACAAGAAACTACACGCATGGAGATTTCTTCCACAAAGACATTTATATAGTGGTTGTTTCTACCATGGTGAAAATGGCTATTACCGCTTGAGGTTCTATCCATGTGGTTTACCCAATAAAGGGAGTGTCCACTAAGGTTAACCCTCTCTAACAAGGTGACTCACAAAAAGGACCACATGGGGACTTGGTTTAGATTCAAGGATCTGAGTTTTTGATACTACCCAAAAAGGGAGTAGAGCATAATCCTCTAGCCTCTTCACTTGACCCAAACATAGAAAACAGATTCATTAACATGCTAAGATTGAAACCACCTCACCAAGGTTCATATGTCAACAACAATGTGTACTGATCTCTCTAAACGGGTCCAAGAGAGAATGTACCGATCAATGTTGAGGACTAAACTAAGTAAGACTATGAGATAATAAAAAATCCTCCCTACCTACAAGGGGTTCTATCATCAAGAAGAACTTTGGAAGAATCCCACTCTCTCAAGAACGCCACAAATAGTGTTCATAGGGCCTATTTACTATGTGAAACAAGAAAGTGAATCTATGTTCTTTTTAGAGCCCAAAAATTAAAGTTTGGTCTATCAGAGAAATAAACACTCAAGCTAGGCACATGAGAGATTCATTTTAATTTCCAAAATCCAAATTTTATAGAGATTCAACAAAATACCTCGAGTTCAATGCAACGTGCTTATTAGATTTTTGTTGAGCTTTTTTTGTGCAAGCAAGCCACGAACTCTCCAACAAGCAAACAAGCAAACAAGATATGCAATGTATATCCAACTTATGCAAACCCTAGGGTTAGATCTAAAAATCAATTGTTAGGAGAAATAATAGCTAGGAAATAATCCAAATGACAACTCATATCATGCATTGAACCGTGAAAAATAAGTGCATACTCATCACAAAATTTTATTTTTTTTTGCATTTGACCTAGTCGACAAGATCTGATTTTTTTGATATGATTTCGGACACAAAAATAGAAATGAAAAATAGAGACCCCTACTAAAAAATAGAGAGCTTTCCAAAAATGTAAAAATTTTAGAAAAATCTCTTCATTTGTGCCCTAGAGACCCATTTTACCAAAACAGGGCAGTTTTTGTAAATTGACTATTTGAGCTATGATATTGCATCCAAATTTAAACCAAAAAGAATTGACCCCCTAGGAAATTTAAAGAGATTTCCAAAAATATAAAAATTTCCAAAACATAAGCTAATTTGCGCTGAAAATTGATTTTTTATGAAAAATTAAAAACAAATTATAAAAATTCAAAAATACCTCAGAATATTCTAAAAAAAAATTTCAATCTTCTCTGATGTGTCACCAACCTGCAAAAAACTTTTTTGTACCAAAACACAAAGCCGTTTGGGAGATATAATTAAATCTTTGAAAATCTAGGGTTTTAGTCTCCAAGCAAATCTGCACAAGGGGTTAGCTCCAAAAATAACCAAAACAAGCATGTAAAGGTGGGTTTCCCCACAATGGGCACCAAAAATGTGTGCTAAAATGTTGACACACTTCTATGAGTCATTAAATCCAAGATTGCTCTAGAATGAGGTCTCAAATGGTGACTCGTAGCTCTCTATTCATGGAGTGCAAGAGTTTGTGATGAAGGCCCTCAACTTAGACCTAGTTTGTGCCCATGAAAGTACACCATAAAATGAGAGATTCAAATAGGGAAAGAAATAATACTGGTCTCCATGATCATCAAGTATGCATGAAAATGAAAATGAAAGATATTATAAATGATAACAATGCATGAAAGAAAACTAATCTATACAAGGAAATGCTTATGCAAGATTAGTCTATGAAAAGAAATATGAATCTAATCTAATATGAAAGTGCAAGATTAATCTAAATGGATTGTCATGGAGGCATGAGAGAAGAAGACAAGAAAAGAGAATTTTCAATATTCAACCTCAAGTGCTCAAATTCTCCTCCAAAAGCGCTCTCCAAACTTGCATAACAATAGTATAAAGTTTGGATCTACAAAATCTCCATGCATGGATGCCTAAAACCTGGATGCCTAAATGAGAATGAGAGGGCTCCTTATAAATGATTTAGAAGTGAATGGGTGGTCAAGATTAAGAGGCAAAAAGAAATGAGCAATGGTGGAGATTAAATCTTAGTTGATCCATGTGCTCGAAACTCTCAAGAGGCAAAATTAGCGGACATGGTTAAGAGGCAAAAAGATGTGTTGAAGTGATTAAGAGGCAAAAGGAGATTCGACTCACCTTGGAAAGTGTGCATTCAATGTGTAGACAAAAAGTTTTTTTCTTTTTATTGTTATTTTATTATTTATTTATTATTTTTAGCAAAGTGGTTTCCATTATTTAATTAAAAGATTTTTTATTTATTTAAAAGAGATTTGTTCTTTTAATTAAATGTGGCTTAGGATAAATTGATTTTATAATTTAATTAAAAGATTTATTTTATTTAATTAAAAGGGAGCATGTTCTCTTAATTAAATAAAACTAAGAATAAAATAATCAAACCTCAGTAAACATTAAAATAATTGAATTAATTACGATTTCATCAAGGAAATTGATTTGAATTGAAAATATTACAAAACATTGATTCAAGAAATTGATAAATTGAAGAATGGGGCCCAAAGTCTAGGTGACCATTTTAGGGTGCATACACTTAGGACCTGCTTTAGCAGGAAATGAGGGATGAAATTAGTACTCTCAATGATGTTTAAAATCTTCCTTTTGGAGTGGTGGGTCACTGCTTATTTTTCCCTCCTTCCTACAATTTGTGTTGGTTTTGAACTTATTTTCCATATGGCACTTGGTGGGGATTTCATGCTCTTTAATTGGATGAGTACACAACATGATCTCAGCCCTAAGATTTTGAATCATCACCTTTTTTGTAAGTTGGCTTGCTGGCATATGCGTTATACGACGGATTGCCATAGATATGGTGCTAATTTTTATGAGTGCTTTTGCACTTATTGGTGTAACTCTCATGTTGTAATGTCCCCAACTAGTTGACTCGTGAACTCAAGACAATAACCTTGAATTCTCTCTTCCTACTGAAAACTCTGAGACTACTCATAGATTTATATAATTTACAATTGATAAAATTTCCAATAACGATATAGGACAATTGTTTGAGAAACAATAACAATAGACACCATTGCATAAACATTGATTTCCAGTTCAATTCAAAATTCCATTTCCATATTTAGAATCACTGGGTAGCTCAAGGATCTTTCAATTCCATAACCAATGGATATTTGGAAGATGCAGTTAGGGAGAAAGAAAAGCAGAAATGATCCTTGAGTTCCAATATCAGTTCCATTTTGAAAGTATATTTGGAGCTCTGCACAATTGAACTAAACTGTTATTCATAAAATTACTACTAGTGGAGTATAATTGGGAGGAATCTAATTTGAGTTTGTGTTGGAAATACTCCTGCACTATTATGAAAATCATCTGACTGTATTTTGATTTGAAGCTACAATACAAATTGATACATTATTATATTAGCTGGAAAATAGTCAAAGATTTATATGATATTTGGAACCATGGGGACTATGTGCGAGTAATTAGACTGGTCATCTGTAATGTCCCCTAATCCATTATCATATTGAATATTAGGGAAACTTATATATTTTCCTTTTCATGAATCTTCATGGCACTTGTTGATAATCCCTATTTCATTGGGAATGACTTGATGCTACTGTGCGCAAGGCCTAAACTTATTTTTTTCCCTATTCGATGATTGTATATCTATGCCTTGATATCCATGTCAATGTCTTTCCATTGTTGATTGTAGTCTATGATTTTTTATCTGATTCATTGACTGTATGAGTTGTGATTCTCCAAACCATCGATTGTGTTATGTGTCTAAATCCTATCTTGTGTGATAGTGGAATGTCCCCATCCTCTCCTCCATTTATATGGAAATATATATAAAGATATTCAATGATAGAGATACAGATATAACTCTTCCCTACTCCTAGTCCCTATGATGCCCTTAGTGATTCAGCTCATTAAATATGGAATCTTACACTATTAATCATTGATGGAAGCAATCACTCTTTGAACTTAGAGATATTATGCAATCTCCTTCGTGCCCATACAAGATGCTTATCTATTTCTCTTTTTCTCAAAGATTGGTATCTTCTACGTATCTAAATCCTTCTTCCACCATTTTGTTCCTCCCAGCATTAATTTTTTTCTTCCCTCTCAAGAGTGATACCGTCATTGTATGGAAGGGGTCGTATCTTCTCATTGAAGCCGATGGTAAGCTTGGAAATCTTGCTAATTTTTAATTAAATATATATTATTTAATATAATATTAGTAATATTAGATGATTTGATGATGGCGGTCTTCATTTTTTCAACAGCTTAACCTACTGACCTCAGCAAATCTATGTCCTCCTCTACTGCCAGGTGTGTTTGTTCCTCTTTATTTTTTCTCTTAATTTGCATGCCACCCCAATGCCATCTCCTCCCTTCGTTAGAGGTCTTACCCTCAGCCTCACTTCCCTCTAGGGCTCCCATAGAGCCAACTTCGATGGGCATCTTTAAGGACCTTAATGTTGTTCATCATGTACCATCTCCTCTCAAATCCTTCTCCGAAGTTGTTTCAAACTCCCCAGCCCCCATTAGCACTAGTGCCAAGTTGAACTTAACTAGAGAAAATGGGGCCTATGAATCTGGTAAGGTCCTTGGGAATACCTTGCCTCCTTTCTCCATCTCACCAAATTTTGAAATGGCTAATGAAATTGTTAAAGAAAAAAGTAGGTTAAGGGATTCTACTATTTTTTTGCTGCAGTTGATATTGATAAATGTCCCACTCAGAAATTCTTGGATGACTAGTTTCACAATTATTGGAACTTAAAATTAGGGTTCCACATTTCATTTTGCGGACAAATTCAATTAGGGTTGTTTATTTTATTTTTTACTAAGCCTAAATCTCAGCAAGCCATCCTCAAGAGAAAATATTGGTCTATAAGAAACACTGCCTTTCGTGCCCTTTCCTGGACTCTAGAAGTCATCCATAAAGAAGTTCTTGCCCTATCTACGCCATGTTGGATAATTGTTAAACAAATACCTTCATTTCTCTGGCTTTTCCTTCCCCACTTGCTTGAGCCTCTGGGCAAGGTCATTAGAATGGACGATACATCTAGGCTCGTTCCTCACATGAATGCTAGGACCTTGATCTCTTTGAAACCTGGCATGGAGATCCCTGTTGCACCAGACATTAATATCTTAGATGATTCCTTCTCCTTTCCTATTGAGATTTTGGGTGGCCTTAATGCTTCCTATGTAAAAAATAAGGGCATTTAAGAAAAGACTACCCCATTATTATTAAACACAAACCCTCTGCGACAAAGCCACCCTCCTCTTCCTCCCCAGCCTCAAACACTCATGTACAAGATCCTCCTATGACAATTCCTTCACCTCAGAGCAAGGCTCCTATAACTACCCCCATTGTCACTCTGTCCTCCTCAGACCTTAACTCCTAATCTCCTAAAATGTCTTCCCTCAGTGTTTTTACTAAAGCAATCTCAACTCAACCTGATGGCTTTCAAATAGTTTTTAATAAAAAGTGGAGAAAGAAAGATAATCTCCAGGATTTTGACTCTATCATTCATTCCCATTCATCTTCCTCCTTTCCCTCTTCTCTGGTGGTTTCCCTTGACATTATACATATCCATGAACCCTCCACTTGTCCTTCCTTGCTTAAGTCTATTGGTAGACAATTAGATTCTAAGCTTTCTCACAACCTCCCTATAAAAACCTCTAAAGTGCTATATGATGACTACACTCTTGAGATCATCCCCGCCAACTCTAGCCTTAACCATATTTCCATCCCCACCATTAATACCCTCTCTGTCTATAATTTCAGAGATCTTTGAAACTCACCCATGGACATGGAGGTCATGATTCCACCAGCTTTAGACGATGAAGATCCTGATAGCAAGAATGACCTCCCCCAATATAAAAGAAGAGGATGCCCCTTGGGCTCGAAGAATAAGAACATTTCAGTTAAAAAATTAGGTGACATCTCTCCTCCTGCTACTACTCCCACCAGTGGGTCCACGGACCCTAAGTATTCTCCTCCCAACTAGTTTCCTCATGAATTGTCTCTCTTGGAACATTAGGGGTCTTGAATCCCTGGACAGGAAGTATATTATTAAGCATCATTTAGATTCTCTTAACTCTATGGATAACATTATGTTATAGGAATTAAAAACTATTTTTTTTATGCTTGGAGTTAATTTGAATTTTATTTGAAAGGATACTATAAAAGTATACTCTAATCATCCTAAAGGCAGAGGAATGGTGGGCTTACTTATTAATCCTAAATGAGCCAATTCTATCACAGGTAAGGGTGTGTCTCCCTGTGGGTATGTGCAGGATCATGGTATACCAAACTAGGCCCTTAACTAGAAATGAAAATTTACAAAATCAGGTTTAGGCAAGTTGACATAAAAATTTGAACAAGTTATAAATATTATATCAAAAATATGTAAGAAGAGAATCTATAGAAAATTTAATTTTGTTTCTAAGATACTAGGTCTTTTTTGAAAAATAATTATTCTATATGTTGAAAATTTCAAATTTCAATGTAGTAGTACAAAAATTTCAGGAAAAAATAAGTAGGTGTATGTCTGACCACCTTAAACACAATAAAATGATAATTTTTTTTTACAAGATTCTAGATATAAGTAGTAGACTCATGTCCGGATGTGACACATATTTTTTTGTATTTTTTTTCGAAGTAAATAATCAATTATGATTTTTCTTCTGCAACTTTTCTAGAATATAAAAACTCTCATGTCTAACCACGTTAACTTAGTCTAAACTTTATCAAATTGAAAAAAAAAATTTATTTTCTTGTAGTAGGAAAAGCATAGAATGTGACACATGTTTTGGATTTCAAAAATGCTATACAATTTGAAAGTTATAGATATTTTTCAATAAGTCTATCAATCAGGACTAGAAAGATAACAAGTAGGTGTATGTCTAACCACATTAGACAAAATCAAATGATAATACTTTTTTATAAGATTATAGATGAAATTAGTAGACTCATGTCTGGATGTAATGTATATTTTTCTGTATTTTTTTTCCAAGTAAATAATTAATTATGATTTTTCTGCTACAAATTTTCCTGAATATAAAAACTCTCATGTCTGACCACTTTAACTTTGTCTAAACTTCATCAAATTGAAATAATTTTTTATTATTATTGTATTAGGTGAAGCATAGAATGTGATGTATCTTTTAGATTTAAATAATGTTATATTGTTTGAAAGTTAGTTTTTTTTCAAACAACCTATCAATTAGGACTTCTTTTTCACATTGCCACTTTTTGGCATACCATGATCCTGCACATACCCCTGTATTAGATCTGCATGGGTTACCTTTAACACTAACTCTTTTACCTTTGGTATCTTCTTTGTTTACACTTCCAATGATTACAAAGAGAGATCAGATTTTTGGTCTTGGTCATATACTCTTTCCAATATCTCTTGGCTCTTTGGAGGGGACTTCAACATGATTGAATCCCATGAGGATAAATCTGGTTGCCTCCCCTTCTCGTGGAAAGACTAAGAGAAGGTGCAATGGAATAGGATGAAACATAACAAAAACTTCTTTGATCCTTTAACTGGAAACTTTGACTCTAACTATGACTTGTGGCATACCTAGTGCAATTTTCAACAAGACCCCTCTAGGCTCTATGCTAGATTGGATAGATTCTATGCTAATAAGAATTTATTCTCCTTTCTCCCTGATAAACAAGGAAACCTGGTCACTGTGACTCTCACCTCCCTTTTAGATCACCACCCTATTTTTGTTTGTGTTATACTTAATAATGCCCCTTTATTATTGAAAACTAGAAAATTGAAATTCATCCTAAACAATACTTTTCTCTTGGATGAGGATGTTCTCTCCACCATTAACCTTATTAGGATCATAAATTAAAAAAGTCTCCCCTCCCTCTCCTCTATTGAATTTTGGAGTTATAACATCTCCGCTTGGCATAGTTTGCTGCAAACCATAGGCCAAAAGAAAACCAAAGACTATAGATTTACCGAGAAGATTCTGTCATCTAAGTTGCGCTATGCTGAATTTGACTTTCAATCCAATCCCTTTGACTCCAACCTTATTCCTTTTGTCTCCAAGGTTAGGGATGACCTTATATAGCACCCGCAGTTTAAAACTAGAGGAGCCAAAATCAGATCTCGTGCTCATTGGATCCAACATGGAGATAGGAGATCAAAAAATTTCTTTAACCTCCTTAAGAAAAATAATTCTAACGAAACCATTGATAGGACTATGGTTAACAACACTGAAATTCTTGATCTTGATAAAATTAAAGATGTCTTTGTCAATTTCTACTAAGACCTTTTCACCTCTAAAGATACTAAGGAGGCTAAATCCCTCAGATACAAGTACATAACCCTCATCCCCAATAGAATTTCCAATCACAATGTTGTCCTTCTCAGTAAAGACATAACTTTAGAGGAAATTAAGAAAGCTATTAACTCCCTAAAGAATGATAAAGCCCCTGGCCCTAATGGCCTTCTTGTGGAATTATACAAAGCTAACATAATTTGGATCTGCAATGACCTTTATGACATCTACTCTAAAGCTATTACCAAAGGCACCCTGGGTAGCTCTATCAACAGAGGTAACATCAAGTTGATCCCTAAAGATAGAGATAAGGCCCTTCTTAAAAACTAGCGGCACATTACTCTCCTTAATGTGTCCTATAAAATTCTTGCTAAAATTCTTTCTCAGAGACTTGAAAATATCCTACCCAACTTTGTTTTCTCTACTCAAACTGGTTTCATTAAAGGAAGATTTATTCTTGAGAACCTGATCACTAGTTGGGAAGCCATGAATTGGTCCAAACACTCTCACCAAAACTCTGCCATGCTTTTACTAGACTTTGAGAAGGCCTATGACAAGATTGAATGGGATTTTATCAATATGATGCTTGAGGCTTTTGGGTTCCTTGCTTCTTTTTGTACTTTTGCTAAGATTCTCATGAAAGATTCTTCTACTCAGGTCGATGTTAATGGCTCTTTGTCTAACCCTTTCTCCCTCAGTAGATCCATCAGGCAAGGCTTCCCCCTTTCCCCTACCCTCTTTGTTATTTCCTTTGATGCCCTCACCTACATCCTTAGGGACAATTCCCTCTCCCCTGTTGTCAAAGGCATCTCCTTGCCCGATGATTCTGACCTTATTAACTGTCAATTTGCTGATGATACCTCTATCTTTTTTGTAGCTTCTGACGATAACTTTGAAGCCCTTCATAATAAACTTATCACCTTCTACCCTATCTCTAGTGCTTGCCTTTCCCAGTCTAAATCCATTTTTCTAGGTTGGAACGATCATCCACCTGATTGGTTTAACAAATTCAATTTTCAATGGGGTGACCCCCAAAAAATTGTTTGGTATCTCAGTATCCCCTTCTCTATATATCCCTCCCTTAAGGATATGTGGTCTTGGGTGAAGGACAAGATTAGAAAAAATCTCAATAAATGGCATAAAAGATCCCTCTCATTGGCTAGTAGAGTTCAGGTGTGCCAAAAGATTCTCTTCTCCTATAATGTTTACTATTCCTCTGTATAGATGTTTAACAACTATCAAATTCTAGAAATCCAAAAAGCCATTAGGAATTTTTTATGGTCTGATGGAAAAGATAATAATAAAATCCACACCATGAAATGGGAATGGTGTCACACAGACAAGATTCTTGGGGGGCTAGGTTTAAAGGACCTTAAGATTCAAGGGATTGCCCTTGTTGCCAAATGGATCTTCTAGTCTCTAGAAGGTAACATGAACCTTGGAAGATCCTTATTAGATGTAATATTGAAAGAGGGATCCCTCAGAAGGTGAAGAATCTTCCTCTTTGTGACATCATTGAGGGTAACTTCCTTGTCCTTGTCCAAGGCTCTGCGGTTTTTAAAACTATCTGGAAAGCTTGGGAGCATATTAAACAATTTATTCCTAATAGGACCTTCTTTAATCAAAATCATCTTTATGGTGAATGATTAATTTGGTGGAATCTTCACCTCTCAGGTAAACCCCTTGCCCTCTCCCAAGGATGCTCTACAAAACTTTGGAACAACATGGGCATCTCTCAATTTATCTGCCTTTTTGATCAAGACAACCTTATCAGTTGGGAGGACCTCAGTTCCAATTTCCACATCTCGCTATCCCAAAAGAAGGCCTACAACATGATTGTCAAAGCCTATCAGAATCTCCCCACTACCTATCATGTTGATTATCATAGGTTTTTGAAGCTTAAATGGTTAGATGGTACTATTGTCTCTAAAATCAAAGCCAAAAAAATTTACAAAATAATTGATGCTAGTGATGCCATCATTAAGCATGTGAATAAGTTGTGGTATACTGACCTGGATACTAGCATATGGAAAAAATGCTTTGATAAACTGTGGAAGTCTCCTATTGACCCTAAAATCAAGTGTTTCAAATGGCTCATGTTACTTGATAGACTCCCTCTAAGGAAAGATTCTACTTCTTATGGATTATGTAGCATTTGTAGACTTCCTGATTCATGCAGACATATTCTTTTTTATTGTACCTTTGCTAAATAAATATGGCTTATGTTTGGTATCACCTACCCTAAGTATGTGAATATTTTTGAAATTATAACTGGTTGCATCCCTAGTTTAAATAAGGATACTAACCTATTATGTAGAATTCTTTATGCTAACATTCTTTGGCAGGTTTGGAAGTGCAGAAATGAAGAAAGGTATCAAGATACTCCCAGGTCCCTTACTGAGTCTTTTTGAAAACTCACATATTTTAAAATATTCTTGCTGGTCATTGTTAACATGATGATTGAAAGAAAGAAGCTGAAAGGATTCCTTCAAATGGGGCACTCCGCCATGTTCATTTACAAATTGAAAGATGGCTATGAGTGGAGAAGAAACATAGATAACTTTGTCAATTTTGAGGAGACTCTAAAGAAGCTCACACAAGAGATCAATAAGAACAAGAACACGACGAGTGACCAAATCAACATGTTGGACCAAATCCAAGAGAAGAAGAGAATTGTTTGGATGGAAGGACCTTTGGGATGGAATGTCTGGGTTGAATCCCATGAGGATATTCTTCATTAAGTTTCAGATCATCATTTTATTTTGTTGTTAATTTTGAACATGTAATGTATTTAATTTTAGCTAATACCCTGATGTTCTCAGTTTGAGGCATGGCCTTTCACTGTACTCTTCGATGTAAATTTTTGTTTTGAACCCCTTATAGTTAGTACAAAAATTATTAGATGCTAAAAATTTATCTTAATAAGTTATATATTAATAATCAATTATCATTATATTAATATTATTATCATAATAGATCATATTATATTATTATTTTTATTTAAGTTTATTAATTTATTAATTATCAAATCCTATTTTAGAAATGAAGATTGAATTTATTAATTGTATTATTTCATTTTATAATATATAATTGTATTTTATTAAAATAGTAGATTGTATATAATTCATTCAATTATTTATGCTTAAATAATATTTATTTATTTATATTATGATTATATTATAATATTTATTTATCTACATGCTTATAAAAATCCATTTTTAATGATTATTTATTAATAAACCCTATCTAAAAAATGGGGATATCACATGTGCGTGCTAGCTCTCCTTTTGGTACTAGCGAGGATTATGGTTGGGATATGCATTTATCACCCTATTGATGATGCTAATTATGAGCCGATTACTTCTCTGCTTCACTTCGATTTCTCTTATGTGAAAATCATTTGTCCTTCAGCTTTTCACTGGAGTTGTTTTGGTAAGAAATGTTGGAGTTTTCAAAATATTTTCTTGGTGCTGAATGGAAAGTACCCTAAGCATCATATTTTCTTCACCTTGTGCGAGCCCTTGCTGGTTTTCTTTTTGGGTTTCTATGCTTCGATGGAGATGGGTGGTGATCATCACAAAATTGAGCCGATATAATTGATGAATAATTTACCTCTGACCCGATGAATATATACTTCTGCAAAGAGGGAGGCATTCTTCCTTGTATGGAGAACATGAAAGGGCATGACGAGATTATTTCTAGGCAATTCACGATGTCCTGGAATGAGAGGAGGATCTTTGTGAACAATATCTTGTTCAAAATCAATGAAGAAGTCATTGGCAAGTCCACTAGCTTTGCCACCATAGGCCAAAAGTGGAAAAAGACCAGCAAAACCCCTGCCAAGATGGACTTGTCTCAATTCTTCTGAAGTCCTGACAAGAATCCCTTCTTGAAGCGTGGTGGCTATAGAACTAAGGACCTCCCATAGTTTTTGCTAAAGATGTGCAAGCTCATCATGAAGTACTTCACACTAGACGGATGGTATGGTTTTTTAGATTGGAGAGTAATGTGGCTGATGTTTCTAAGGCAAAATATTTGGGGTAAAAATTTGTATTGCTTCACCAAGGCCTAATGCTAAGGCTTTACAATTTCCACAAGTCTCTCTGTCCACCTCCCACCTTATCTATTGTCTCTAAAGAAATTCCTTAGCCACATCCCTCACCTTGGGTCTCTCTGGATAAAGACCTTCCTACTCCCTCTGGGTCTAAGGGTAAACATGACTCTTCGCCTACTGAGAGCCCTAAGTCCTCTGATATCCACCCTATCTCTGATTCCCCAGTTGGCATGAAATGTGACCGCACCTCGGAGGCTTCTAGCTACCGCCCTAATAAAAAGGGTAAGAGGATTATCCTCAATCTTGACACCTTTGAGGATGCAGACCCTCAGCTAGGCCAAAATCACCTCTCGAACTATCTAGCTAAGGAAACAGGTAAAAAGCCATTAATAATATGTTGAAACAGTAGGAGGTAACAGTGGACTCAGATAGCCATGAGGGAGTGGAAGATGCTCAGAACCTAACTAAGGCAAAAGATAATATAGTGAACAATACCACGAAGGAGGCAGATGCGACTACTCTGACCAATGAGGAGGTGGGTAAAAAGGGCTCTGGGTTGGTGGAAAAATTCAAGTATGAAATTTCTCATCTCGAGTGCAATGTGGCCCGGTTAAAGATGGACATGGAGGATAACAAAAAGAGGTTGATGGACATTAGAAAGTTTATGTTAAAGGTAATGCATTCTTCCTCCATCACCCTTTGTATGCTGAACAAGAATGCCTCAAAGACGCTGGTTGCTAAGGATGAAGACCCTTAGGAACTCTTCAAGTTCTTGTAGGAGGAGTGGATGGATCTGTTTCCATCTAATCACCTATGGAAAGGAAATTGACCCTGGTTATGGTTTTTTGGGATGTTTTGACTAGACCGTTGGGCTATGCTTTTTATTTATCTTACAACTTTAATGCTAAGTTTCTGTTAAGGTTTTTATGCCCTGCGCGGCACACTCAACTTTTTTAATTTTTGTACTATGAAATTAATTTTTTTTGAGACTATGGATATGTGTTGGTGGTGCTCTATTTTTCATGTTTTAGTTTTTGATAGAGGTATAATGCTGACATATCTTAATATGATAGGTACTCTAGATATGGTTAATTTGTTGTTAATTCACCTTTGTAGTGTTGTTTATTGTACCACGGGCCAACACCCTCTTGTTGTTGCTTTTATCAAAAACATCCAAGATCTCACCATAGATTGTATCTTGACGCATTAAACATAAATATGTCTACTCTAAATAAATGTTCTAGCATGCTAAAGGGATGTATGTAAATTCTTTCTTGGAGACTGTTTACTTTGTGGTTGACAAGAAATTTTATTTGAATTAATGACAATGAAAATCCACATATTAAGTTGTGCAAGTTTTTCTGAAATGACATACATGCACAATGAATTAAATGAGTTCAATTATCTACAAGACAATGAAAATTTGAGTAAATGGTAGGTAATGACGATGAAAATGAATGATATCAGGTGAGAGAATGAGTTTTGCTAGGTTTTCTTTTGTGTTGTAATGTTGAGTCTACATTCTTCATGTTTAGTATTCTATAGGATTTCTAATATGTTAGATGTTAAATTGGAAGCATCTACACCTCCCATTAAATATGTCTTTAGACTTCCCAGGAAGTTGGCTACATCTCTCATGGAAGGTCATCCTCTTGGTGATTCACTGGTACAAATAAAATCGACATGGGTGAATGAAAGAAGACATCTATTATCTTTCATGTTTTCATTCACATCTCTAAATAGAGTACTATCAACAATATCTACTACTCTATCTAAAAAAATTGACCTTACCCACTTGTGCAAGTTCATGTCTCCCACAAACATGTCATCGCTTGGCCTCTTCCTTGTAATCATTTCTAGTATCAGGATTCCATAACTATAAAAATCTCCCTTTGTAGAAGCCCCTCCCAAAAATCCATACTCTACAATCGATATGATTCATGAAAATTTTGAAATGATAATAAAGGAAATCACAATCTCAACACACAAAAAATTCAACAATTATCCAGAACAATATAGCTAATAGATCCTTTGAGTGTAAATGTCATTGCACTTAGTAAATCTATAGAGTTTCGAGTGGTAAAAAATGACATATACCAAAATCAGTCACAAGGGCTGTCATGTCGACATCCAAGAGCACATTTCTAGGCTTTAGATCAGAGTCTACAATTTGCAGAGGACAATCATGATGTAAATATTCCATGCAACTTGGGAAACATCTACAATAATGCTCAAACAGTCCCTCAATGCCAATTGACTAAATTCCTAATCATCTATATCAGGGTGTAAATTGTTCTTGTAGCTCCCATTTGATGTAAATTGAAGAACCAAACATTTGAAGCCAGGGTAGGAAAATGCACTTACAATTTTAATCATGTTATGGTGTTGAATCCTCCCTAACACTTTGCATATTGTATTAAAGCTCTTATTACCTTTTTCATTATTCAAGGATCAATATCTTGATTGCAACAATTTTACCATCCCTCAGAATGCCTTTGTATACTGACCCAAAGTTACCCACTCCAAGAAAGTTTGACTCATCAAAATCGGTTGTTGCATTGATGAGCTCTTCATAAGAAATTTGTTGATAGATAAGCATTTGAAAAATCAAGTTTGAGGGATGGAATATTTAGCCTGGAGTTTTTTTCTCTCCATAGAAATCCTAAAATGAAGGAGATCAATATAAACACAATGGTTCCAACAACAGGTAAGACTATTTATATAAGAAATTAATGCTTTTGTTGAGTTTATTTTGGACAATGGAGGAAACGAATCATTCATTGGGCCACAGAGACTAGGGTTCCCAAAAATAATGCTATAACAGTTCTATTTGGAAATAACACTCCTTCTGGAATCTGCCCTGATAAATTATTGAAAGAAACGTTCATGTACTCAAGTAATTTTAGTCTTGCAAAGGACCTAATAAAGTATTGGTAGAAAGATCCATTTCTTCAAGATTCTATAACTTGGAGAGTGAACCTGGAATTGGACCTTCAAATGCATTATGGGACAGATTCAGATGCTCTAATTTTGTGCAGTCTCCAAGAGAAATCAGAATGGCCCCATGGCTTGAGCAATTGTAATTTTAGTCATCGCTAGTGGCAAGGACCCATCCTGAGAATTCCACGAAAGATTGAAGTAGAATGCTAGATTTTGAAGGCTTATAATGACATCTAGAAGTAAGTTTCTAACATATTTATTGTAGGATAAGTCAATGATTTCTAACTTCTGACACCCTGACAAGTTATTGTGATGTAGTAAAAGACGTCTTAGCTATTGGGGGCTACAAAGAGAGTCTGGCATTTTTCCAGATAGTCAGTTGTGACTAAGATTTAAGGGTCTGAGAATTTGCATTTGACCTGTCTCACTTGGATTTCTTCCTTCTAATTTGTTCCTACCCAACCACAACCTTTCCAACCTCTAGAATCTTTTGATTTCAGATGGAATATTGCCTCTAAAAATATTATTGCTTAAACTTAAATAGGTTAAGTTTGGTAGATAGGAAATCAGTTGTGGTATGCTTCCGCTTATCATATTGTTTGATAAATCTAAGAATTTGAGATTGGAAGATAACTGACCTATGGATGGGGGCAATATACAAGTAAGATAATTATCTGACGCTTTTAATTCTTGCAAGTGGGAGCAATTTGTGAGAGATGTTAGAAAAGCCAATGTGTTACCAGTGTCACTAACATGTTGATTAGTCTTTAGGTAAAGCTTGGCAAGGAGGTTCAACATACACAGCTCCATCAGCACCATTCCACTAAGATGGTTTTTATGTAAATAAAGTTATGTGAGGTTGGAACAATTTCTAAGCAAGTTTGATATATTTCAACTAAGCTAATTTTTCCATAAAGTGAGGTATTGCAAATTGGAGAGCTTGGTACCAAAGTCCCACAGAATATGTCCACTCAGCTGGTTTCGACATAGAACTAATTCAGTCAATTCTGAGAGATTTCCTAAAGAGATGGGAATAGGGCCTGTTAAGTCATCGACATTTTAAGCAACAATCTATCCAACACATAAGATGCATTTTTATCGTATTTATTAATTTATTAAAAATAAAAAAATTAATATATTTTAATTTTCAATTAATAAAAAACAAAGTAAAAAATATATCTTATATATTACATAAACAACAATAATATTTTAGGCATCTTACAACATTTGTTCTCACAACTTTTATTTCACAATCTTAATTCACAAATTGTTAAACAATGCAACTTTAACCCGCAAACTCCTGAAAACCTTACCAGACTCGGAAGAAGAACAAATAAAAGGAAAATAATACCATAACTTTGAATTCGTTAAATATTTTCTCCTAACTAATGATTAACCATTCTCACATCGAATTACACACAAGGAGCATCTTGTCCATGATAGGAGACCACGTCTAAATATATAAACTATTGCCAAAAATTGACTCCTTTGAAAATATGCATAGCGACTGGGTGATATTGTATAAGACATTATACAGTGCAGTATTAAATATGTAGGTGTAAATAGTCAAACATTTAGATTTATACAAAACCAAGAATCTTAGGCCATTTAACAATTCTATTCTTGCTGATATTGGATGCAGTTCATTAGGACTTCTAACCTGTTCTAGATAATTACAACCTTTATATCAAAGCCAAAATGTTACATGATGATGTTAGTCTCTGCCAAGCAGTAGCTAGAGAAAATTGAAATCTAGACATAACTTAGGAAATATAATGGTAGGTTGACATTAAATCCAATCCAAAACATGCTGAAAATACCAAATTATTCTCTTTATCAAGCTTTTTGCAGAGCGATATGGAAAATTTTATTACATTGCATTCAAAACAGATCTTCGATATTCCTATATCCTAAGGCTAATATTTATGAAAGGTCGTGCGACCTCTTGTAGCTATAGACCTTCGACGCAACTGATGTAATGTAAGACAATGTAAGATTTCGAACGATCAAATAAAGGGTATATCTAAAATTGAATGAATTCTGCAAGCATGACCTCAATGATCAATTGTTTATTAACTATTCCAAATTATTTAGACAACTTGAAAAATGGATGCCCAGTTAATTGTTATTCATCCTTCACCCTTTTCTGGACATAAATACATCACCCTTGATATAACATCTTTCATGCTCTTAAGCTCAAAGATTAATGAATATCAAGAAAGGAAAGGAAAAACAAATCTTAAATTTTTGCATATTATTGAAGGAAGATAGTATATATAGACATCATTCTACTTTCTCAAACTAGTATAATGCATACGCATCAATTTGAAAAGCTTACAAGCTTAAAGAAATAGAATTTAACCTGAGGATGATTTTACATTAAAGAAAACAAGCCTCTGATGGAAGACAAACTTGAAACCAGAAAACAGGAAAGGATGAAATATTCAATCAAATCAATGAACATCTAAAATGTAGAAATCTGACTGTCAGATGCCAATGTTTCTGCGCGATTGATATTGCAAAGGAGGTCTGATATGGAAGATGTTAAATTGGAAGTAGTTGCACCTCCCATCAAAGATGTCTTGAGACTCTCCAAGAACCTCGCTACATCTCTCATGGAAGTTCATTCTCTTGGTGATTCACTGGTACAAAGTAAACCAACATGAATGAATGAAAGAAGACATCCAATCTCTTCCATGTTTTCATTTGCATCTCTCAATAAAGCACTATCACAATATCTGCCACTCTGTCTGGAAAAGCTTACCTTACCCACTTCTACAAGTTCAGGTATCCCACGAACATGTCATCAGTTGGCCTCTTCCTTGTAACCATATCTAGTATCAGAATTCCATAACTGTAAACATCTCCTTTTGTAGAAACCCCTAAAATCCATACTCTGCAATCAATTTTATTCATGAAAATTTGGAAAAGCTATTTAAGGAAATGATATTGAAAATATAGTAGAACTTAAAAAATACCTGGAGCAATATAGCCAATAGATCCTTTGAGTGCAAATGTTGTTGCACTAATTGAATCTATAGATATTGGAGTAGTCAAATGGCATATACCAAAATCAGTCACAAGGGCTGTCATGTTGTCGTCCAGGAGCACATTGCTAGGCTTTAAATCATAGTGCACAATTTGCAGAGGACAATCATGATGTAAATATTCAATGCCATGGGCAACATCCACAACAATGCTCAAACTATCCCTCAATCCCAATATAGAAATTCCATGAGCATCTCTTTCAGGGTGCAAAGGTTTCTCCAAGCTCCCATTTGATGCAAATTGAAGAACCAAAACTTTAAAGCTAGGGTAGAAGAAGGCACTGATGATTTTGGTTAGGTTATGGTGCCAAATTCTCCCTAGCACCTTGCATTTTGTGTTGAAGCCCTTATCAGCTTCTTCATTATGCAAATCAAGAGTCTTAATTGCAACTATCTTACCATCCCTCAAAATGCATTTGTAGACTGATCCAAAGTTGCCCACTCCTAGCAAGTTTGACTCGTCAAAATTGGCTCTTGCAAGCACAAGCTCTTGGTAAGAAAACTTTTGATAGATAAGCCTTTGAAAAATGAATTTTGAGGGATGGAATAGTTGTCCTGAAAATTTTCATCTCCATAGAATTCCTAAGATGAAGGAGCACAATATAAATGCAAGGGTTCTAACAACTGATAAGACTATTATTTTAAGTAGTGAATGCTTTTCTTTAGTCGTGAAGGTTGGCAGAAGGAAAGAAATCAAAGACAAAACACTTAAACAGCTGCAAAAAGAACCAGATTTTATTGCTTGTTGAAACCATTACAAAATGCCTCTTTTTATAGAGGTCTCAGAATACTCCATAACTTTGATCACCAATTACCATGTGGAGAATATGGATAAAGGAAGAGTCTAGAATATGGTAGTCAAAGACCTTGTGCGAAATGTGGATAGAGTAGGCATCGTATTTAGAAGGGTGGTGGGAAGCTTCTAATTTAAATTCCTTGTTTGACTATTACATATTTTTGGTGGGAGAAATTATTGTCTCCAACACTCCCCTCTAATTTCTACCACTAATTACATCAAAATTTACAATATTCAATTGATCTCTTAAATATTCAAATTGTTCTTGTCCTAATGCCTTTATAAATATATCTGTCATTTGATCTTCAGATTTGCAATGCTCCAAGTTGATTTCTCCATTGTTAACCCATTCTTGAATAAAGTGATATCTAGTGTCAATGTTCTTTTTCCTTTTGTAAAAAATGCGACTCTTTGAGAGTGCAATTGCTGACTTGATATCACAGTAGCTTGTAGTAGACTCTTTTTGTTGATGCATTAGATCCTTCAAGACTCTATGCATCCATACTACTTGACATGCTGGTGATGTACCTACAACATATTTTGCTTCTGTCATGCCCCGCAAGGGAACCGGGAAGAGAACAAAGATTCTCTTTGTAAAGAAAACCTAAGCAAAAATTTATTTATTTTTTTAAATTTTCAAAACAATAATATGAACAAAACCTAAACTTAGTTTCCTCCAAGGTTCCCTTTTATTTAATGCATGATTCATTTAAGGCCATTAAGTAAACTAAGAACAAGATAAAGTTCTCAAAACAAATTACATCATATCTTTAAGAAATACAAAATATTTTCATTTCAACTTTCCATTTAAACATCTATATTCCTAAGTATCCTTTATGAACATATAACTTTTTAAAATCAAATAAAACTCATCTAAATACATTGCACATATACTACATAACTTGGAATGTTACAAAATCCTTTTTCTTTTCCAACATACATCTTAAACATAAAGTTCACATTTCCCTTTTCCCTTTTTCCTAAGTCTACCCATACATCATTTTGAATCACATCAATGATTACATTACATTCATCTCCTCATGGGAGGTAACAATAATTTTACAAAATGAAATATAATTACAAAGCCTTCATTCTTCAAAACTGGTACATAAGCAAGCATGAATCTCCAAACACTGCATCCGCCAAAAGATATCTCGATAAAAGATTTACCACCCAACCATGTGGATACCTAAAAGGCCCACTCCCCCGTGCTAGGAGATAAACACCAAGCCCACAAAGAAGTAACTTACTAGGTTTTTACAAAGGGTTGAATAACAATTCCACAAATGAGGTTCACTTCACAAGGGTTCTAAGGTTTGGGTAGAAAATCCTAAGCAACAACCTAAGTGAGTGTCATCGCATAGCCCTCACCCCTTGGGTTGTCCTGGTACTAGCCACACTGGGCCCCGGCCCCCAAGTAGGCACATGCGGAATCGAATGCCTTTCGTACAGACAAGCACCATTCGATCGTACCTACGCATAGGTACCTTCTCCCACTCCCATCCATAGCCTTTACTAGCACTAATGGCATGGGCGAGGCAAATTTAATCTTTTTAATGTTTTAACCCATTCCCATAAGTTTAATTAAGTTTTCACTTGTTAAATAACTCTTCAGTCGGTTATCCTGGTCTAGCCACTTTAGGGCCCCGGCCCCGCACTGAGAGCCACTCACGTAGGGGTTCTTAGGTTTCCTACCCTTAACCCACATGTCACAATCACATCACAAACATAGTAAAACATATCATAAACACATTTGTAAGACTGCATCAAAGAGTAGAAACTAATAAGATAGTTTATGAACATTTAGGGAAATTAGGAACGTTTAAGGATATTTAGAATGTCCTGATCCTTTAGACAACCCTAACCCTAAACTACTTCCTAAACACATCCTAACCCTATTAAGGCATCTAAATGCACTGGACATAACCTCTGCCAAACACATTTAAGGTTTTCACAAATTTCCATACGCTAAAATAACGCTTCTTAGATTTCAGTCTAGGCCTGACATTTGACTAATCTTGAAATTTGGCTAAGTCTGGTTTTATGAAAATCTAAAATCTAAAAATCACAAATTTATAAACTAAACTATACTATGAAATTCCTACTAAATAATAACTAAATTTAATAGAAATTTCAATATTCCAAATTTAATATTCACTAAAAACAAACTACCACAAAATAATAAAAGAAAACAAAATAGATTTAAAGTCATTTTTAAATAGGCTATTTAGTATTTCATTATTTTATTTTCCTCCTACAATCTCTCCTTATTTTTCTCCTATATTTCCTCCTTATTATTTTCCTATAATTTTTCCTATATTTCCTCCTTATTATTCTCCTATAATTTCTCCTATATTTTACTAAAAGTTTAAATGATTTTACTAAATGTTATTGACATTTTATTTTATTATATTTTTTTAAAAATAAAAATAAAACATAACTCAAATGTTTTATTGAAACATATATATTTCAGAAACCAAAATAATATTTATATTGTATAAACGTCACCAAATGAATTCATATTAAAATGTTAAAATGTTTGTATTGATAGAATATTAAATGACGGAATAATATAATAATATAGCATTTGTATTACACTAATACAACATTTGTATAATGTACAGACGATTGACAAAATAATATCATACTACACACACTATTACCAATAATGCAATGATGTTTCACATATTATAATAATACATTTAATACTTCAACATTCTGTAATAATACGTTATTGCAGAATACATTAATCTATCAACCATCTGCAATAATATACTATTACAGAACACATTAATATATTCACCCTACACCATACAATAATAATACGACATTACACCTATGTTTTGCAATAATAACACACATACAGAAACTTTCAACCAATCTAAAAATCACATTCATACTATTAAATTAAACCTATTTCTCAGGATGGAATCCAACCTGGAGTCCTGCGGAATCCGGTTGATGAAGATGAATCCTTCCTCTCTGTCTCTTTCCAGCAAGCCTCAAACTCTTCCTGGATGAACTCTCCAGCCTTTATTTTCCAAAATCCAAATGCCAAACTTTTCTGAATCTCCCCTAATTTTTCTCTGGCAATCATAATATATATCTCTATATATATATATATATTTTCCTCCCCTCCCTTACACAAGAAATCTTCCGGTAAATAAAATGGAGGTGGTGGTTGCATGGGTAAACCAATTGTGCAACCATCCCAACCTCTCACCCGTTAATAATATAGTTAATAATATGGTTAATAATATGGTTTGTAAAACCATTCCCGTAAGGGGTAATCATATTTTATTTAATAAGGTTTTAATTTTATTTTTTTTTGTCTCCTAAATTTAAGGATGACAAAATAGAGAATATATTCTTAAATATTAATTTCCTAACTTACTTAGCCATGGTAATAGAATTTACCAATCCTATTTACCACTAATAAGAATAACATAAGAATAATTTCCTTCACACAAATAATTAATTTATTATATAATAATATATATTAATATATGTATTCATAGGCATATGTGTGCACCCATATGCTTATGGTACATATACCATAAATCATACACATTATTATTAATATTAAATATTAAAATAACATTATTATAAAATATATTATTTATTATTAATGATATTAAATCTCACGATTTAAATCACATACCAACTCGTTCACACTAGTATGCATATACGTAACTTTTAATAATGATAAATTACTAAGTCATACCTATCAAAAATCTACTTACAACTTTGAACATGCCATGAAGACAAGACCTAGCTACCAGATCCACAAATCAACCAACTACAAGATCGCATAATGCCTCCACACAAGGGACTAACTCGACACCTCCCACCTAAGGGTAAAAGGATCAAAGGTGAGGTTTCTTCCTATGGAACTTGGTGATATCTCCGTAACAACAACAATGATCGAGGATTTTGAGAGATCGCTCAGACCTGTGAAGCCAGGTGGAGACGATACCCGGTACCTGCAATCCTGCATCACCAAGAAGAGATACATACATATACATATGGATATACAAATCAAATATATGCAAGTAGATGACTAGGATCGATACATCGTGTGGACCTCAACTGAGTGAGTAACTATGACTTCATCCTGAGTCATAAAAACACATTAGTCACATATCCATGCAACATAGAAGATCATGATAATGGTTAGTATTTAAATCATTGGGTTAGATCCATAAGACATATAAAAATAGATGATTTTCAAATCTCATAAACATATAAATGATATAACCATAAATGAGCATATTAATCATCTGATAAACATAACATCATCCATAAAGCATAAGCGTAAATGTATAGTCCTAACCATCATAATAGAATGTCCAAATCAGAAAGTCCAAGTATCAGCATAGGAGAGGTATTACAGCTTCTTCTGATGAGATTTTCACTATGGGTTGCTTATTTGATGCCCATGCCACAACGCCTGTTCCAAGATGAAATGCATATCCAAATGTACTCTTTCTATCATCAATATTCCCTACAAAATCACTATCTGTATATCCAACCAATTGGAAATTACCTGAAGTAGCATACCATATGCCATAATTCATAGTACCTACAATGTATCTCAATATTCTCTTTCCTACTTGCCAATGTGAGTTCATAGGTGAATCCATGAATCTAGAAAGAAGACTCACTCCATACATAATATCTGGCCTAGTTGTAGTGAGATACATCGAACTACCAATGAGCTTTCTAAATATAGTTGTATCAAAATTCATCTCATCATCATTTCTACTTAGTTTTGTACCTATTGCCAAAGGTGTGGAAATAGGACTGTAGTTGATCATTCTAAACCTTCTCAAAACATATTTTGCATATTTACTTTGACAAATGAAAATACCATTATCATTTTTTGTAACTTCAATGCCAAGAAAATATTTCATCAAATCCAAATCTGTCATTTCAAATTCCTTCTTCATTGCTGATTTAAACATGTCAATGGATAGATTACCTATAAAAAGAAAATCATCAACATATAAGAAAACAATCAAAACCTGACCTTGTTCATTAACTCTGGTGTATAGTGTAGGCTCACTAGTGCTTCTTTTGAATCCATTCTCTATCATGTATGAATCAATTCTGCTATACCATGCCCTTGGTGCTTGCTTCAACCCATAGAGTGCCTTCTTCAACCTGTAAACCTTGTCTTCATATCCTTTTATTTCATAACCTGGTGGATGTTGCACATAAACTTCTTCTTCCAAATATCCATTCAAGAAAGCTGATTTAACATCCATTTGATAAACCATCCAATTGTTTTGAGATGCAATAGCTAGTACCATTCTAATAGTATCAAGTCTAGCTACGGGTGCAAATGTTTCATTATAATCAACTCCATATTCTTGTGCAAACCCTTTAGCTACTAATCTTGCCTTATATTTATCAACTTCTCAATTTGCCTTATACTTAGTTTTATAGACCCATTTTACACCTATGCATTCTTTATTCTTAGGTAAATCAACTAGTTCCCATGTACCATTTTTCTCAATAGATTACATTTCATCATTCATTGCATTAATCCATTGTTCTTCTTTAATTGCATCTTCAAAATATATAGGATCTTGAGAAAATAGAGCAAAAATTGATTGCAAATAAATATACTATTTCCTTGATCATAAATATCTTGCAAGCTTCTAGTCTTATTGCTTTTAAGCCTTGATCTCAATTGTGCAAGTGTAGGATTTGATTCATTACTTAGTTGTGGACTTGAAGATTCTTCTTGCTCATCTTCCACTTGTGTGTTACCTCTTTGCAAGCTTCTTGAGGGTGTTCCTCTTTTCTCATTTGATTGATGTTTTTGGTTTTCTTGATCTTTTCCTTCTTCTTCTTCATCATATGGTATTGTTGAAGTACCTGCAATTGTCTTGTGTATACTTCCATCCCAAGCTTCTTCTTCTTTGAATATAGCATCTCTACTTACAATTATTTCTTAGTTATAGGATTAAACAACTTGTAAGCCTTAGATTGTTCATCATAACCAATAAATATGCATTTTTTACTTTCATCATCCAATTTACTCCTTACTTCTTTAGACACATGTGCATATGCAATGCAACCAAATACTCTAAAATGAGAAATGCAATGATGCTTACCACTCCATGCTTGTTGTGGAATCATGTCCCTTACAATATTTGTTGGACTCATATTCAAGATATAAACTGCACAAGCTACTACTTCACTCCAATACTCATTAGGAATATTCTTACCTTTCAACATACTCCTTGACATTTCCATTATCATTAGATTCTTTCTTTCTTCAACACCATTTTTTTGTGGTGTGTAGCTTTTAGTAAATTGCTTCTTTATTCCATAGTACCTGCAATAATCCAAAAACTCATTTGACTTGTACTCACCTCCTCTATCTGATCTCAACACCTTGATGCATAAACTACTTTGTTTTTCAACCAATTCCTTGAACTCCTTGAACCTGCCAAATGTTTCAGATTTATATTTAAGGAAATAAACCCATTTTTTCCCACTAAAGTCATTAATGAATGTTAGAAAATAAACATCCCCCCCTAACGATGGTGTTTGCATTGGACCACATATATCTGTATGCACAATTTCTAAAGGTGCCCAAGCTCTATATGATATTTCTTTTGGAAAACTTTCCCTATGTTGGTTAGCCAAAATACAACTTTCACATGAACTTAATGGTGCTTTAATGTGGGGTAAACCTTTTACCATGTTCTTATGCTACAACAAACATAGCCCTTTGAAGTTTAGATGACCATACCTCAAATGCCATTTCTAAGATTGATCTTGTCATGATGCCTTAAAACTTGCTCCAATCTCCTCCATCATTTCACTTTTCATGCAAATTGGGAACATTCTATTGTTTTTCATTTCAACCCTTGCAATCACCATGTTACTAGGATAAATATAAAATATATAGTGCATACATTATTCTCAAAAACAACTTTATAACCTTTTTGTGTAATTTATCCTACACTTATAAGATTGTGCTCCAAACCGGGTACAAAATAAATAGCAGGAATAGACTTCTTACCAAGGTTTGTCACCACATTGATCGTACCTTTTCCATTGACTTCTACTATACTATCATTTCCCAATTTCACTTCTGATTTGGTTGTAGTATCCAAACTTTCAAATATGTCTTTGTTTCCTATCATATGATTGCTACAACCACTATCTAAAAACCAAACATCACTCGAGCTCTCTTGAGCTACGTGAAATGTAATAAACAATGTCCCAGAACTACTCTCAGAGAAATTTGCATTTTTCTTTCCTATATATGATTGTTTCTTTCTACATCCATTTGCAAAATGTCCAAACTTCTTGTAATAATAACATTGAACACTTGATTTTTCATACCTTTGTGATGCCTGATTATTATTGTGTCCCCTTGAATTGAGACTTTGATTTCTCCTTCCTCCAATATCTAGACTCTTTCTTTCTTCTCTTTGATAGTTGTTTATTCCCCTTTCTCTAAATCCCAAGTTTCCTCTTCCTCTACCTCTGCCAAATTTCACCTGTGTCCTGAAAGAATTCTCTAAAATTGTGTCATTATTCTTTTTCATCCTGGATTCATGAGGAATCAATGATCCAAACAAATCATCTAACCAATCTTTAGTTTCCTCAATTGTAACCACAACAGATCAAACTTTCTTGGAAAACTCCTAAAAATCTTTTATATAACCTTTTGATCAGATAAATCATCACTATTTAATCTAATTTGATTAACAATATTCATGTAACATTAGCTAAGAAATTATCTACCGACTCTCATTCCTTCATTTGTAAATTTTCAAAACTTCTTCTAAGTGCTTGTAATTTGGCTATCTTAACCTTAGATGTACCTTGATATGTGTTTTCCAAAATTTCCCAAGCTTGTTTAGCTGAACTTACATTTCTAATTTTTTGAAAAATTAATTCTTCCATACCTGTTTGAATGAACAACATGGCTTTTCCATCTCTTTCTTTGTTTTTCTATAATTCTCTTCTCTAATTATCATTTAGATTAGATTCATGATCTCGATCTACAAAACCTTTCTCAACAATATATTTTAGCCCTTGATACCTAAACAAAGTTTTCATTTTAATTTCCCAAGTATCATAACTTTTGCCACTAAAAAGTGTAATTTGGGGCTGCACATAAGATATGTTAGAAGCCATACTTTCACTAGATTTTAAATTACTAGTTCACTTTGCACTTTTGCTCCAAATTATTTGATCTCCTTTATTCCTCAGTTCACATTGATTTCTTTACACACTTTCTTTATAATAAATCATTAAACTACTCATATATGATTCAAATATTGACAATAAATCAATATTAAAACCCTTCCTTAGAAATGTTATCAAAAAATAACAAATTCTTTTAACAAACCAACTGATATCCAATACCTTCCTTGGTTCCAATTAGAAAATTCTTGAATGATCTAATTTGGCTTCTGGTTGCAGACACTTTAGTAGTTAATTTTCCTCAAACACTAGCACCATAATGCCTCCTTAGACTTAGAAATTGCAGACACTTCTCAAAACACTAGCAACATAATGGCTCCTTAGACTCAGAAATCTGGAGCACTTCTCAAAGATGGCAGCATTCCTTTTAAGAAATCTCCAATGGTCTCCTTCAACCTACTCTGATACCTCAATGAAGGTGGGTAGAAGAAAATAAATCAAAGACAAAACACTTAAACAACTGCAAAAAGAACCGGATTTTATTGCCTACTGAAACCATTACAAAATCCCTCATTTTATAGAGGTCTCAAAATAATCCAGAACATTGATAAGGAATTACCATGTGGAGAATATGGATAAAGGAAGAGTCTAGAATATGGCAGTCCAAGACCTTGTACAAAATGTGGATAGAGTAGGAAGCGTATTTAGAAGGCCAGTGGGAAGCTTCTAATTTAA
The DNA here is from genome assembly GCA_027943335.1 of Chamaecyparis obtusa. Classification (NCBI taxonomy): domain Eukaryota; kingdom Viridiplantae; phylum Streptophyta; class Pinopsida; order Cupressales; family Cupressaceae; genus Chamaecyparis; species Chamaecyparis obtusa. The sequence goes on from BSBK01008455.1 coordinate 141,516, forward strand.
ATGCCTTGTTTGACTGTTGCATATTTTTGGTGGGCGAAATTAATGTCTCCAAAAATTTGGCTTTGGACATGGAGGTAATGAATAATTTTCTAGGCCACAAAGGCTAGGGTTTCCCATAAACAATGCTACAACACTTCTATTTGGAAAAAAACCTCCTTCTAGAATCTCCCCTGACAAATTATTGAAAGAAACATTTAAGTATTCAAGTACTTTTAGTCTTGCAAGGGACATTGGTATTAGACCTAATAAATAAATGCTAGAAAGATCTATTTCTATGAGGTTTTTTAATTTGGAGAGTGAGTCTAGAATTGGACCTTGAAAGGCATTTTGGGACAGATTGAGATGCTCCAATTCTATGCAGTCTCCAAGCAAAATTGGAATCGCCCTAGAAAGTTGATTTCCAAAGGTGTCAACAACTTGAGCCTTTACAATTTTACTGATCTCCATAGGCAAGGGCCCTTGCAAATAATTCCATGAAAGGTTGAGGTAGAATACCATATTTTGAAGGTTTGCAATGACATCAGGAGGTATCCTTCCCACTAGTTTATTGTAAGATAAGTCAATGAGCTCCAACTTCTGACACCCTGATAAACTAACAGGGATCTCCCCTGATAAGTTGTGTTGAAGTGAAAGATATCTTAGCTATTGGGGGGTTACAAAGAGAATATGGTATTTTTCTAGATGGTCGGTTGTGACCAAGAATTAGGAGTCCGAGATGTTGCATTTGACCAATATCACTTGGAATGCTTCCTTCTAATTTGTTCCTACCCAACCACAGTCTTCCAACTTCTGTAATCTATTAATTTCTGATGGAATACTGCCACTGAAAAGATTATTGCTTAACCCTAAATAGGTTAAGTTATTTAGATTGGAAATTTCTTGTGGTATGATTCCTCTTATCATGTTCTCTGATAATTCAAAGAGATTGAGATTGGAATAAAATTGGCCTATTGATGGGGATTAAATACCAGTGAGATGATTATGCGACACTTATATTGCTTGCAACTGGGAGAAATTTGTTAGACAAGTTAGAAATGCCAATTTGTTACTGCTATCACTAACAAGATGATTGTGGTGTAGGTAAAGCTGGTTAAGAAGGTTCAACTTACCTAGTTCCATTGGCACCATTCCACTGAGCTAGTTCCCAGATAGAATTAGTTCTGTGAGACTGGAACAATTTCCAAGGGAGATAGGTATTTTTCCACTAAGCTAATTTCTCCATAAATTGAGTAATTGCAAATTGGAGAGCTTGGTACCAATTTCCCTTGGAATATGTCCAATAAGCTCATTATAGTATAGAGCTAAATCAGTCAACTTCGAGAGATTTGTTAAAGAGTTGGGAATGAGGTGTAATTGTAAATATTTAAACAAGCAGAGAAGCAGAATTAAACATAACAAAGAAGATAAATACAATAGACAAGAATATTTATTGTGGTTCGACAATATGCCTACATCCACACTTGAAGCAGAGAATCGATTATATTAATTAGTCTATAGTACAATACAGTACAATATTTCTCATTACTGACATTGCAACATATGGCTACACCACAATGATTTATAGATAGAGCTCTCTAGATAGGAAGAGGTGGGAGAAACCAAACGGCCATGTGACCCTTGGGCTTCATATCCCAACACTACTAAATTATTTTTTGAAAGGAAAAGAAAAAGTAGCTGAGTGAGCATGCCCAATTGAGGGGGAATAGGACCTTGAAGATAGTTTTGGTGCAAAGCTAAACCAGTCAAGGCAGACAGATCTCCTAAAGAGCTTGGAATGGGGCCTGATAAGTTATTTGTGTAAAGGTAAAGAACCTGCAGGTGAGTGAGCTTCCCAAGTTCGGGTGGAATGGGACCTGACAAATGATTCATATCAAGGGATGGCATCTGTAGTTGAGGCAGGGCTCCCAATTCAGAATGAATGGGGTTGTAGAGATTATTTTCTCCCAAATCTAGTTCAACTAGAATTGAAATTTTTTTGAAAGAATGGGGAATGACGCCTGTGATACTATTTTCAATCAAGATGAGGAACTTCAATCATGGGAGGAAACTCAATTCAGGGGGAAGGCTGCCATGCAATTGGTTAAAGGAGAGTGCTAGATGATACAAACTTTGGCAAGCCAAAAGAGAGTGGGGAATTGTTCCTTGTAATTGATTGTGGTATAGCCAAAGTACCTCGAGACAGTGAAGCTGGCCAAGAGGGAAACAACTATCCAACCATATCGGATGGAAGCCTCGATGCATATCATCACATCCATACACCGACAACCATACTCTTGTGTGCACTGTACTCCTACGTGCTGGTGAAATTAAGTCGTAAAGTATTAAAAAAAAAAATTTATTTGAAGGAACAATTTTAAATAAACTTTTTTTTTTTATTTTTTTTTTTGAATTATATATTTAAATATTTTTAAAAATAAATAATGTATTTATTTAAATTTTGATAATAATTATATTATACCATATATCATCTATAATTAAGTGATTTTATATGAAAAAATTAATAATGTTATTTACATATATAATTTTTAAAGAATTTGATGTATAATTCTAAAAAAATATATTAATTAATTATATATTTACTATTAATTTATCTATATATACTTTTAAACATTACATAAGAATATTATTAAAAAAAAATTATATTAAATATAAGGGGGTCACAAAATAAAAACCAGTTGCATCGAAATGTACAAAGAAGAGGCTAGGCCTCACAACAAAAGAGTCTCGCTACATATCATAAAGTCCTAAACATAGGTACAAAAACAAGAACAAGAGACTAGTGTAAGATATCTTCATGGGTTTCAACCCAAGCAGTCCACCCCATAGAGCCCTCCATCCACATAATATTTTTCCTCTCCTGGATTTGTGCCAGCATGTGGATCTGGTCTTTTCTGGAATTGATGTTCTTTTTAGCCTCTTGGTGAAGATTCTTGCAAGTCCTCTCAAATATCTAAAGGTTATCCATATTTCTCCTTCATTTATAAACATTCTTCAACTCATAAATGACGAAGGTGGCATGTCCAGTCTTCAGGAATCTTTTAAGCTTGTCCTTGTCAATCATCATAGTAGTATGAACCTACATGAATATTTTAAAGTATGTGAGTTTTCGAAAAGACTCGGTAAGAACTCTGGGGTTTTTTTGATACATTTCCTCATTCATGCATTTCAAAATCTATTAGATAATATTAGATGAGAGAATCTTCCAAAATAGATTAGAATCTTTTTTAAGACCATCAATGTGCCTAGTAATAATTTCAAGAATATTCACATTCATAGGATAAGTGATACCAAACATATGCCAAATTTCCTTAGAAAAAATACAATCAAAGAGAATGTGTCTAGCAGACTCAGGAAGTCTGCACAAGTTATAGTAATCAGTCATAGAGTTATCCTTTTTAATCAGGAGTCTGTCAAGAATCACTAGCCATTTAAAGAATTTTATTTTAGGTTCAATAGATCCTTTCCACAATATATCAAAATACTTCTTCCAAGATCAGATGTCAAGGGTGGAGTACCAAACAGAGTTCACATGGTCAATGCTAGCATAATTATATCCAATCACATTGTAAATGGTTTTAGCTTTGATTTTGGATATCGTGATCCCATCTGACCATTTACATTTTAAATATCTATGAGATTCCACATGACAGGCAGTAGGTAAGTCCTTGGAAACTTTAAGAATCATATTATAAGTTTTCTTCTGGGAGGCCAGGATATCAAACTTTCTCCTAAGATCATCCCAATTGATAATCTTGTCATGCTCAAAGAGATCATCCAATTGAGAAATGCCCATATTAGACCAGTGCCTAGTAGAGAAGCCTTGGGAGAGGGCGAGGGGTTTTCCAGATAAGTGCAAGTTCCACCAGATGGATCTTTCACCATAAAGATAAATATCATCATGGAAGGCCTTGTTGGTAATATACTTTCTAACATGATCCTAGGCTTTCCATATGGATCTAAAAATAGCAGAGCCTTGAAAAACAATGGGAAAGTTGCACAAAATTAGATCATTAAAAGGTAGATTCTTCCAAGATTTAGCATTTTTCGGGAATCCCCTTTCTATATTATGCCTAATGAGGATCATTCATGGATCATTACCATCAATAGAGTTAAATATCCATTTGGTGGCAAGGGAAGTCCCTTGGATTTTAAGATCCTTCAAACCCAATCCCCTACGGAGCTTATCAATATGGCACCAATCCCATTTAACACCATGCATCTTTTTATTTCCTTTACCATCAGACCAAAGAAAGTTTTTGACAGCCTTTTTGATCTCCAAAATTGGGTAGTTGTTGAACATCCAGGCAGAGGAATAGTATATATTATATGAAGAAATGATTTTTTGGCAGACTTGGACTCTGTCAGCTAAAGATAAGGATCTGTTGTGCCACTTATCCAACTTCTTGGTGATTTTATCTTTAACCCAGGACCACATATTCTTGAGGGAGGTCTCAATAGAGAAAGGTATGCCTAGATATCTAACAATTTTATGTGGCCCTCCCCATTGAAAGTCATAATTATTGAGTTGGAGTCAGGGGGCTAATCCTCCCAGCCAAGACATATAGATTTGGAATGGGATAATCAAGCATGAGAAATAGTGTAAAATATAATGAGTTTGGTTTGTAAAGCTTCAAATTTTTTAGCAATGGCTTCAAATAAAATGGTAGTATCATCAGCAAATTGGCAGTTAATAAGCTCTTCATTATTGGGGAGAGATATACCTTTGACCGTAGGGGACATAGAGTTATCTCTAAGAATGTAGTACAAGGCCTCAAAGGCAATAACAAAAAGGGCGGGGGCCAAGGGGCAGTCTCTCCTAATAGATCTACCAAGGGGGAATGAGTTAGAAAGGGATCCATTAAAATCCACCTCAGAAAAAGCATCATTGAACAACATATTAACCAAATTGCAGAAAGTACTTGGAAAACCAAAATCCTCAAGCATCATGGAGATAAAACTCCATTCCACTCTATCATAGGCTTTCTCAAAATCCAAGAGAAACATAGAAAAATTATGTTGAGAGTAATTGGCCCAATTCATGGCTTCCCAATTGGTGATCAAATTCTCAAGAATATATCTCCCTTTAAAGAAGCCATTCTAGGTAGAACAAACAAATTTGGGCAGGATATTCTCAAGTCTCAGAGCCCTGATCTTGGAAAAAATATTATATGAAACATTGAGGAAAGTGATAGGTCTCCTATTTTTAATGAGATCTTTGTCCCCATCCTTGGGAATCAACTTAATGATACCCCTATTGATAGTATTACCCAGGGAGCCCCTAGTTAGGGCTTCCAAGTAAATATCTTGAAGATCTTTGCATATCCTAGAACTAATGTTGGCTTTGTAAAATTCCACCAGGAGGCCATCTAGCCTAGGAGCCTTATCATTATTAAGGGAGTTAATGGATTTTTCAACTTCATCCAAGAAGATATCTTTAGACAAAAAATCAGCATCAACAATGGATATCCTTTTAGGGATAAGAGGCTTGCACTGATTTCTAAGGGTAGTAACCTCCTCCGAAGCCTCAGAGGTAAAGAGATTTTTATAGTACTCAACAAAGGCCTCTTTGATGTTATCAGGATCAATAATATCTTGATTATTCACTAAAATCCTTTCTATAGTTTCATTGGACTTTTTATGCATGATGAGGTTAAAGAAGAATTTAGAGCCACGATCACCAAATTGGAGCTAGTAAACATGAGAGCTAATTTTGGCACCTTTGTTCTTAGTTTTTTGGTGCTTTCTGAGAGCTTCTTTATCAGAGATCACATGAGAGATGAGATCACAGTTTGAGGGATTGGCTTGGATGTTAGCTTTAGCTCTCTGAAGGCTAGAGGAGAGATGTTTTTCGGTGAACCTATAGTCTTTGTCCCTTTTTTGGCCAATGGTCTTTAACAGATTCTACCAAGAAAGAATGTTCATGTTCCATCTATCTATGTGAGAGTAGGTGGGGAAGTTGTTCTTGTTGATGTGTCTAATGATGTGAATGGAAACCAAAACATCCTCATCTTTAAAAAGACTAGTATTCAAGATAAATTTTGGATTGGAGCCTATAGTGTGCCCAAGAGAGTTGCTAATACTAAAGAAAGTGTGGATAGGATGGTGATTAGAGAGGACAGTGGAGGTGACAAGGACACATTTTCCCTAGCTATGAGGTAAAAAGAAAATGAAATTTTTATTTGCATAAAAATGGTCAAGTCTAGAGTATATTCTAGAGGGACCTTGCTGGAAGTTACACCAAGTATGCCATAAGCCAAGATAAGTGTCTTTATTGCTAGCTAAGGGGTCAAAAAGATGTTTAGTATTTTTCAATCTATTCTAACTGATGTTTTCCTGATCTTTCCAAGCAAATGGAAGACCCCCGACTTTGTCTTCCTAAGATTGAACCATATTGAAATCCCCTCCCACAAGCCATGGTATATTGGGGAGAGTAGCTAGCCAGTCCCATAAGCTCCCTCTCTTCCTAAAGTCATTTGGTGCATCAATAGAACATACTCCAAAGACATTATTATTGTAACTAATAGTAATCCACACAACTTTGTTACAAGGGGAGAGGTCATTGCCAGTGATATAATTCTCCCATTTGGAGTTAACCAATAATGCAACTCCACCTCTACCTCTGGGGTGATTGATATAGTACTTGAGAGCATCCTTCCAAAGGAAATTAAGGTTTGATTCAAGGATGAAACCAACAACTTTAGTGGTGCAAGGGGAGTGAGGATGAAGGCAGAATCAGGGTTAATTAACTCTACTTAATCCACAAACATAACCTTCTCAGAATTACACATGGAAGCAATATGAAAACCACATGAAAATAGTGAAAATGCAAAAGATATGAGGCAAGATAACTGGCAGAAACACTGGTGAAATTATTATAAAATCATCAACATGCCCGGTTGTGAGGACTTCTGGGTTTTGGCCTAATACAATGAAACTATGAAATCAGAATCATAAATCACATCCTATCTTCTCATAATAGATCTACCACTTCTACTCTACTAACTACTGCCTCTACATCAACACAAGCTCCAAATATATAGCCAGCAAAGCCACAAGTAGACCAGTCAGGCATTTAATTACATTATAGGTCCACTTAGGAAGAGAAACCCAAACTAAAGAAAGAAATAACAAAACATGTTGTGAAGCCACATTTAGGTCCACACATGATCCAAGAACATATCCCAAACTTCATAAGATCCAATTCCCCCATACAGAACCACATAAGGTGAAACACTCCATGTTTCATACAAAACTGGTAGAGAATCAATACCCGAGGAGAATTGAGATAACTTCCAGATCCAAATGAATTAGGATGTGCGCTCTTAGGAGAATTCTCAAGAATAGGTCCACCACACCACATTAACTTTGCAAGGAAAGAAACTAACAGAAGAAATAGATAAAAAAAACAAATAATAGATAGGAATAGGAATAAGAAATATTTTTGGTGATGCAAGATTTCTCAAGACCCAAGATGCTCCTGCATCAGACACCTGGGGTTAATAAAGAGCCGATCTCCACATCAAGCACTACTCAAATTCTGACCAGAATCATAAAGATCCAACTCAGCTTGTGTAATCCATGAATTGTCTTCAATCAACTTATCTTTCCACTGAACTAGGTATTCCATGTAGTCTTTTCCTCTTATACTCTTCCTTACTTTTCAACTCAAGATCTCTACAATGTTGTCTCTTCTTTTCTTAGGATAATCAAGATCATCTTCACCTTCATCAGTAGATTCAAAGTACTCTAAGATATCAGCAATTTTGAATATAGGTGATATATCCATGTCCTCTGCTAATTCCACTTCATAAGCATTTCCACAGTCAAACTTCTTTAGAATCCTGTAAGGTCCAAAGTTCTTCATTTTCAGCTTATTGTAGGTACCAACTAGAAATATATTCTTCTTCAAATGAATCATAACCTCATCTCCAACCTTGAAAGATTATGTCTTCTTTTCTCATCTTCTCTCTGTTTATACTTCAGATTACTGTCCTCCGAATTCCTTTTGACTTCATCATGCAAAGTTCTCATATACACTGCAAAATCCTCAGCTTCAGCACTTCTTCTAGTCTCAGTAGGCAAATCCCTCAACTCTATGGTTCCCTTAGGATGAAATCTAGTAACAATCTCAAATGGTATCTTCTTAGTACTTCTATTCACAGAATTATTATATGCAAACTCTGCTTGTGCCAAAACTAAATCCCAATTAGCAGGATTTTCTCCAACTAAACATCTCAACAAGTTTCCCAAACTTCTATTCACAACTTCAGTCTGTCCATCTATCTGAGGGTGGAATGTAGAACTAAACTTCAAATCTATATTTATCTTCTTCCAAAGTGTTTTCCAAAAGTAACCAGTAGACTTAGTATCTCTATCTAAAATAATAGACTTAGGCAAACCATGCAATCTTACCACTTCCTTGAAAAATAATTCAGCTACATGTAATGCATCAGATGTCTTCTTACAAGGTATGAAATGAGCCATCTTTGAAAATCTATCAACCACTACCAAAATAGAATCATTACCTCTCTGAGTTTTTAAGCAATCTAAGAACAAAGTCCATACTCACATCTTCCCAAGGTCTATCAAGTACAGACAAAGGTGTGTACAATCCAACATTCTAACTAGTTCCTTTTTATACTTGATGAATTATGCAACCTCTAACCATTCTCTATACATATCTATAAATCTATGGCCAAAAGTATCTTTCTGAAATCAATTTCACAATCTTATTAGTCCCAAAATGTCTAGTAAGTCCATCACTATGTTTCTCCTTCATGATATTCTCTCTCATAGATCCTCTTGGTACACACAACTAAACTCTTTTAAACAACATGTCTTCTTGAATGAAATAATCAGTCCACTTATCACTTACTTTTTGTTGCTTACAAGCTTTCCAAGGTTCTACAAAATCAATGTTAGTCTCATACAAACACTTCAAATCATCAAAACCAAGTACCTAAACTCTCATCTATGTCAGAAAACTTCTTCTTCAGCTCAAGGCATCATCAACCTTATTCAATTGTCCACTCTTATGCTTCAATGAAAAGGAAAAATTTTGTAGAAACTCAACCCACTTCATATGTCTCTGATTCAACTTATTCTGACTTCCCAAATACTACAAAGCTTTATGGTCAGTATACAACACAAAATCTTTAGGCATCATATAATGTCTCTCTTTATTCAAAGCTTGAACAATAGCATAGAATTCCTGGTCATAAACTGAATATTTTCTCTTAGCTTCATTCAACTTCTCACTAAAGAAAGCTAAATGTCTTCCTTCTTGACTCAAAATAGCTCCAATTGCACTTCCACTAGCATCACATTCAACTTGAAAAATTTTACTGAAATCAGGCATAGCAAGTGTAGGTAATTCTGCAATTCTTTGTTTCAATGTTTCAAAACTCTTATGCACTCCATGTGTCCATTTGAAATCCCTTTTATCTCTACTCATAGTTTCAATCATAGCATTACAAATAGAACTCAAATTTATGATAAACTTCCTATAAAAACTAGCCAATACATGGAACAATCTTACCTCTCCAACATTCTCTAGTGTAGGCCAATCAAGTATAGCTTTCACTTTCTCGGGATCCATCTTCAATCCATCAGCTGAAATTACAAAACCAAGGCACACTATTTCTTCTTTCATAAATGAACATTTCTTCAAGTTAGTCAACAACCTCTGTTCCTTCAATTTCTACAATACTTGTCTGATATTCCCAAGATGTTCTTCCTTACTCTTACTAAATATCAAAATGTCATCAAGATATACTATCAAAAATTTACCCAAGAATCTTTTCAAAACTTCATTCATCAGTCTCATGAAATTACTAGGTGCATTAGTCAAACCAAAGGGCATAACCAACCATTCATACAAACCTTCATTAGTCTTAAAACCAGTTTTCCATTCATCCCCTTCTCTGATCCTAATCTAGTGATATCCACTTTTCAAATCAATCTTTGTGAAATAGTTCACTCCACTCAAACTATCCATTATGTCATCCATCCTAGGCAAGGGAAATCTATACTTTACTGTTATCTTTTTTATTGCTCTAGAATTAGTACACATTCTCCATTCCCCATTCTTTGTTAGTGCTAACACAACAGGTACTGAACAAGGACTCAAAATTTCCCTAATCAAACCCTTCTCAAGCAATTATTGCACTTGTCTATTCAACTCAGTCTTTTCATCAGGTGTTAACCTATGTGGTGCTTTATTAGGCAAATTAGCTCCAGGTATACAATCCATACAATGACTTATACTTCTCATAGGTGGTAAACCATCAGGCACATTATCAAAAATGATGTCATGAAATTTATTCAACAAAGGTTCAATCTCAAGTGCATGTTCTAACTCATCTTGTTTCTCATTTTTCCTTGGAATTAAAGTAAAGAAAACTTATGTTCTTTCAATTCTCTTAAAAACTTTTTACCCTCAACCAAGCATACTCTGACTGTAGTATAGTAACTTTCATCAAACTTCTCTACCAAAGGCAACAATATTTGTTTCTTCCCATCCATCCAAATAGTATATGGATTCAATCTACCATCATGCAAAGCTTTCCTATCATACTACCAAGGTCTACCCACAAGAATATGACAACAATCCATAGGCCTAATATCACACAAAACTTCACCATGATAATTACCAATTTTGAATTTAACAAGGCATTGTTCACTTACAAGTAGTTTATGCTCCTTCTGGATCCAAGCAATATGGTAAGGTTTATGATGTCTCAATCTCTACAACTGCAACTTATTAACTAGCTCTTCAGATGCCAAATTATCATAAATTCCACTATCAATGATTACCTTGCAACATTTGTCAGCGATCTTAAATCTGGTTTTGAACAAACTTTTTCTCAGAATAGGCTCCTCATTAAATTCTTCATTCCATAAGATCCTTCTTAGCATTGAGTTCTCACCATGTTCAGGTTCATTAGACAATTCTTCAACTTCTTCACAAGCCAAATTATTTCTACTATTACCTCTAGTCTTCTTTCTAGAGTTAGTACATTCAAAATCTCGATGTCCTTCTTCACCACATTTGTAACAAGTATCTTTAAACCAAGATTTCTCTTCTCTTTTCCCATTATTGTTATTCCTAGAGTGACCAGTATAGCTACCTCTAGAGTAATTACCTCTTTTTCTAGCAGGGTCATCTTTCTAGCCTTTATCTTGCACTAAATTATCAGATCTGCTACTTTCTCCATAAGATCTACCTCTACTTCTCTGAAATATACCACCTCTTCCTCTTTGTCTTTGATCATGTCTTTTAGTCAATCTTTCTTCTGCCTTCAAAGAAAATTGATATGCTTCTTTGACACTTTCCATCGTAACATAGCTAATCTCATCTTGAATAGATGTCCTTAAGCCATTTAGATATCTAGCCACTTTCTCAACTTCATCATCCACATGTCCAGATCTGATATCCAACTTGTAAAATTCCTCAGTATATTCTTTCACACTCACGTCCCTTTGTCTCAAATTTTTCATCTTTCTCATCAAATTAACTTGGTAGTCATCTGGAAGAAACTTCTTTTTCATCTTTCCAAGCATCTTCATCCATGTCTTGATATTTTCTTTCCCTCTTTATTGTCTCTCAATTTGTAAATGATCCCACCAAAGAGATGCATGACCTTTTAACTTTGTGACTGCTATCTTAACTTTCTTATTATCAGGAGTACCTTCATATTAAAAATACTTATCCATCTCAGAGATCCAATCCAAAAATGCATCGGTCTCAAGTCTTCCATCATAACAAGCAACCTCAACTGTAGGTCTAGAGTTAGCCTTAGACAAAACTCTCAATAGTCTTTCCTCATCCTGTTCAACTTCAGGTTCAAGATTAGGTGTTTCTTCATCTTTATCACTAACATCTTCAAGATGTGTGCCTCTCCTCTAGGATGTCTCTACAGCTTCAAGCTTGGTTGCAATCTACCTCAACATATCCATGATAGCATTATCATTTCCTCTACCATGAACCATCTTCACAATCAGGTTCTAGCAAGATCGTAACCTTCTACAAGTTATAGGTCAAATCTCAGATCTTCCAATCTACAACCAATCCAATAAGGTTCCCCATGATCCAATCCACAAGAAGAAATCTACTTTGATACCACTTGATGCAAGGCGAGTGAGGATAAAGGCAAAATCAGGGTTAATTGACTCTACTTAAATCCACAAGCATTCCCTTCTCAGAGTTACACATGGAAGCAATATGAAAACCACATGAAAATAGTGAAAACACAATGGATATGAAGCAAGACAACTAGCAGCAACACTGGTGCAATTATTATAAAATCATCAACATGCCCGACTGTGAGGCCTTCCAGGTTTCAGCCTTATACAATGAAACTATGAAATCAGAATCACAACTCATATTCTATCTTCTCATAATAGATCTACCACTTCTACTCTACTAACTACTACCTCTATATCAACCCAAGCTCCAAATATATAGCCAGCAAAGCCACAAGACGGCCAGTCAGACATCTACTTACATTATAGGTCCACTTAGGAAGAGAAACCCAAACTAAAGAAAGAAATAACAAAACACATTGTGAAGCCACATTTAGGTCCACACATGATCCAAGAACACATCTAGAACTTTGCAAGATCCAAATCCCCCATATGGAACCGTGCAAGGTGAAACACTCCATGTTTCATGTGAAACTGGCAGAGAATCATTCAATGAGGTGTTTTTGTTTTTGGAGCCCAAAGGTCTCCCCCATCGTTTAGTTGTGGGGAGGTCTCCTTTGAATTCATCATCATTATTTGAGATAGCAGGGGACTGGATATCCACATCCATGGAGTGTTTTGGGAGGATGGGCACGGAATTGGAGGGGGGCTTACAAGAAGGGATGATCTCAAGTAAACAGTTGTCGCTAAGCTCTCTGAAGATCTTAGGAGGGAAATTTTGAGAAGGGCCCAAGATAATGAAATTGTCGAATGGGTCAATGTTGATCACTTCCAAAGAGGGGGAAAGAATTTGGGTTTCCTATGAGACAGGGTTGTTCAAGCTAGAGTCTAATAGAGGTTTTAAGGATTGGGAATCAGTCAATGAGGTGTTTTCTGGTTTATTGGCCCTTATTCTATGTTTTTTGGTCACGGTTTGGAATGCGTAATTTTTTAGTCATGTTTTCAATAGATAAGGAAGTGGCCAAGAATGAGATAGGGGAAGGGGCAATAGGGATGGACAGGGAGTTGGAGGCCTCGGGGAAAGGGTTAGAGGGAATCTCAACCTGAGGGGTTTTGTTCATTGAGGATTCCACATTAGTGTCAGCAGAATAGTGGGGTTTTGGAGAGGCAAAGGCTTGGGCAGAACATGTTTTTTCTTAAGGATGGGGCAATCTTTCCTTAGATGCCCTTCTCTTCTACACAAGAAACATGATAGGATTAACAAGGTAGAAATAACAATTATGTGTAAATATAACCAATATCAAAAAACAATAAACCACATAGAAGAGAACACAAGACACAAAGATTTAACATGGTTCACCCAATCCCGGGGCTATGTCCACCAACAATGAGTCCAATATTTTATTATCCAGTGATTACAACCTAATTACAATCTATAATCCCTTACAGCTCAATTATGCCGCAAGTTCTAATATCATACATGATAAAAATCCCTAACCCTAAGCCATATTATACAATATTTTTATGCTTTAGGGTTAGAATGAGCTACAACATGTCAGCCCAAAAATTACCCTGGCGAGGTTAGGAGGAAATGTGTACAGTACTTTCTTGATCAGTCACCACAAGCTAACAAAACAAGTGTTCAAGCCCCCACCATTTCAATGGGACAAGAGTAAATGTCCTCAGAGATGTTAATGCAAATATCAGTCAGAACTCTTTACCAGGGTTCAAAGAAATAAGAACCCTGGCATCCATATGAGGAACCAATCTAATAGTGTCATCCATATGAATGACTTTTCCTAATGGTTCAAGCAATTGGAGAAGAAAACGCAACAAAAATGGAGGGATTTGTTTATCCAAGAGCTACCGAGGGGCTGAGAGGGCAAGAACCTCCTCATGAATGGCCTCAGGAGACCAAGCCAGGGCACGAAAGGAGGTAGAACCCACGGACCAGTATTTTTTTTTTAAGAATTTCAACCTAGGATTTATGGTTAGAAAAGAAGATAACATATAAACCTTTTTGAATTTGACTACAAAACGAAATGTGAAAACCAAGCTTCAAGTTCTAGTAGTTATGGAACCAATCATCTAAAAATTTCCTGGGAGGGCATTTATTAACTTCAATAGTAGAGAAAAAAATAATAGTATTCCTTAATCTATTCTTTTCCTTCACAACTTCAACATGCATTTTCAGATTTGGAGAAACAGAGAAAGGTAAGGGAACAGCCCCATTGTTCTTACCAGAGTGGGAGGCGTCATGAGTACTTGCCAAGCTAAATTTTGCGCTTGCATTAATGGCAATACCAGAATTAGCAACCACCTCAAAGAAAGATTTAGGTCTTGCAGGAAGTGAAATGTTGGTTTTAGAGGGAGTAATGATGCTAGGCATGATAGTCTCCATTGAAACCCTAGGCGTAAATGCAGGGGAGATGGGGGGTACGGCCTCTACCGAATGGCAGAGGGAAGATGGAGAAACAACATTCATATTAGAAATATTAAAAGAAAAGCATGGAGTGACCACACCTGTCAATTCATCGTTGCCGGGAAAACACAGCTATCTATAACTGCCTTTCGCCACTTCTCGCTGATTTTTGTCATTTTTCATCGATTTCTGCCATTTTTCACCACCTTTCTGCTGTATATTCAAAATATTATTGAAAAAATCATAAATCATTGTTCATATTATTAAAATTTTGATTTAATATATATTACTTATATTATAATATTATAGTGAGTAAAATAATCAAACAAAAAATTCAAAATACACATACAACTTATTTTTTTAAATATAAATATGCAATTAAAAAATAATTATATTTATTAAAAGATATTATAAATTTTTAAAAAGTTAAATAATTATATTTATAATACTTTCATATTATATATTTTAAAATCAGTTATATATATATATATATATATATATATATATATATATATATATAATTACATTTTTAATAATGAGTTTTTTAAAATAATGTATTAAATTATTTTAAAAAACTCATTATTAAAAACGTAATTATATATATATATATACATATATATATATATATATATATATATATATATATATATATATATATATATATATATATATATATATATATATATGTATATATATATATATGTATATATATATATATGTATATATATATATATATGTATATATATATATATATATATGTATATATATACATATATATATATATACATATATACATATATATATATATATATATATATATATATATATATATATATATATACTTTTCATGTAATATATATTTTAAAATTAGTTGATTATATATTATATATGTTATAATATTATT
Source organism: Chamaecyparis obtusa (assembly GCA_027943335.1). NCBI lineage: Eukaryota > Viridiplantae > Streptophyta > Pinopsida > Cupressales > Cupressaceae > Chamaecyparis > Chamaecyparis obtusa. The sequence goes on from BSBK01008455.1 coordinate 156,986, forward strand.
AAAATAAATTATAAATTTAAATTTAACAAATATATTTTTTAAAATTTATATATCTATTATAAAAAAATTTAAAAATATACTTAACTAATAATATATCATATTGATTAATTTACCAGCATAACTTTAAAATATATTTTAGAATAGTTATTTGAAAAAAATAAAAATAAATTATTTTTAAAGCAGCAATATTAAATCAACCACGATATGTCTAAATAGTAACTGGACACTTAGTTTTCTTTTCATAATCTTCTTAAATTTAAAAAAAATAAAAAATTAGAAAGATTTCTTAAATAGTTTACGGTTAACTTAAAACAAAACTATATTCTATGTTTTTCTTATTTTTACCAATAATGGTACTATTTTTTTGCCTACTGCCCCTACAATAGTAGGGTTCTACCAGTGCAATAGTACAATAGCTAGCATAGATGTTAATGTGATGCATCCAGCCATATAGAATGATATGGTTGGATAGCCATTGCCAATTGGGAGTAGGTGGAATTGTACCAGTGAGGGCATTGTGCAAGAGATCAAGGGATTGAAGAGAGGTGAGATTCTAAGGACAGGAGAGATGGTTCCATCTAAGTTCATAGATAAGTTGAGGGTGTAGACGGACTGAAAAGAGGTATGGCAGGTAACGGCAAGCCAATTGCAAAGCGGGTGAAGGGGGTCCAATCTGGCAGTGAAGAGGAGTTGGTGGAAATGGCCTCTTTGAATTGCAAAAGCAATTGTTGATGTTGAGAGATATTCAGAGAGTGAGAAAGATCGAAGATTGAGAAGATGCAGAGAAGGAAAGAGTACAACAAAAGAGGAGCCATGGTAGACCAAGCTAGGGCAATGCGAATTTGGGGGATAAATGGGGATGGGGAATAAATGAATTAAGGCTTTGTGTTTAAATCATTTGAGATGATTGGATGATAAAGGAGTGGACGTCCTTAATGCCGTCAAGATGACTCCTATCATATATTATGTTTTTGAAGTATTTAATAGTAAATGTAGAAAATATTAATTTTCTATTTTTGGTCAGAGAACAATTTGATAGCGTTAGAAATAAAATAAGTTATTGATAAAGTATGTTAGATTAACAAGACAAATTGAGCTTTTGCATTGAGTTTAAAGAAAATTCTAGAATGGTGAAATCCATCCTCTTTTAGCATTATGAAAATTAAAGAATACATTTTTTATATGTCTATTATTCCTCCTCAACATGTATAATAAAGCAAACATCACTACTTTGGCCTAGAGATCAATTTTAAAAATTCTTTTGACAACTTTGAATGTGGATTTCATTTTAATACTATTGATTCAACAATCCACTTGAAGACAAACAAATTAAATATAACATTTTACTATAGATGACTAAATTATAATTGAAAAAAATGTTTAGGTTTAAATTGACAATAATGTTTAGTTTTTAATTAAAAATTATTTTATTTATTGAAAAACCATTTGATTATTATTTATTTGAAAATTATTATACTTAAAAAAAATTAATATATTTATACTAAGCAACACTTCTAAAATAGTAAATAATTTATTTAAAATCACTGTAAAATATCTTAACTAAATAATTTATAATGAATAAAGGGATCAAAGCAATCATGCTGATGAAAGTCTCCAGTAATGACAAATCCGGCTGATGAAAGTCTCTAGTAATGACAAATCCGGCGAATGAAAATGCTGGGAAGCAGAGAGAAATTCTACTGGATAACAGTCAAGAAATTTACAAAGTCGTAATATCTTAACTCAAGAAATATTCAATGTTCTTACATGTTAAAAGAAAAGCGTGGAAAAGTAACATATAATTTTTTATTCAAAACTGCTTAAACATATTTCAATGAGTTTGAGTCAAAAGAATCACACAGTTGAATCCTGATTGCAACATACTTTTCTCTGAGACTGTTTAATTTGTAGATACAAATTTCGTATTTGAAATGGCGTACATGCAATGAATGATAGGCAGGGCTGAACTTCAAGAGAGTGAAAAGTCAAATAAATGGTAGGTAATGACAACTCATGCAGGATCATGACAGAAATGTGCAGCATTCATTGTATCCACCAAATTTAATCAAGTTGATGTCTCTTTGCATCCACCAAATTTAGTCAAACTTGACGTCTCTTTATTACTTTGGATTTAGTATGATTCTAATTATATTGATAGATTATCATAACTGTCAAAGTTTATAATGATTGTATCTAAAAATATTTAAAATATTTGTATTAATAGTTATTTTATCTTTAAAATTATTTTGTAATTATTTTATTTTAAAAAATTATTTGTTTCTTTTCAAAATTTATATGTAGGTAGAAAGATTTATTTTATGTATTAAAGAAACTTTTCTTGTTATAATTTGGATTAAAATAATTTTGTTTATTCAATAATTAATCTATTATGTTTTAGAATTAATTAAAATTATTTTCACATCTCTATAGCAATAATTTTAAATTTGAAACATTCTACGTAGTTTTAACAATTATAATGAATGTGAAAATTTTAATCTATTAAATATTTATTCTAATGAACACATTGATCTTCAAAAAACTATGCAATCACATTGAATCTTATATGAATCAAACTTAGGATCAAGATCAACCTATTCTAAGAATCATAAAAAAAAAATTACAAATTATTTTAATTGTTTTTATTATTATTTTTAAAAAAATTATTAACTAAAATAAGAATAAAAAATGTAATTTAATCACGCTTAAATTTTATTAATGATTTTAATTAAATTTAGTGATCTTACTCGCATTATTGATTAAATAATCATGCATTATTTAATTGATTAATGTTAGCCTTCTAGTTAAATTAACTTAATTAATTAGCTATAGTCCAATTAATCTAATGGAAACCCATAATCATTTAATTAATTAAATCTCCTTCTTCTATTGACTTAAATAAATACCTTTCTCTATTTAAATTAATTCATAAAAATCATTACCTCCCATTTGTGATTAAATAAATCTTATTTAATCTATTTGAGTACTGGCTCCTAACTTTAACCCCTAACTTAACCATCCTTCAACCACCTAACCCTTGGTTCAAACTCAACCCAACTCTTTCACACATACTAACCCTACTTAATTAGCTAATTACCTATCATTAGCTAATTTAACCCTTTGCTCATTCTCTTTCCTCCCACTTTCATTCTCATAATTCTCCCACTTGCCCACTAATTAATCCTAATCTCCCATCTAATCCTCTCCCTAATCATTTGCACACTCCTAATCAACTTGGACTAGAAAACCCAAGTCAACTCTCTTTTCAGATCAATTTCAATCCCCAACTACATATATAAGGACCCACATGGGTCTCTTACACTCTTGTCCCCTCCAAAGGAATATTAAATTACCTTTTCACTGTTAGAAATGGGAAATATTGAGGGGGGGGAGGCGAGTGAATCATTATTTCACAAACTTTTACTTTTGCCCACTTATGAATATATGTGATTAACTTGTAACTTACATAAGAAACTAAACTGAATAAACAGAACAATAAACACAACCATAAAATAAAGGAACTCATAACACCATGTTTGTTCTCAAGGAAACCTTGGCCAATGGAAAACCCTGGTGGGGACGATACCCACAAATGATCCACTAATTAAAAGTATTTGGCTAGAGATATCGACCCTGTTAGGAGTCTATTACATCTTTATAGTGTCTTTGTCCTTGTTAGAGGACTTTAGGCCTTGTTAGAAGCCTCAACCCTATTAGGAGTTGGTATTACAAAATATGAATGTATGCAAGATGAGCTCACTGCCTAAACATGCAATATACAATTTGACAATCTTCAATACAAAAGATAGAGTACAAAAACCTTTTACTATTGTTGAATATCTTCAATATTCTGATCTAGCTTGTAGGCTCTTCACAAAACTTGCTATCAATTTGCACTGATATGATCATATATCAGTTTTCACATAATACATCAATATAAAATCTCTTTACAACTTCACATTAGCTTCATACATCATACATAACTTTGCATAACATAATATCCTTCTTTATACCAACTATCTCAAATATTTCTTATGAGTCGGCTTCCATATTATCAAAAGATAATATTAACACTTGTTGTCTTAGGGTTAACATCTAGGATGTTGTCCCTAATTAGTCAAGTCATTATTTTGATAAACAAAATAATAAATTACTAATTTCTTCTTTGCTTTGATCGGCTCAACACTATTTTTGTATTTAACATTGATATCTCTATCTGTACATGTCGTACAATCTTGTGCTCTTAGATGTAGCTTCAATACACCTTGTATAATTTGTGTTTAAGTGTGCATGCACTGAAAGTACTTTTGTGAACTTTGTTGATCAAAATAGTCTCTGTGCAGATAGATAAACCTTGTTATACTCAGACAATTTTCAAAAATTAATCCTCCAAAACTTCCTCCTTCGATCATGTTGTCTTAATAATGAATATATATTACCATAATGACAACATCATGATATCCTACTTAGCCAAACTGCCAAAAATCTCCCCCTTTGTCATTGGTGGCAACATATGGGGTATATGCACAAAGATGGGGGACCAAAAAGGTGCCACTTTCTTTTTTGCTCCCCCATCGGCCATAGTGTGTACGAACTAAAGTAGGGCGCACACACTATGGCTTTGCATAACACTATAAAGTGTTTTGGGCATTTGGAAAGCCCATTTTACTTTCCACAAATGCGCGTTTGCAGTGAAAGAGGGCTTCCCAAGCACGTATGCAAAACAAATTTGCTTGTTCAATCTATCAATTTGGTAAAGAATGGCTCCACAACGTCGTCAAGTTTGAGCTGGAAGAAGAGGTAAGTGTTTTTACAACCCATGCCTCTTATTTGTATTGAAATTTCTGATGAACTACAATTGATTGAATACCTGAATGACTTGAAGATTAGTGATTAGAGATCACCAAGGTACTAAAATGATATGTAAGATAATTAAATCATTCATTATGTTGTCATTGATGTCAACTAGTTTTGACAGTACTTATCATGTAAGTTACAAACATCTAAACATCTGGAAAAGGAGAGAAAAGATGAAGAACTGAGATATCTACATGGAGGAAGATGGATATGACAGATGAGGATAAGGAATACCTTGGGTAACTTATTGATGAGTCTATGATTTCATATTGTTGAGTTGATTCTGTTACATTAGTCTATTATGAAGAAGGAAACAAAATTGCACAAGGCAATGTGGTTGATAAATGAAGAATTTCAGTATGCACTGAGCCAGTGTTTTGTATATCGAGTGACAGTATTAACTGAGCTTGTATTCATCAACGCATTTCTTTGTTAACCGAGTATGGATGAAATAATTAAATGCTTAGTTTAGCCGACAGAAAATGATGAGCTAGAATTGTTATGATTTTGAGATTGAGGATAAAGTTTTTTATGAGATCCACAACTAACAAAATTTGAAGAAGATGTAAAGGATAGAATTGAAATGTGTTATTGACACAACTACCAAGGAAGGTTTAAGAGGCAAAATCAATGAAGATGATTAAGCGGCAAAATCTAATGGTTGATATGAAAATGGTTTATTTGTCTATATAAGAGATTTAAGTTTCTTTATGAAATTATGTCAGAAGAAAGAAGACTGCAGAGATTTCACGTGAACACAGCTTCATGCATGCCTGATCAGACTGGTTAAAGAAGAACCAAACTGCAGAACAGAATCAAGCGTCGAAGAGCTATTACCAAGTGAAAGTAAGTTAAGGAAGTGAATTGATATATTGATCATAGGATTTGTATAGGCTTAGAATAGATCTGAACATCTGCAAATTGAGTTGTATTTTAATTAGATCAACTATTGTTTTAGTTTAACCATTGATACAGAAAATCTCCTAACTGAGTGGACTTAACTGTCTTATGTTATGCCCCTATGTCATTCAAGGAATGTACATTATTATCTTGTTGATCCCATAGTGAATGCAGGTCAAAACTTAACTGTTAGTCTTAAATCCTCTAACAAGGTCACACCTAACAGTGTGTTTGTAACCTTTAATAGGGTTGGCTCTTCACCGAGCTCACTTCAGAAGAGTGAAAATTATTTTGGGTTACAGGTCCCAGGTGGTTTTTCCCTTAACAGAGTTTCCACATTAAATCATTGTGTTATGTGTTTCTGTAATGATTAGTTTATTGTCATACTCTACATACTGCATATTTGATTTGGTCGGTAATCACAGTGAGTTAATTAACTGGTAATTGGTAAAGGCACATAAAGTTTAATAGTTTATGTTACCAAGCTGCAGAATTTGTTAAAAAAAATTTAAGTGTTACATCTTTATATTTGGGACTGTGGGATAACTAATCTAACTGATTCACCCCCCCCCCCCCCCCCTCTCTCCCCTCTCAATTATTCTAACAATTTTATTTTTTAAGCAATTTGATTTGTTAAAATTTATTTTCTTAGATTTTATGTGTAGTTAAGATTTTAAAATCTATTTTTTTAATTGCCAGGAAGAAATGATCTCCTTGAACAAAACCCTCAACCAAACCTTCCATCTCCTCATGAAGAAATGAATGAAGAAAATAACCAAGAAAATAAACCTCAACTACCTCCACCAATCAAGAAACCTCCTCCTGGAACACAAGAAAATTTGATCAACCAAATTGAAAGAGGGAAAAAAGAATTAGAATTTTTAATTAAGAGGTTAAAAGATTCTATTGCTACAAATCTTGGAAGGGAAAGACTTGAAAAATCATTGGAATCAATCTTGACCCACATAGGCTCGGTTAGTGGGAAACTTAATTTATGGCATGATAAAAGAGAAGAACAAAACTAATATTATGCAAATAAATTATCATATGAGGACATAAAAAAGAAAAAAAATGACAAAAGATGACATTTGCAAACTCTTTAAAAAATCAAGGAACACTGATACTCTTAGAACTACAACAAGGAGGTTCCCAATTCATTGGTGTTTGAATGAAGACATTAAAATAACTTTTGGGGGAGATGGTGGATGGTCTTTAATTCCCCTCTCTATAACAATCATGAGTTTCCTATATATTTCTTGAGGAAACTCTATTGCGAGTTTGTACTCAAGGAGGTGCCAAATTATTTTAACTTTCTAGATTCTTGGGGTAGAGGAGGGGGGTCATCATTTGATAGAGCAAGGGTACATCGTGACCCTAACACACCTAAGGTTCATATTGGCAAGCCACAGGTGGATAATGTTAGTATTCCTTCCGTTGTGAAGGAACATGTAGAGGTGGACACACTAGGCACAATTAGTGCTTTGATAGAGACTCTCATTCAGTGTGCCACTCCTTTAGTTGAGGGTGACCATGGTTAATCTTTGAGGGGGCATATTTTTCTGTCGTGGATCCTTGTGCACATTTGCTACTACTGAGAGAGAGGAAGAGGATCGTGGAATGATGACTGAAGATTTTCTAAATATGACATTTGACATTGACACACAGGTAAATATTTCCAAGTTCATTAAATTTCTTTGATCATATTTCATTTATAAAAGAATAACTAATTAATTTAGTATTTATTGATTATGAACAAAATCTAGGGAAAGAGTATCGGTGGTGGTGGCAGTGCAAATGATCCTCATGTCCCCTTCTACACATCATCGTCAAGTCCACAAGTATGTATTGAAAAAAAATGTTTTAATTAATATATTTAATTATTATTCAATTATATGAATGATTGTATCATAACTTATTGTGCATGTGTATTAGCTCACTGGTGGACCATCGACATTCACAAAAGACAGCGAAGGGCATCATGCCACTTTCCTTCAGGTATCTTTATTTGCATGTTAATTTGATTTTCTTGATTATATTTAATTAATAAATGAATGAATAACTAAATTACTAGACAAATTATGATCAAAATTCAGAGGCAAAGTGGTCATTGCGGTGATCACATTCTTTCACCTAGCTTTGTGACATCATCATTGAGTCCACAGGTATATATGTAATAGTTCATTATAATTAACATGTCAATAGTACGTTCTTATATGAATGGTTGTCTTATAAATTGCCATGTACATGTGCACTAGTTGAATGTTGGAGCTTCGACATCGACACCGCACACCGAAGCATGCAGTAGAACCTTCACAAAGGTATCATTTATTCATTAGTAAGGTTTTAAAAAATATACGTAATCTTGATAACTACATAATATTTTTTTTGTTTCATTTTCAGTAATTGACATTAGAGACTCCTCCTTCTGTTCATGATACTTTGGATTGTGGAGTAGCTATAGCAGTAGCTAGTTCTGAAGCACTGATTGAGGTATGAAAGAGATCACTTAATTTTAATTGTTTGTATTGAATTTTATAATGATATTCATGTATGTATTTTAATTATTATTTTGATCATTGTTTTAGGGACTTATTACTCCATATCGTCAGCATGTGCCTTCGATGGATGTACATCGTGACTATTTTCTAATGGTAAGAGAATATTCTATTTTATGTCATTGTATAATTTAATTTTGATGTATATTAGTTATTGATGCTTAAATTTATTTTTTATCAGCTCGAGCTACAAAAGAGTCTAGACAAAAGGACTAGTGAGCACACTCGGAAGACTACAGCATCCACTGCATCTCCATCGACACAACGATCGAAGACAGCTGGGGATTTGTTTTCTTCCCCTAGCGAGAAAGGACTAGATTAGGGATATAGTTTGTATGCCTATATGACATTAGTGAACATATTTTTTGTATCTTGTATAAGTGATATGTTGTACATCCATTTGTCCTTGAGGAAGCCAGTTTAACTGTATTGGATATATTCGATGTAGGACATTATTGGACATATATATTTGGCTTCATGCCCTACAAATATTTTTTTTTATGTTTTAGGTATGCAATTCATGTGTTTGGTGTATACTAATTTATGTTTATGTGGATCTCCTATGCTTTCTAAATTTCCCATGCCTTATAGTTACACTTGTATGTTTATCGATGTATATTATTACTGTATGATTTATACTTTATTAGAATATGAATGTGATGCAGAGGTGGTGTGTAAGACACTCTGAACCCATACCCTTATAGAAATAAAACAATCAGTAACAAGTGAGACAATATTCTCACATCCAACATCCTTCATAAGGATCCACTGTCTATGCTTCACCCAATGCACTTCCATTCGTTAGCTCCAAACTATTAAACTGGCATTCTAGGACTGCTCCTATTAACCTTCACCAGTCATATAATGGCATTTTTCTCCAAATCTTCCCAAAAGACTTAAAAAACTAATCAATGATCTAGATACCCTTTTGGATGTTTTAAAACATATCCCAAATGCAACCCAACTTTTTTTGAGACAAAGTACTTTAAAATTGATGATTTTTTTTGCTAGAGAGGCCTAATTCACCCATTTAACAAAGGAAATAGAAAACCTCCAAGCACTTAAATAAAGTCCTATCAACCTCCTCAACTGATCCAAATAAGTTGGAAATCCTTATAGGTCTTGTATCTTCTTTAAACTAATTAGTCACCCAAGTGACCCTCCTGCCTTCATTAGGGTGCCCTGTACCAGTTCTTCCATACAAACCACACGGTCTAGTAGCCCATATTCATTCAATGATCTTCAAACATCAACTTACATCCCTTCATGAACAAACTACAAAACAAGGATATAATACATTTTTGCACTCATCCTTCTGCTCGTACATTGAGGGACACTTCGGCCCGGAGTGGTCAGCAGCATTCAAGTGACTCTGTGTGCCAAACGAGGTTGTGAGTAGCATTTACCCGATAATTCAGAGCTATTGGAACAAATGGTTCGATGCTACGATCGACAGTTTGAAACATACGCAATGTTGCTCATTTCAACTAAGGAACACTACAAGTTTTGACATCGATCGAGAATGTGTTGCCAAATATAAATGAACTTGAATCTCTGAAAATCAAGATAGGTTATTGTAGGCCTAGGCAACATGGTTCTATAGCACATGATGGTTTGATTCCACCCCACACGAGCTCCAAGATATGACCCTGTAAAGATCGCCAATTTCATGCTCAAGGGACCTTGAGGGACACTTCCACCTGGAGTGGTCAGAGGGGTTTGAGCGACTCTATGTGCCAAATGAGGTTTCCACTAGCATTTACCAGGCCATTTGGAGCTATTGGAATAGACGGCTTGATGCTACGACTGATAGTTTGAAAGATACGCAACGTTGACCATTTCAACTGAGGAACAATGTGAGTTTCGACATCAACTGAGAATGTGTTGCCAAATATAAACAAAATTGAATCTCTAAAAACCAAGACAAGTTATTGTAGGCCTAGGCAACACGGTCCCAGCACCTTACGGTTTGATTCCACCCCGCATGAGCTCCGAGAAATGACCCTGTAAAGATCATTGATTTCATGCTGAAGGGACCTTGAGGGACACCTCGGCCTGGAGTGGTCGACAATGTTTGAGTGACTCTATGTGTCAAATGAGGTTGCCACTGGTGTTTACCCAGCCATTTGGAGTTGTTGGAACAAATGCTTTGATGCTACGATTGATGCTTTGAAAGATACACAATGTTGTGCATTTCAACTGAGGAACACTTTGAGTTTTGACATCGACCAAGAATGTGTTGTCAAATATAAATGAACTTGGATCTCTAAAAATTGAGATAGGTTATTCTAGGCCTAGGCAACACGGTCCCGTAGCACTTGACAGTTTGATGCCACCCCGCACAAGCTCTGAGATATGACCCCATAAATATTGTCGATTTCATGCTGAAGGGACCTTGAGGGACACTTCGGCTCAGAGTGATCCAATGCATTTGAGTGACTCTATGTGCAAAATTAGGTTGCCAATGGTGTTTACCTGGCCATTCGAAGCTGTTGGAATAGACATTTTGATGCTACGACTGACGATTTGAAAGATATGCAATGTTTTCCATTTCAACTGAGGAACACTTCAAGTTTTGACATCGACCAAGAATGGGTTGCCAAATATAAACGAACTTGAATCTCTAAAAACTGAGATAGGTTATTGTATACCTAGGCAACACAGTCCTGTAGCACCTGATGCATCAATGCCACCCCACATGAGCTCTGAGATATGACCTTGTAAAGATCGTTAATTTCATGTTGAAGGGACCTTGAGGGACACTTCGACCCGAAGTGGTCGGCAATGTTTGAGTGACTCTGTGTGCCAAATGAGGTTGCCACTAGCATTTACCCGACCAGTCAAAGCTGTTGGAATAGATGGTTCAATGCTACGACTGACGGTTTGAAAGATATGCAATGTTTTCCATTTTAACTAAGGAACACTTCGAGTTTTGACATCAACCAAGAATATATTTTCAAATATAAAAGAGCTTGAATGTCTGAAAATTGAGACAGGTTATTGTAGTCCTAGGTAATACAGTCCCGTAGCACCTGATGGTTTGATGTCATCTCGCACGAGCTCCGAGATATGACCCCATAAAGATCATCAATTTTATGTTGAAGGGACCTTGAGGGACACTTCATCCTGGAGTGATCCAATGTGTTCGAGTGACCTTGTGTGCCAAATGAGGTTTCCACTGGTGTTTACCCAGCCATTCAGAGCTATTGGGTATGTCCAGGGTCATGGTATGCCAAAAAGTGGCGATGTGAAAAAAATCCTCTTTTCACTCGTCCAAAAATGCGCTAAAAAGCATGTTGACTTTTTAGTAGGCCTGGGTGTCAATACACATGGCCAAACCAAAAGCCAATGCACAAGCCTAATCAGATATTAGATTTGAAATCAGATATCAGATTTAAAATCAAATATCAGATTTGAAATCGGATATTGGATTTGAAATCAGATATCATATTTTTACTGCCAAAATTTTGCTTTCCATTTAAAATTTCAACATTTGTAATTTCAAACTTTTTCATTCCATGTTATTTTCAAATTTTTTTAGTTTTTAATTATTGTTATGGATATCATTTTTTATAATATTAATGTTTTTATATTAACATTAGTATTAATATTATAATAATAATACCTATGAGATCTCTAATGCAGAGGTACTAAGCACTAGTGCATGCATCTTAAAAATTCATCCAAAACTGTCATGTCACTACCCTCTGAATAGACCCATACTCTGTCATGAATAAATTTTGAATAAAACAATACGAAAAAAATCCCTCCAGTGAGGATGGGAAAAATTAGGTTCTCTAAAACATACTCCAAGATGAGAAAGATCCAATGGTTGAGTTGGGAGATATGATCCACACAACAACACCCAATTTTCTATGATAAAAAACCAAGACTGGTCTGCATAGACCCATACTCTATCATGAATAACTTTTAATAAAACAATACTTGAAAAATCCCTCTAGTGAGGATGGGCATAATTAGGTTCTCTAAAACATACTCCAAGATGAGAAAGATCCAATAGTTGAGTTGGGAGATATGATCCACGCAACAGAACCCAATTTTTTGTGATAAAAAACCAAAACTGGACTTGCAGAAAATCTAAACTTTATTTACATCTCAGAGAATAATTCGTACATTTTAGCATCCTCTCCAGAAAAACTAGACTCTACTATCATTTAATGACTTGATTCCTCTTCCACTCCAACCATTTCTTGGCAGTTACATTCGAAGAGGAATACCAAAAGACTCCTATGCATGTGTTTCCCACTAAAAGACAATGTAACCATTATGTTTGAAAATTTGAATCTTTCAACTATGAAAACAACTCAAAACTAATTAAAAATTATAAAATATAAACTTCCTAATGAATTCCAACATCTTGGAGACCTATTCTAAACACTTATAACCTCTTAGTAACCCCTAAAAAATCCTTGACACTCTTCGACACTATTGGTCCACTTACAATGCATATTAGTCCTTTATGACTATTACAATCACATGCTATTTGGAAAACCATTCTAGGTTTTAGAACTTCATAGTTGATCTTCTTTGATGTACTTGGTATCTTGATGGATTGTCCTTAGTGCTCTCTCTCTCTAGGGTTGTAAGGTGTCATAATGGTTCATAGGATAGGAATCCTTAAGACACCTTAAGACCCCTAAGATGTACTCTTAGGCTTTCTAATGGGTTGTAAGGTGTCATAAAGGGTTGTAAGACCCATTAATAGGTCCTACGACCCCTTAAGACACCTTACGACCCCTAAGATGTACTCTTAGGCTTCCTAATGGGTCGTAAGGTGTCATAAGGGGTTGTAGGACCATTAATGGGTCCTAGAACCCCTTAAAACACCTTACGACCCCTTATGAACCCTAAGAATACATATTAGTGTTCCTAGTACACATTAATGGGTCTCAAGGGATCATTGGACATATTATTGTATCTTAGGAGTTGCTAATGGATGTTAGGACCCTTAAGACAACTTACAACCCCTAAGATGTACTCTTAGGCTATCTAATAGGTCATAAGGTGTCATAAGGGGTCGTAGAACCCATTAAGAAACCTTACAACCCATTAGGAACCATAAGAATACATCTTAGGGTTCCAAGTACACATTAATATGTCTAAAGGTGTCATAGGACATATTATTGTGTCTTAAGACACCATAAGACCCCTTATGACCCCTAAGATGTACTCCTAGGATTTCTAATGGGTTGTAATGTGTCATAAGGGGTTGTAGGACCTATTAATAGGTCGTAAGACCCCTTAAGACACCTTACAACCCCTAATATCTACTCTTAAGCTTCCTAATGGGTCGTAAGGTATCATAAGGGGTCGTAGGACCCATTAATGGGTCCTAGCACCCCTTAAGACACCTTATGACCCCCAAGATGTACTCTTAGGCTTCCTAATGGGTCGTAAGGTGTCACAAGGGTTGTAGGACCCATTAATGGGTCCTAAGACACCTTATAACACCTTACAACCCCTAAGATGTACTCTTAGGCTTCCTAATCGGTTGTAAGGTATCATAAGGAGTCGTAGGACCTATTAATGGTCCTTCAACCTCTTAAGACACCTTAAGACCCCTAAGATGTACTCTTAGGCTTCCTAAGGGGTTCTAAGGGTTCATAAGGAGTTTTAGGAGTCATTAATGGGTCATACGACCCCTTAAGACACCTTACGACCCCTAAGATGTACTCTTAGGCTTCCTAATGGGTCATAAGGTGTCATAAGCGAGCGTAGGACCCATTAATGGGTCTTACGACACCTTACAGCCCCTTAGGAACCCTAAGAATACATCTTAGCATTCTTAGTATACATTAATGGATCTCAAGGGGTCATAGAATATATAACTATCTTAGGAGCCATTAATGGATGCTAGGACCCCTTAAGACACCTTATGACCCCTAAGATGCACTCTTAAGATTTCTAATGGGTCGTAAGGTTTCATAAGGGGTTGTAGGACCCATTAAGAAAGCTTAGGACCCCTTAGGAACCCTAAGAATACATCTTAGGGTTCCTACTACACATTAATGGTTCTCAAGCAGTCATAGGCCATATTACTGTGTCTTAGGACACCATAAGACCCCTTACATCCCCTAAGATGTATTCTCAGGGTTTCTAATGGGTTGTAAGGTGTCATAAGGGTTTGTAGGAGCCATTAATGGATGCTAGGACCCATTAAGCCACCTTACAATCCCTATGATGTACACTTAGGCTTTCTGATGGGTTGTAAGGTGTCATAAGGGGTTGTAGTACCCCTTCGAACACACTCAAGCATTCCAATGTGTCAAAAGGGGTCATGGGGACTTCCTACGGCTCCTAACACATTATAAGGCATACTAGGACCCCTAGGAAGTCCCCCTTACCCCATTTGACACATTAGAACCCTCAAGTGTGTCCTAAGGGGTCCTACAACCTCTTAGGACACACTTGAGGGTTCTAATGTGTCAAACAGGGTCATGGGGACTTCCTAGGGGTTCTAACACATGATAAGCCATACTAGGACTTCTAGGAAGTCCCCATGACCCCTTTTGACATATTCGAACTATCAAGTGTGTCCTAAGGGGTCCTAAGACCCCTTAGGACACACTTGATAGTTCGAATGTGTCAAAAGGGGTCATGGGGACTTCTTAGTGGTCCTAACACGTGATAAGGCATACTAGGACCCCTCAGAAGTCCTCATGACCTCTTTTCACACATTTTAATGCTCAAGTGTGTTTGAAGGGGTTGTAGGAATCCTTAGGACACACTCGAGGGTTCTAATGTGTCAAAAAGGGTCATGGAGACCTCCTAGGGGTCCTAACATGTGATAAGACAAACTAGGACCCCTAGGAAGTCCCCACGACCCCTTTTGACACATTGGATAGCTCAAATGTGTCCAAAGGGGTCTTACGACCCCTTAGGACATAGTTGAGGGTTCCAATGTGTCAAAAGAGGTCATGGGCATTGCCTAGGGGTTCTAACATGTGATAAGGCATACTAGGACCCCTAGGAAGTCCCCATGACCCCTTTTGACATATTTGAATGCTCAAGTGTTTCTGAAGGCATCGTAGGACCCCTTAGGACACACTTGAGGTTTCAAATGTGTCAAAAGGGGTCATGGGGATTTCCTATGGATCCTAACGTGTGATAAGGCATACTAGGACCCCTAGGAAGTCCCCATGACCTCTTTTTCACACATTTGAATTCTCAAGTGTGTTTCAAGGGATTGTAGGACCCCTTAGGATACACATCAGCAATCCAATGTGTCAAAAGAGGTCATGGAGACTTCCTAGGGGTCCTAACATGTGAGAAGGTGTACTAGGACCCCTAGGAGGTCCCCATGACCCCTTTTGACACAATTGAATACTCAAGTGTGTCCAAAGGGGTCCTACGACCCCTTTAGACACACTTGAGGGTTTAAATGTGTCAAAAGGGGTCATGGGGACTTCCTAGGGGTCCTAACACGTGATAAGGCATACTAGGACCTCTAGGAAGTCTCCATGACCCCTTTTGATACATTGGATAGCTCAAGTGTGTTCGAAGGAGTTGTACGAACCCTTTGGACACACTCGAGCATTTCAATGTGTCAAAAGGGGTCATGGGGACTTCCTAGGGGTTCTAACACGTGATAAGGTGTACTAGGACCCCTAGGAAGTCCCCATGACCCTTTTTGACATAGTTGAACACTCAAGTGTATCCTAACAGGTTGTATGACCCCTTCAAACACACTTGAGGGTTCAAATGTGTCAAATGCGATCACAAGGACTTCCTAGGGGTCCTAACACGTGATAAGGCATAATAGGACCCCTACGAAGTCTCCATGACCTCTTTTGACACATTGGATAGCTCAAATGTGTCTTAAGGGGTCCTACGACCCCTTATGACACACTTGAGGGTTCCAATGTGTCAAAAGGGGTCATGGAAACTTCCTAGGGGTCCTAATGTAGGATAAGGCATACTAGGAACCCTAGGAAGTCCCCATGACCCCTTTTGACACATTTGAATGCTCAAGTTTGACCAAAGGGGTCGTAAGACCCCTTAGAACACACTTGAGGGTTCAAATGTGTCAAAAGGAGTCATGAGAACTTCCTAGGGGTCCTAACATGTGATAAGGAATACTAGGACCTCTAGGAAATCCCCATGACCCGAAAATCCCCATGACCCCTTTTGATACATTAGATAGCTCGAGTGTGTCCAAAAGGGTCGTAGGACCCCTTTGGACACACTCAAGCATTCCAATGTGCCAAAATGGGTCATGGGGACTTCCTAAGGGTCGTAACACATGATAAGGTGTATTAGGACCCCTAGGAAGTCCCCATGACCCCTTTTGACACATTTGAACCCTCAAGTGTGTCCTAATGGGTTGTATGACCCCTTTGGACACACTTGAGGGTTCAAATGTGTCAAAAGGGGTCATGGGGACTTCTTAGGGATCCTAACACATGATAAGGCATACTAGGACCCCTAGGAAGTCCCCATAACCCCTTTTGACACATTGGATAGATCAAGTGTGTCCAAAGGGGTCCTAGGACCCCTTAGGACATAGTTGAGGGTTCCAATGTGTCAAAATAGGTCATGGGAACTTCCTAGGGGTCCTAATGCATGATAAGGTGTATTAGGACCCCTACGAAGTCCCCATGACCCCTTTTAACACATTTGAACCCTCAAGTGTGTCCTAAGGGGTCCTATGACCCCTTAGGACACACTTGAGGGTTCAAATGTGTCAAAAGGGGTCACTGGGACTTCCTAGGGGTTTTAACACATGATAAGGCATACTAGAACCCCTAGGAAGTCCCCATGACCCCCTTTTGACACATTTGAATGTTCAAGTGTGTCTGAAAGGGTCCTACAACCCCTTCGGACACACTTGAGCATTCAAATGTGTCAAACTGGGTCAAGGGGACTTCTTTGGGGTCCTAACGCGTGATAAGACGTACTAGGACCCCTAGGAAGTCACCATGACCCCTTTTCACACATTTGAACCCTCAAGTGTGTCCAAAGGGGTCATCTAGAACCCCTTTTAACACATTTGAATCCTCAAGTGTGTTCGAAGGGGTCCTACGACCCCTTCAGATACACTTGAGGGTTCAGTTGTGTCAGAAGGGGTCATGGGGACATCCTAGGGGTCCTAATGCATGATAAGGCATATTAGGACCCCTAGGAAGTCCCCATGACCCCTTTTGACACATTATAACCCTCAAGTGTATCCTAAGAGGTCATAGGACCCCTTAGGACACACTTGAGGGTTCTAATGTGTCAAAAGGGGATATGGGGACTTCTTAGGGGTCCTAATGCATGATAAGGTGTACTAGGACCACTATGAAGTCCCCATGACCCCTTTTGACACATTTGAACCCTCGAGTGTGTTTGAATGGGTCATAGGACCCCTTAGGATAGACTTGAGGGTTCTAATGTGTCAAAAGGGGTCATGGGGACTTCCTAGAGGTCTTAGTACACCTTATCATGTGTACTAGGACCCCTAGGAAGTCCCCATGACCCCTTTTGACACATTTGAATGCTCAATTGTGTTCGAAGGGGTTGTAGGACCCCTTAGGACACACTTGAGCATTCCAATGTGTCACAAGGGGTCATGGGGACTTTCTAAGGGTCCTAACGCATGATAAGGCATATTAGGACCCCTAGGAAGTCCCCATGACCCCTTTTTAAATATTTGAATGATCAAGTGTGTCTAAAGGGGTTGTAGGACCCCTTAGGACACACTTGAGCATTCCAATGTGTCAATAGGGGTCATGGGGACTTTGTACGGGTCCTAATGTGTGATAAAGCATATCTGGACACCTAGGAAGTCCCCATGACCCCTTTTGAAATATTTGAATGCTCAAGTGTGTCCGAAGGGGTCTAGGACCCCTTAGAAAACACTTGAGAATTCCAATGTGTCAATAGGGGTCATGGGGACTTCCTAGGGGTCCTAACACATGATAAGGTGTACTATGACCCCTAGGTAGTCCAAATGACCCCTTTTGACACATTTCAATGATCAAGTGTGTCCTAAGGGGTCCTAAGGGGTCCTAGGGGTCCCCATGACCCCTTTTGACACATTTGAATGCTCAAGTGTGTCTGAAAGGGTTGTAGGACCCCTTAGGACACACTTGAGCATTCCAATGTGTCAATAGGGGTCATGGGGACTTCCTAAGGGTCCTAACCCATGATAAGGTGTAGTAGGATCCCTAGAAAGTCCCCATGACCCCTTTTGAAATATTTTAATGCTCAAGTGTGTTTGAAGGGGTCGTAGGACCCCTTAGGAAACACTTGAGCATTCCAATGTGTCAATACAGGTCATGGGGACTTGCTAAAGATCCTAAAGCATGATAAGGTGTACTAGGACCCCTAGAAAGTCCCCATGACCCCTTTTGACACATTGGAACCCTCAAGTGTGTCTTAAGGGTTCCTATGAACCCTTAGGACACACTTGAGGGTTCCAATGTGTCAAAAGGGGTCATGGGGACTTCCTAGGGGTCCTAACACGTGATAAGGCGTACTAGGACCCCTAGGAAGTTTTTATGACCCCTTTTGGCACATTTGAAAGCTCAAGTTTGTCCAAAGGAGTCCTACGACCCCTTCAGACACACTTGAGGATTCAAATGTGTTAAAAGGGGTGATAGGGACTTTCTAGGGGTCTTAACATGTGATAAGGCGTACTAGGACCCCTAGAAAGTTTCCATGACCTTTTGACACATCTGAACCCTCAAGTGTGTCTGAAGGGGTCGTAGGACCCCTTAGGACACACTTGAGGGTTCCAATGTGTTGAAAGAGGTCATGGGGACTTCCTAGAGTTCCTAACATGTGATAAGGTGTACTCGGACCCCTAAGAAGTCCCCATGATGCCTTTTGACACATTTGAATGCTCAAGTGTGTCTGAAGGGGTCATACTATGTGCTATAAATGTGTCACACTTCTATGAATCATTACATGCAAAGAAACTCAAGAATGAGCCCTCACAAATCGATCCATAGCTCCTTAGGCATGGAGTGCAAGGGTTTTAAGAATGCTCTCAGCTAGAGCTATTTAGCCTATAACCTTGCTAGTAAACCATGCAATGGGAGATTCAATGAAGACAAGGGCAAGAATGCCAATATCCTCAAGAATCAAGAATGGAAATGCAATGCAATGCTATGCTAGAAATGGAAATGCAAGCTAAGCTATGAAAGGAAATATGCAAGTGTTACAACCCAAGCTAATTAATCTATGTGAGCTAATCTAGAGCATAGAAAATGAAGCTAATCTAAGAAAGCATAAATATGAAGCTAAGCTAAGAATGTGAGAATGAGATGTAGAATGCAAGAATGCTCCAAATCTTCAAAAGCTCCAAAGTGACCTAGAAAACCTGCAGCATAAAGTTAGCCTAAAAAGTTGGGGATCTAGAATGAAGAAGAGAGCTCTTCTTTTATAGGAAATGAGGAGAAATGGACCATGGAGATTAAGAGGCAAAAGATTTAATCAATGGTGGAGCTTGAAAGAGGGATCAATCCATGTGCACAAATATCCTTCAATGAGAAAATAAGAGTTGACTTTTGTATCCATATGAGACAAAAAGTGTTTTTTCCCTTTTTATAAAATAAGAATAATGCTTTACTTGTGCAACTTAGGATAAGAGGAAAAGTGGGGGCTTTTTATTTATTAAAAGGGGAGGGAAATCCTTTTAAATAAATAAAAACTTAGGATAAGATGGTTAGCCCATAGAAAGTAATCGAATAAATGATAGAACTAGGATTTGATCAAGAACAAGCAATTTATGATTTAGCAAAAGGGGTTAATAGTCTAGGTGACCATTTTTAGGTGTATACATTTGCCCCTCTTTGACTAATGTGTGATTGATTTGGGAACACATGTAGTCAAAGAATGAAGTTGAAATGTGAGATCGATTTTGGATCACAAAGCAACTCAGATTAGCCAAGAAAGCAAGAGATAGCCAAGAAGGCAAGCAAATAGCATTCTGACTCCAAAGAATGAAGTGCAGAAAAATAGCAAATCCTACATGGTCAGCCTGGTAGCGACATTACTGAACACTTAGGAAAGAGATAGCCAATAAGATATGATGTGTCTGCCCCCTCGGGATCAAAAGTGAAATCCAGGTAGAGGGAATGCAGAAGCAAGAGAGACATGATCAAATCACTAGAAATCATAATCGAAGAAAGAGAATAGGATAACCATCAAGCAGTGAAGATATGCCCCACACATGGGACCCGGGGCACGAACCAAGTGGTCCCTCAACCCGAAAACACCATGGAGGGGAAGAATTTGAACTTGGGATTTGAAAGTGAATGAAAGACTAGAAGTTTGAAAGAGATGGGGATGAAGAGGTGAAGAATGCCCCAGTGAAGATCGAAGGATCAGGCCTCAAAAGGTTAGCCAACTGCATAGGAGAAGGAAAAAGATGACTTGGATGATCAAGGTGAACTTGGATTTCGGTTTCGATCCCGAAATGAAAGGAAAATGATGTGATATGAAAGACAAGAAGTGAAAGACGTGATCAAGAAGAAGCGAAAGGTGAGCGCAGTTGATTAACAAGTCCACGAAAGATAAAGGAGATCTCTCTCCATATGCAAGATGGAAAACTAACTAACATGAACTTAAGAATGCAAGCTACATGAAAAGTGGTTTACTTGCAAGGTTACAATGCTAATAGACATCTAATATTCATCATTGAGCATTATTGGTAGTGTCGCAAGATCATACAATACCCACTAGCATAACTATGTGGATCTGAATATGATCTATATCAGATAGAAATGTGGAAATCCCACCTAAGCATCAAAGACATGCAGGTCAAGATGACTAATGCAGTGAGATCACCTAAGTTTGATATAGCAAGATTATGCTCGCATCAAGACACAAGAAATTCAAGATGACTAGAAGCATGCACTCACGAAACAGTCAAGGATAATACCTTGTAGGTCCATAGTGTCAAGTAAGACCAGCATAAATGCTCATGACAGTGAGGACCAACAAGATATACCCACAAGAAGATAAAGAAATAAAACATGTTCTCATACCCTCAGTCTTCTAGCTATGCATCATTGAAAACTTCTCAGGGAGAGACCACTTAGCAAATAAATCATCATAGACAGCACACAAAAAAAATAAAGCCAAGCAAGTCTCAGCGAGTCAAATGTTTAAGTGTGTGTGTGTAGGTCATAGAGTCAAGCTTTGAGTATCACATCTGCCAATGAGAAATATTGCATCATCCAAGATGGTGGGAAGGATATCTGATAAGTGTTAAGAAACACTTGATGCTAGGGCAGTGTTGAAAAACATAGTTGGGGTGGTGTTGAAAAACACCATTTGCGAGGTGCCTAAGAAACCCAGACGCACAAAGAGACCCAAGATAAGCTTAAAACAACGTATGCCCCCTAGACTAAGACAAGAGTCAATTCCAGGCTAGGAGAGGCAAAGAGAGAAGTGGAGCGAATGAGCGCCACGCAAGATTGATAGACATAGGTGCAGAGGGTCTCAAGCAGCGCCTGTTTCCAGGTTTTCACCACTTGATAGATTTATTGCAAATATTTTTTTCAGGACTTTTTATAATTTTTTTTGTATTTTTTCTACCAAGGAGCCTATTTCCAGGTTTTCACCAAGGCACTTTTTCAATTTTATTTTTTTTTGTTTTGAATTTTTTGATTTTTTTGGTGAGACATCAAAGCGCCTATTGCTAGGTTTTCACTAGGATGCTCATTTTTTCAGTACTTTTTATGCTTTTTAGGATTTTTTCAGCATCATATATGAATTTTTTTGGTATTTTTTCAAGATCGTAAAATATGTACAAAGGATGCCCCAGACAGAAATGGGCATCAAGAATCTGCTTCCTCTGATGTAGAGAACTGATAGGCCCCAGGTCCAAATGCTGCAACTGTGACAATAGGAGGTCTCAACCAGTTCGACCAATAATAACCAGCCCTGAGCAATGTCTGAGCTAGCGGAGGATCGTTAGAATGTGATCCACATATGCCGTCGTGGATTTCAGCTAGCACTTTTTCTGACTCCTCTATTTCTAGACACTTAAGGAGAGTTCCGTCTAGACCCTTCCTATACAAGTCACCAGAGACAAAGGAAAAGTGTAAGGGATGGCGGGAAGAATGGCGTGGTGGATTGTCAGGAGGAATATGAGGTGGAAGACATGAAAAGATGGTAGGATTGTAAGATTTGTGAGCAGGATATCGTAATTCGTCCACCAGGAACTTGAAGTGAAATTTATGCTTTTTCATTTGTAAGATGGATGCCGAAGTAACCAAGGCATTAGCAAATTTGTTCTCAGCTCTAGGAATGGGCTGAAGTATAATAGATATGAGATCATGCTTGAGGTAGTGCATCATTTTTTTGTAGAGAATCAGTTTGTCATCTTTTATTTGAGAATCATTATTTTTTAGCAGATTTTTATGTTTACTTTTCTTAGGTGTGGATACCGCCACAATGTGGTTTTCACCATCCGACCATTGCTCTTTTCTTTTGTCTTGATGACCGTGATGTTTGATTTCTGATTCAATCTTTTTTGTTGCTAGTTCTTCGGTGGAAGAAGTAACAGGTGTTGATGTGAGATGAAATGAAGTGACCGGTTCAATAGCATTTATGCGAGGGGTGTCATCTCTAGTAACAAGAGAGGTTGAGCCTATAGGGTAAGCTCCAAAAGTAGCTAGATCTAGATTTGTCATAGAAGGACCAACGTAGTCCACTAAGGCAATACGAGGAACAAACTCATCAGACCCCACACAAGACCCATCAACCACGTCGGGATGGTTACTACAAGAATGAACCATATCAACATCCATATCATCAGTAGATATACATTTTTCTCCCCAAAGAAGTGAAGTAGAGGGAAGATCATCTCCCATGTGAGCCATAGTGTGTATTGGTGACTCATCTGTATCTGTGTCTGAATTACTGAGCATGGGAGTATTTTGAGCATCTTCTCTATAGATCCACTTGTGAACAGCTTGTTCTTCTCTTGCGGCTTCAAGGATCACCATAGCAGAAGTGGAAGGTTTCCCATATGACCCAGGAGAAATAGGTATAGAAGCAAAGGAATCTAGTTTATATTCACCCATACCAAGGCTCATCATCTTAAATGATTTCTTAGCAGCAACTAGAGACGTACTAGGATCATCAGTAGGTTCATTGTGAGGAACAAATTTTTCAGTAGCAGCAAGAGCATTGATAGCAATAGTATGGTCTCTAGGAATCACAACCTCAGTGCCATTGTATGGAAATTTGACGCACTGATGATAAGTGGAAGGAATAGCCTGCATGTCATGGATCCAAGGACGACCCAAAAGAATGTTATATGCGAGTGGGATGTCCAATGCTTGGAAGCTAATATCTTTCGTGACAGGACCCACTCAGACAGGCAGTGTGACAAGACCTTTGGAAGATCTTTCCACTTCATCATAAGCTTTTATAGTAATCTTCTTCTTAGAATCCACAGAAAATTCTGACAAACCCAACTGTTGTATGACATTGAAAAAAACAATATTTAACCCTGCACCATTGTCTATCAGGACTCGGCAGACGCGGGTATGGTAGACTAGAACTTCAATGTGTAAATCTAGATTATGTGGGTGAGCAATAGATATGTCATCTTCGGCAGAAAAGGAGAGAGATAGTAGAGATGAAATGTGGTTGACCATAGCCTAAAATTGATCTGGATCAATGTCATTGGGAACACGTGTTGTACGTAGAGCCTCATCAAGAATCTCTCTATGCGAAGGGGATAACCGAAGCAACTCAAGGATAGATATCTGTGCTGGTGTCTTTTGCAAATGTTGGACAAGATCATAGCTAGGGGTGGCTGAAGGAGCCACTTGTTTGGAAGGAAAAGCTTGCTTGGGATCTTGCACAGTTTTAAGGACAATCTTTGGCTTGCCCCCTAGTAACAACATTCAGTGTCTCACTTCGGGAAGATGAACTACCATGTGTTTGCAAGACCAAATTTTGCTTACCATGATTGGCTTTATTATCATCTTGAGATCTCATCATAAGAATACTCTCAACAGGCTCTACCATGTTAATCACAGGTGCATTAGAAGGATACGTGTAATTGATCTTAGCATCATGATTCTTCTTATGTGCTTGAGAGGTTTCCCCCTTATCATGCTTAGGTAGAGGATCTTTGAAAGCTGTGTGATCAGAATTTTTAGTTAAGCCATCAGTGGAGATTGTGTTGTTATCAATGAGATCCTGAATATCATCCTTAAGCCTAAAACAATTATCTGTCAGATGTCCCTTGTTTCTGTGATAATGGCAGTAATGATCCTCTCTCCACCAATCTGGCTTATTTATTGGATTCCAGTTACCAGGTTTATTAGGAAGCGTAAGATATCTATTGTCAACCAAAGTCTTAAGGATCACATCGTAAGGTTCTGCCAACTTGGTATAGACTCGCTTTCGAAATGACTTCTTAGGCTTATCTGCATATTGAGGTTTAGGAGCATTGTGAGTGTTGCTAGCTTCTTGTTGTTTTGCTGCATAGATAGCATTGGAGAGATTGAAAGCGGGCTCTTTAACTTTATGAGCATCAACAACCCCATCATTAACAACATACTTGTTCTTATTCCAAGGTTTGTTCTTGTCTTTACCATTGCCTTTAGCATCTTTATTAATAACAATATCCCCTTTTCTTATAGCTACATCCTCAACCAATATGCACTTTCAACCATGTCATGGAAGGAGGAGAACAGTTGCTTCCTTAGATCATAAAATAGGTCAGGCACAAGTGTGTTGATGAAAATGTCAATCTTTTCTCTTTCAGGTAGCTGACGAGGATATCGAGAATACAATGACCTCCAACGTTGTAAGTAATTTGCAAATGGCTCACCTTGATGTTGTCTTAGATTACCGAGATCTATCACAGTGACAGGTTGTTGGATGTTGTAAGAGTACTGTTGGGTAAATCACTGAGCTAACTCATCAAAAGTCTTAAGCGGTGGTGTCAATTTCGCAAACCATTCCAAAGCTTGGCCTCTTAAGCTTCGAGGGAATAAGCGTAGAAGATATGTGTCTTCATGAAGAAAGTCCATACTAAGAGCATAAAAATGACGCACATGGTCATGAGGGTCACCATTTCCATCATACTTGTCATATTTAGGAACCTCAATATCCTTAGGAAATGGGACCATGTATAGATCTTTATCAAAAGGAAGAGCACAAATTGATTCTACAAAAGAGACCTTTGGAGGCTCTCTTTCTAATGCCATTTGGGTAAGGCGTTGATTTTTTCAACGTAATTCTTCTTGAAGGACTTCCAATTCAGTTGGTACTCTTTGTTGGACAATTTGTTTGACATCATAGCCGGGAGGAAGCTTGTATCCTCTAGAAGTCATATATTGAAAATATTGATCGCCATTACGCTCTAAAAGCTTATGCATCATTCGTTAGAAATCCACATCTTGTTCACATCTCATAAGATCCTCACTAGAAATCTCATCATTAGCCTCTGCCTCATGTTGAGAGGGAGGAGGTCTAGGTGGTGAAGAAGGCATAGTAAAAGTTGGCCTTGGAGGATATCTTGGTGGCGTGTTGTTGTCATTGTTGCCATTGTTAAAAAGAGGTCTATGCTCATGATTACTAGTCTCAGGTTGCTCATGAAATGTCCCTCTATAAGCCATGCGCCTAGTAGCATCCATCCTTTGTTGATTGTGTTCTTTGTCTAAGCACGCTTGATTATCCTTACGCTCAAAGTGTTCTTGCAAGAGTTGAAACTTTTCTTGTTCAATCAAAGTGAGTGAGACACTGTCTGTGTTATTGGGGGTCTTGAAAGCGGAAAAGAGAAAACCTCCTTTATACCACGGTGTAGCCTTAGAATTCTCAGATTGGTCAGAACTAGAACTGTTGTTGCTAATGGGTGCTTTTGAACGTCTAGTTGGAGAAGGTAACTGTGTATAATTGAAAGGAGGATGACTCTCCTGCTCAAATTAAGACCGAGTTGTAACCGGCATGAAAAGAGATGTTGGTTGACTAATAGAACGAGAAAAAGTTTCTTAGATTTGAGATAAGAAAAACTAATAAAGATCACTTGTCAAAGTAGAACAATAGAGAGATGGCTCATCAAAAGTGCTCAAGCACTTACAGCAATCAATTGACTAAAGCCGAGCAACGAGCAAGAAGCTCAATAAGCAAGTAGCTAGAGAGGTAACCGTGATGCGACAAGTGATCAAGAGTAGCATTCGTTAAACTCAAACCCAATAGTTTTAGCTCATTTGTTTCAGTCTAGAACAAATTGAAGCATGTAGGTAACAAACCAGTTTCAGGTAAGAACAGAAAAAGACACTCTACGACAGGTTAAAGTGCAATTTTAGCCACTCCGAATTGCAGCAATGACAGGACAGCAAAAAGATTCTGGGTGATACTTTCCAGGTAGACAGGGTGATACTTCTCAGTTTGGGTGATACTTCGCCTTAAGCCAGGTGATAGACTACAGTATGGTTGGGCGATAGACTCCAGGCTAGCAGGGCGATAGTCCAGAAGGCACGAACTATCGCACGATATACCTCAGCAAAGCGTGCGATAAAATAGCAGGGCGCGAAGTATCGCGCGATATTTCACAGTAAGGCGTGCGATACTGTTGCAGATTCGTATGACTTTTTGACCAGTGAACATAAAAAACTCAGTTTTAAAGCATTTTGATCAAGTTCAAAGGTTGGATAGTGCAATTTCTCAATTTGACAAGCAGTAATAGTAGATAAAAGACAGGTTTGCAAACAGTAGGTGATCAAACATGTCATAGAACACTTGAAACAAGGGCAAAAGCAACCTTGCCAAGACAAGCACTTGTGATATCAAAATAGAAAACTTTATGAACGCTACCGTGTGTTTGAATGTTGAGAACATTTACATGGGCATAGTGCAATCGAAGACAATTCAAGCAATTACTACCTAGAAGGACAAGGCTCATTACTTAACAACTTGGCCCACAACTTGATGCTCCCTTGCCTCACACCAAGTGGTTGCCCACAAGAGATATTGGCGTTGTCATGGAGGTGTCAAAAACACAACCAAAGGAGCACATATGGTGAGTATCTTGGGGTGATCCGGGTAAGTCCACTTGGATCAATCCTTGCACCAAGAAGCTAAGCGGCTAAAATAAGGTGGCCTCTATCTAATGGTTCATAGTAAGGGTTTCCGTTCATAGCACCCCTCTTACTCCTCATAAAGGACTAGGACCTCGCGGCCTCAAGAGTACCTTAAGCATTCTTGCTTAATGCTTTCCTCATGGTCACAATCCCACAAGTTACTCACATCAAGCGAAGATAAGCACTATGTCTACCAAGGTTTTGTGTCTTTGATAGCCTTGAGATTATAGTGAGTTGGAATCACTCGCCACCAAGGAAAATGATGACAAGGTTGTCCCCACTTGGGTCGTTCCTCTTGATTGCTCAAGAGCAGGCCCGCTAAAGGATCCTAAGCTAAACAAAGAGTGGATTAATTCTTGAGGTTCAAGGTTTTTGGTTCACCACAAGGGTGAAGAGCATACTCCCCTATCTCAAGAATCTCTCCCAAACACACCAAGCAAAGATTCAATTACCCCCTTGCTTTCAAAATCCCAAGATGGGTCAAGATTTCTGTTTCACCACAAGGGTGAAGAGCATACTCTCCTACCACCTCAAAATTTCTACAACAAGGTATTAAGTGCCTATGAAAGGAAACAACTAGTATATGCCGCACTTAATAAAGAAAGCAATTAAACAAGCACTTGATTTGGTTTTTATGCTTAGGGCAGCCCTGCAAAAACCATTAGTAGCCCTCTTTGACATGCAATTTTAGCAAATTTCAAGCAAGAAGCACCTACAACCACAACTTGTTAGACCAACAAGAGTTAGGAGAATCAAAATCCAAAATCTAACAATGATTAGTACATGAAAAATCAGATAATCTGTAAAAATATCTGATCAAATGATAAAATCTGAAAATGAAACCATCATGGTTGGATTAGGCTCGAAAAGACCTTTCCAACGATATATCACACTTAAACTTTTGATACCATTTGCAAAATTTCAAAAAAAATGGGCACCCGTTTTCCAGAGAACAAAAAATATGCTAAAAACTTGCCGAAAAATTGATGAAAAATGACGGAAATGCAGAAAAAGAAGGGACAAAGCTAGTCTACTCTGCCCCATGGTGGGCGCCAAAAATGTGTGCTATAAATGTGTAACACTTCTATGAATCATTACATGCAAAGAAACTCAAGAATGAGCCCTCACAAATCGATCCATAGCTCCCTAGGCATGGAGTGCAAGGGTTTTAAGAATGCTCTCAGCTAGAGCTATTTAGCCTATAACCTTGCTAGTAAACCATGCAATGGGAGATTCAATGAAGACAAGGGCAAGAATGCCAATATCCTCAAGAATCAAGAATGGAAATGCAATGCAATGCTATGCTAGAAATGGAAATGCAAGCTAAGCTATGAAAGGAAATATGCAAGTGTTACAACCCAAGCTAATTAATCTATGTGAGCTAATCTAGAGCATAGAAAATGAAGCTAATCTAAGAAAGCATAAATATGAAGCTAAGCTAAGAATGTGAGAATGAGATGTAGAATGCAAGAATGCTCCAAATCTTCAAAAGCTCCAAAGTGACCTAGAAAACTTGCAGCATAAAGTTAGCATAAAAAGTTGGGGATCTAGAATGAAGAAGAGAGCTCTTCTTTTATAGAAATGAGGAGAAATGGACCATGGAGATTAAGAGGCAAAAGATTTAATCAATGGTGGAGCTTGAAAGAGGGATCAATCCATGTGCACAAATATCCTCCAATGAGAAAATAAGAGTTGACTTTTGTGTCCATATGAGACAAAAAGTGTTTTTTCCCTTTTTATAAAATAAGAATAATGCTTTACTTGTGCAACTTAGGATAAGAGGAAAAGTGGGGGCTTTTTATTTATTAAAAAGGGAGGGAATTCCTTTTAAATAAATAAAAACTTAGGATAAGATGGTTAGCCCATAGAAAGTAATCGAATAAATGATAGAACTAGGATTTGATCAAGAACAAGCAATTTATGATTTAGCAAAAGGGGCTAATAGTCTAGGTGACCATTTTTAGGTGTATACACATACGACCCCTTAGGACACACTTGAGGGGTCCAATGTGTTGAAAGGGGTCATGGGGACTTCCTAGGGGTCCTAACGTGTGATAAGGCATACTAGGACCCTTAGAAAGTCCCCATTGCCCCTTTTGACACATTTGAACACTCAAGTGTGTCTGAAGGGGTCCTACGACCCCTTAGGACACACTTGAGGGTTCCAATGTGTCAAAAGGGGTCATGGGGACTTCCTAGAGGTCCTAGTACATGTGATAAGGCATACGGGGACCCATAGGAAGTCCCCATGACCCCTTTTGACACATTTGAATGTCCTAAGTATTTCATTTTCTTCCTTAACCCTATGAAGTTTGAATAAAAGACATGTATGGAAATCTTCACAGTATTTAGGAGGCACAAATTGGTAACAGAGCAGTAGGAATCAGAAAATGCAAACCCTTATTCACAAAACTCTATAGATGAGCAACCTAAAATACATCTGGAAGTAGAGCTACTCCCTTCGCTTCGGGCCATTGCAAATTAGTGGAAGTTTTATGCTCTTCCCTCTAGAAAAATAGCTTATTTCAATGGCCGCCCATGAATTTTTTAAATGGCCGATTGATTTCCTTTGCTTCTTTCAATGGCCATCCATGATTTTTCTACAATCTTCCAACCTTTTGTACATAGTTGTAAAATACATATTAATATATATTATACATATAAAATAATATATGATATATGATATATAATGTAACATTTACTATTGCCACTTAAGGGCATAGTTTGGCCCCTTATGATCTTGCACATACCATGGCATTTGGGCAAGAGCTAAGCTAAGATTGTCATAGAGATGGGGTCAAAACCAAGCGATTTGTGATAAAATGAGTTAAACCCCTTTGAGAATTCTTTTGCTAGCTTCAGTTTGACCTTAGAAAGCCATGATGGATTATGGGAGGTAACCCTGTTGAAGGCTTGCTGAATCCTGAAATTTGGCTGAGTCTGGAATTTTTTGAAAACCCCCAAAATCTAGAATTTGCATCTTAACTCCTATAAAGCTAAAACCTATCTCAAACATCCTAGAATGTATTTAACTGGTATTTATACAAAAAAAAAATTAAAGTATAAAAAATTAAATAAATCAAACTTATACTTAAATGTTATATTTGTAGAAATCCTCTTGTCAATTTAGGGTTAGATGAAGGCATAAAGCACTTAATATGTCCATGTGAATCCCCAGGGGCCCGCGGCCTATGAAGGCATAAAGCACTTAATATGTCCACAGCAAATTCAGACCCGGACCGGACCTGGACCCCAATCTGGCCCCTATGACATGAATCCGACAACTAAGAATTTTATATGTTACTTGAAATTGGAAAAAGTAGTCCAAATGAAATTTTGAACTAGGTGGGAAATATCGGATATCTGATAATATCGGATATCCAAAATTTTTGGATATTTGATATTATCAGATATCTGATTAGGCTTGGTATTTGGTTGGGCATTACCAAATGTGGGTGGTCAACCCTTTAGGTGTGTTTCAAGAGATAGTTCTTGATACCAAGACTTCGACCATGTAGCTGACGACTATTTTTTCACCCAAAATTGATGAAACGAAAAGGGTTTCTAAAAGACATTATCAATTTTCCAGCAATATAATTGCTATCAAATTTTGAGTTCAGTAAGTAATTATTACTTATTTTTCAATTGAGTTATCTTTAAAGTCATAATTGACATACTGATTGAAAAACAACTATAACTTTCAAACCGTTTAACCTTTTTGAAATCTGAAACATGCATCACATTCTATACTTCGGCTACTATAAGAAAAAAAAAAAAGTTTTGAATTTTGTAAAATTTTGAACTAGTTAAGGTGGTCAGACATGAGAGTTTTTTATTTTGAAAAAGTTGTAGCAGAAAATTCATAATTAATTATTTATTTGACAAAAAATTACAAAAAATATGCATCACATCCAAGCACGAGTCTACTACTTATATCTAGAATCTTGGGAAAATATATCATCATTTGATTTGGATTAAGGTGGTCAAACATAAACGTACTCTTTATCTTTTCCCTAAAATTTTTCTAGTACTGCATTTAAATCTAGAATTTTGAACAATCAGACAAAAAAAATTTCAAACAAGGGCTAGTAGTTTAGAAACTACATTCAATTTCCTACAGATTCTACTCTTACAACTTTTTCACATAAGGTTCATAAGATGTTCAACCTTTTACGTCAAGTTGACTAACCCTGATTTTATGATTTTTCATTGCCACTTAAGGCCATAGTTTGGTATACCATGATCCTGCACATACCCTATTGGAATAGACGGTTCGATGCTACGACCGATGGTTTGAAAGATACGCAATGTTGTCCATTTCAACTGAGGAATACTTTGAGTTTTGACATTGACCGAGAATGTGTTGTCAAATATAAATGAACTTGAATCTTTGAATACCGAGACAGGTTATTGTAGGCCTAGGCAACACAGTCCCGTAGCACCTGACAGTTTGATGCCACCTAGCACGAGCTCCAAGATATGACCCTGTAAAGATCATTGATTTCATACTCAAGGGACCTTGAGGGACACTTTGGCCCAGAGTGATCCAATGCATTTGAGAAACTCTGTGTGCTAAACGAGGTTGCCACTGGCATTTTTCTAGCCATTTAGAGCTGTTGGAATAGACAGTTCGATGCTATGACCAATGGTTTGAAAGATACACAATCTTGTCCATTTTAATTGAGGAACACTTCGAGTTTTGACATCGACCGCGAATGTATTGCCAAATATAAATGAACTTGAATCTCTAAAAACCAAGATAGGTTATTGTAGGCCTAGGAAACACGGTCCTATAGCATCTGACGATTTGATGCCACCCTGCATGAGCTCTGAGATATGACCCATTAAAGATCATTTATTTCATGTTAAAGGGACCTTGAGGGACACTTCACCCCAAAGTGGTCAGAAGCGTTCGATTGACTCTATGTGCCAAATGAGGTTGCCATTGGCGTTAACCCGACCATTTGGAGTTGTTGGAACAGATGGTTCGATGCTACGACCAACAATTTGAAAGATACACAATGTTGTCCATTTCAACTAAGGAACACTTTGAGTTTTGACATTGATCGAGAATGTGTTTTTAAATATAAACAAACTTGAATCTCTAAAAACTGATATAGGTTATTGTAGGCCTAGGAAACATGGTCCTATAGCACCTGACAATTTGATTCCGCCCCACACGAGCTCTGATATATGACCCCGTAAAGATCATCAATTTCATGTTGAAGAGACCTTGAGGAACACTTTGACTCGGAGTGGTTGGCAGTGTTCGAGTGACTCTATGTGCCAAACGAGGTTTCCACTAGCATTTACCCGGCCATTCGGGGCTTTTGGAATAGATGGTTTGATGCTACGACTGACAATTTGAAAGATATGCAATGTTGTCCATTTCAACTGAGGAATACTTTGAGTTTTGACATCAACCAAGAATGTGTTGCCAAATATAAACAAACTTGAATCTTTAAAAACTGAGACAAGTTATTGTAGGCCTAGGCAACACAGTCCTATAGCACCTAATTGTTCGATGCCACCTCACACAAGCTTTGAGGTATGACCCTGTAAAGATCATCAATTTCATGCTGAAGGGAACTTGACAACACTATTTAATCATATTTTGGTTGATAGTTAGTTTTTAGACAATGTCATGATTCTGAATCAATTAAAATAATCAAATTCTATGCAATAGTGAATCTTCCCATGGAACAGTTAGCGTAACAATGCATTCATAATCTTGGATAGAGGGTACAGTCAACATTTTGGATTTGAAGACTTCACAATGAAGTTACTCTCCTACTAATGTGGCTACTGTGATTGGTAGTTTTTTTATTGAAGGGCACCGATCTTGCACCAGTCACTTGGTGATGTAGGGAACCCTGACAAAGGCTTGAAAAGAGAGTCATTTGGAAGACACAGGAAGGTCGTATGATCTAAAAGATCAAAACATGGATGTAATTGCACTTGTGATCCATTTTGTAATTTGATGCAATATAATGTAATAAGCCTAAATGTATAAAGGCTTGTAATAGGAGATGAATGACATCATAAGGTCAAAGTGTATTTAGGGGTCACTAGGGGTCATTATGGTGATCCTAGATTTGAGGAGTAATATAAAGACCTATAAGATCCATAATAAATGTAACATGGCCAATAGAGCCAATAAAATGTTGTAAATGCACTCAAAAGTGCCAAAGTGTGTGATTTGCCCATGTTGGCAAAATTGGCCTAGTAAGGCTTGTAGAGAGGTTTAGGAGTTCTAAGGGGTTTGATGGGATAATAAACCTTTAAAAAGGTTTAGACAATGTTATAAAGGCATTAGTGGTAAAAATTTGTTGAAGTTAACACTTGGTTGTCAACTAGACAATAAACCTTAACTATAACTAACTAATAATAGACATTGTAACTGATTGTTACGGTTGTACTGGGCTTCAACCTGCCTTGTCTAGCTATTTAGAGAGAGTGTTGGCATGTGTTGAAGGTATGTGGAGATGGTTGTGGATTGGAGAAGCATTGTAAGGAGATTTCATTCAATAAAAATAAACTTTTCTCTGCAAATTAACACACCGTCCTGTGGGAACAGTCAGGAATAGTAAATTCAAATGGTTGTTTGAAATGTGATTTTGGATTGGTTTTAATGTAAAGATGCTTCCTTAGTTTTTACTTTTCTTTCCATACTTTCATTTCATAGTTTTCATTATGTTTTAAGATAGAGTACTCACTAGTGTTCTAGAAACAGTGACTGGCTAGACACAATCAACACTGTTGATTTGAAGTTTCTTGTGATGTTGTAACTCTCCCACCCCTTTTTCTCACTATTATTGGTGGGAGAGTACAACCATGTAATATTATCCTTGTATCATACTAATCATATGCAGGGATTTAAAAAAGAGTGTTTGAAGAGCCACAAAATGGTGGTAATTTGCTGATTGAGAAGAGCCATATTTGCACCAATCATTATGGGAGTGGATTCCCTTAAGGGTAGAGGTTTTTGGTGATAGAACATGGTTTTTCATATCCAATATGATGTGCTAGAGTCATTGGTTTGGTTTGGAGAAAGGTGTGGAGGTCCTTTTGAGCAGACCCTAGGTGTGTGACCCTAGAAACAAGGGTATAATGGCTAAGACCATAGGTGAGTGGTGAAATCTTGAAGACTTGAAAATTTGAAGTTTTTTAACCTTAAGATAGACTATTTCATACTTTTGAGTCATGGGAATGAGTGGGGTTATGAGTTTCTTTGTAAATGCGGGAGGATTAGGCCTAGTTTGGGGTTGCTAGGTTAATGGATCTTGGATATGGTCCAAAGAAGTCTATCTTGAGTCTTGGGGAGGATTTAAAGAACCTAAAAGGGTATCTAAATCAATATTTTTTTCTTGATTTGTTTGGGGAATGTTGGAGAAAAAGGCAATTTAGTGACTGGTGAAGGCTACTAGCTTTAAGGGCTAATGGTGAGAGTTGGGTGAAGGAATAGTTGCCCAGGTTTGGTGGGTTGGTGGAACATGGTGTATAGACCATGACAAGATGTTTTGTGGAGTTAGAATGAGGATGGAAGGCCTATGTGAAGATTTGGTGTATGGAAGGCACTAGGTGCATTTTGAACATACCCTAGTTGTGTGACCCTAGAAGCAAGGGTTTGGTGGCTAGAAGTGTAGGTGAGGGATGAAGCCTTATAACCTTGAGAATATTTTGTTTTTAAACCTTAGTAAAGACTATTCCTTGGTTGGGATTCAAGGGGATGAGTATCTTTGTGAGTTGCTTTGCAAATGAGGGTGAATTGGGCCTATTTGGTGGGTGTTAGGTTATTGGATCGAACATATGGTCCAAAGGAGTCTACCCTGAGACTTGGGGAGGATTTAGAGAACCTAAAAGGGTATATAAATTAGTGATTATTTTCTAGATTTTTTTGGGAAAATTGGAAGAAAAAGACTAGAATTTGTGACTGGTGTCAAGATAAGTTGGAATAAGAGATCAGAGGAAGTGAACTTGTGCCTAGATCGAGGTCCATGGCATATATAAATATATAGTTCTATATAAATATACATGTTATATGTACATGTATTGAAATAGATTTGACATTACAATATTTTGTAACTCCATGTAGTACAATGAACCAATTGGATCTACCCTACCCTTGATTGTCTCAAGTATTGCCTTGTGGTCTGACTCACGAACCTTTGAAAGAGTTTTATTTTGTGGTCTTCCCCCATATCTGATGACGTGGACATTTGATGCAATGATGAGGTTCGAATAATGAAGAATCTTTATGTGTGTCTCCCAATCCTTGAACAACCACAACCTAGGGTTCTTCATAGCATACCACCTAAGCCATGTACCAGTTACAACCATTGCTCCTATAGGGTATTCTAATTCTTCACCATCGATAACCAAGTGATTCAATTTATTTTTTGCCTCAACACAATGACAAAAATAATAATATGTCCCTTATTCATTGTCTTCAGGTGCAATAACAACAAAAACATGGCCTTTAATGATATAAACATAATGAGGACATTAGTTTACTGAATATTTACAATAAAATACTAAATTTGAGATTATTTGTATGTGGAAAATTTACCTGGCTGTACTAGTTTAGATAAGTGATCAAAGTCAATGGATGATTCCATTTCTGTTAGTTATAGTGATTCATGGGGATGATAAGAGGTAAGTGGCCTCAAAATATGTGTATACCATTCGTCAACCCATTCCTTTGACTCGTACCCATCCCAATCTTCATCTACACATGATGAAAAAAGGGATGTCATATGTCGTGTGTGGATACTCCATGAACCTGCATTACAACTTCTAAAAGACTGTAGCTCACTCGATCCTGTTAGTGTAAAACAATCCTCATATGGTGCAATGTTAGTTTCATCCATCAACCAAAAAATCTACGAATCGTAGACTCACCTTCATTACCTAGACCCATTGTAGCATTACACCACTGAACAATACATCTTGCATCTAACAATGTTGCTTGCTCTTTGTACTTTAATTCTTCGCATGCTAAGGATCCTTTAATACATGCGCCTACACCATCATGCTCTCCCTTTCCATGACCGTCCTCTGTGAAATTCCACATATATTGAATTCCAGTAATATTGTTTATCCTGCACAACCAATAAAAGATCCGAGAATTCTTGAATTGTGATGCACAATTATCTGACCATATGATATGTCGATGATATTTCATTACCATGTTAGCCAAATTACCATAAAATAGTTGAAAGAAACTATGTACAAACTCCGTAGAATGTGAGCGATCATCGCTGATATAAAAATGATACTCCCTCAATATCTTCTTGTTCTCCTCTATACTGTCCGTTGAATGCATGAATGCTATATGAACAAATATAAAAACCTGTTGAGAGTTGTAATACTTTGCTTCCACCTCATTATGTGGTTATAGTTTGTAGTTCTCTACAAATTCCACAACTGAAACAATGGAATCAAGTGGGAATGTGTCCTTGCACAACTTGAATTGTATATCCAACCATTGCGCTCTATGTGTATGCATTGCATACTCATAAATAACTTTTTTATGAAAAAATCCATGAACTGATACACTGGATTTTTTTCAATTACTAAATCACATCTTTTAGCCTCTTTTCCATCTTTTAGATTGTATGTCACAGTCATATATTTTCCAAATTCCACTATTTCATTACCGATTGCATGTGTACTCTCCATATGTTGACAAATTGGCAAATATCGCAAACCTCCGCAATCTATGCATGTACCATTCAAGCATGAGAGCTTGTAAAATTATTGACCATCCACTCTTTCACATAAAATTGTAGATATTAATTCCCTTGAAGATCTAGGTGGGACATTTATGGTACAATCCTGCAAAACATTGTTAGAGTACAAATCTACACATATATTCCTATAAACATCAAAATGGTTAAAAAATTCAATATGTACCCTACAACAAAAATTTGTGCGTGTGTGATTTATCTTCACATAAATAGGTTTACACATTTCAAAATATCTCTGACTAATTTTAATTTGAGGATACATATGCATAAATTTTGCAAATAATTGTGCTTGAGTTGAATCCAAAAGATATTTTGGATGTGGAACACGAATTTGACTACCAATCCTCCTTCTTACAACATCTCTTTTATTAGGAGATACCTGTGTGTTATTCTTCCAAAATTATTCAATCAAGGATTTCAAAGATTCAACAATTGCTTTATCTTTTTGTGGTAGTCTACCAAAAAATGCCCATAACTCACTGCTATTTGGATCTTCCACTCTTTCACGCCTTCCCAGGGCTCTCATTAAATACTTTCTACTTATTTTCAATGTTTTGCTTATCTTTCTAATGATTCAAGATTTTTCCATTTGAGTGCTTACTATTTTTTATGTAAGCACACGTCATGTGACATTATTATCTTTCGTGCGTGATGTCAAACCTACACTCTCATATGCAGTCATTAGATTCTTTACAATAGATTTTTCACTTGACTCATCCATCGTTCTTAGCCCAAAAATCTTCATGATGGGCCTAAATTTTAGATTTCACATTATTTCAACAAATAGTTGACATCTTCCTATCATGTTTAAATTCTCAAAAAATGATCTCTAAATATGATTAGCATTTCTTTGACAAGTACGCTTGGGAATCTTGTTAGGCATTGCTTGCAAAATGTTAGTATCAATATCAATCAAATATTTTGGCTTTCTATAAATAATTCTAGGACCATCAAAAATATTATGAATGAATTGCATACCATCTTGAGTGCCTTCAACATGACATGATGTTGTGCCTACACCTTGGGATGTAGATAATAGTGTGCCTTCAACATGATACAATTTTTTACCTCCACTTTGGGATGTACACAATGGTGTGCCTTCAAAATGATACAAGGGGGTGCGTACACCTTGGGATGTAGACAATGGTGTGCTTTCAATGTGATACAAGGGTGTGCCCACACCTTCAAAAGTAGACAATGGCATGCCTTCAACATGATACAATGGTGTACCTCCAACATTGGATGATGATGTCTCTTCAATTTGGGAACTCATAGATGGTGTGCCCACATCTTCATAATTCAATTGTCTTGTTGCACGCAAATTTCTCATTCGTTGTCTTTTTATTTCCAATTCCAATTCTCTCTTACTTTGTATTGATGTTTCATGTTCCTTATCCAAAAAAAAAATTTCTTCTATGGTATCCAATTTTTTTTGTTCACGAAGTTGTCTCATTCTTTCCCTTTTCTTCTCTTTGTCTCTTTCATGCTCTTTCGGTGTTAAAGTCTTTGCTCGTTTCCTCAACATGATGATGATTTCTACATATGAATTGATTACAATTTTAAAAATATAATATAAATCAATTACAATAAGTCAAATTATAATATAAATCTCTTACAATATGACAAATTATACTATAAATTTATTACAATTATATCAAATTATGTATTCAACAAGTCTATATCATACTAGTTATAAACCAAAAGACTCTTTATTCACATTTCACATGTAAAAAATTAAAAAACTTACCTCAATCGATAAATTTTGGTGAAGAATGATTGACTTTCACAATTTGATGTTTATTTTTAAACAAAAAAGATAGTGCAAATTGATAGAATATTCTTCTTTATCACCTTCAACACCATGAAAAGTGAATATTTGTTGGATAAAACGTAGAAACTCGATAGTATACAGAAAAAGTGGGCCTCTTTCACGAGATCTTAACATATAAGACTATTTTTTTAGTCTTGCATAGCCCGAGCATGTGCGCCCTATGCAAAACCACAAAAGTGCAATGCATACTCTTACATAGCGCGCACGTGCTATAGGGCGTGTGCCTTATAGCGCGTGCACCCTATGCAAAACCACAGAGAGAGAGAGAGAGAGAGAGATATCTAGAGCTCCCTCTCTCTCTATCTTTCTCTCTCCCTCTATCCCACTTCCCCTCTCTCTCTCTCTCTCTATTGAATCTATGACTAAAATAGGGCGCATGCGCTATAGCATGGGCGCCCTATGGAAGTCATAGATTTGTACAGTGCACTCACACTATAGCGTGTGTGCCCTATAGGCGCACACGCTTTTTAAGACATTGGAATCCACCAATCCTAAAGCTTGGATTTTCCTTGGAGATCCAACCCAAAGTCTTGGAGGATTCAAATAGGCCTGAGATGTGTTTTCTAGCAGACATACAAAAAAATGACATTTTTTTTTGTGTGCTCCTCGTCAGGTTTACTCATGGTTCAATAACGTTAAAATCAGATCATGTGATATTGTAGATCTCTCTGTTAGCTATCTAACCATATAATTTATTTTGAATTCTAATTATGTTATGATTTTCATCTCTAATTTCTTTTGTGTGTATGTCCATTTTTTATCAAAAACTAATGTGTAGTATTTTGGGCATAGATTTTGGCTCGTTCATCAAATTTTGCAATAAGTTATGTTTGTAGAAACTAGACTCCATTCTACACACTTTTTTAAAAAATGAAAATTTGATTTTCGATTAGTTTTAAATGATTTATAGGGGGAGAATGCAAAAAATTTCACATTTTCAGGATGTGTGCACTTCGTAAATTCATAAAAAATTATACATTCATCAAAAAATTAGCAAAAAAATCTGAGATAAACTATGTGGTGTTAGCTAACTTCTCACTAGAGTGATTAAATTTTTTTTTTAAAAAGTTAACATTTTAGGGGGAGCACAATAGACACTATGTTATATTTCTTCACAAAGAAAAAGACCACTTTTTGTGCTCCCCCCATTTTAGGGCCCTAATCTGCACCATTTTTAAAATAAATTAGTAGTTTAGGAACTAGATTCGGAGTATTACAACTCTTGTTCTTGTTGCATCTTAAAAATTTGAGTCTAACTATCTTCAAGTTCTTGTTGAAGTTCAAAGTTTGCTAATTTCAGGAAAAAAAACTTGGCATCTTATACCCCCTTTTTGGTCCCCCATCTTTGCGGACTTACCCTATGGGAAAATTGGATAAGTCCCAAAAACTTACATCGAACTTTCAAAAACAAACTTGCAACATTGTGTTACATGGCCATTACAAGATTTGCAAAATATCTGTGGATCATACATGTCTACTAATTCCGCCATAGGGATAATCCTGCTTTGGTTATACTTCATACTATTTCGCATATCTATACCTTATAAATACAAGCAATTATCTCATACTATATTACTCTCCCTTTGACAATGGGCTATCTCAATTGCTCTAAGATTTGGGCAGGCAAATTTAC
Organism: Chamaecyparis obtusa; assembly: GCA_027943335.1. Classification (NCBI taxonomy): domain Eukaryota; kingdom Viridiplantae; phylum Streptophyta; class Pinopsida; order Cupressales; family Cupressaceae; genus Chamaecyparis; species Chamaecyparis obtusa. Next base: position 197,569 of record BSBK01008455.1, read on the forward strand.
CATATGATGTCTTTGATGAAAGACATTCTTCTAGTTGATTCTACACATTACTAATTTTCAGGGTTAGGTGCTTTATGAGTAAGAAACGATCGGTGGCCAAAGGAAAGAATAAAAGGTATGTAATAATTTTAAATTGCAAAGAATATTCTAGAAATTGGCACTGATTTTATACAAAGTCTGCATAAAATATTCTTTTAAAGATCAAGGGTTTTGAAAATTGCATGAAGGTTGTGATTTGAAAGAGTATGGAAGGTATAATTGTTGATGCAAGGTTGTTGTTAGATAAATAGAAGATTGAGTACATAGTAAATTGAAGTGAATAAGGTGAGATTTTTGTAAGGATTTTACCCTATTTTATTGCTCTAGAAGATTCTGAAAATTGTATTTTTGTGAGCAACTTAGAGTTTTCTTGTATGCTTCAAATGAAAGAAAAAAATTTGAGAGAGAAAGTGAGTTTAATAATTTAATCTCAATGGGAAAAGTTCATAGAGTTAAGAAATAGAAGACAAATAATTTAGAAGAAGAATTAATGAAGGTGAAGAAAGAAAATATTGGTTTAATATGTGAAAAAGATTTTTTGCAAGAAGAATTGACAAAGTTAAGAAAATAAATGGCTACATATATAAGAGAGAGTTTAGCATAAAAAGGTAAACTTTGAGATGAAATTTATGATTTTTACAAAGAATTGGACAAAGATGAAAGGAAAAATGAAGAGTTAGAAGAAAGATTAAAGATGTTTTATAATACAGATGTGGCTTGGGCGAAAAAGCAAAATATGCGAACAGGGGTCGCAGAGCTAGGGTTTTTTGCAGGCAAGAACGGAGATGAGGGAACCATTGCGCCTGCTACAAATGATAGCAATGGTGGATAATCAGAGGCAGTTATTAGCAAAAATCTTGACCAAGATACTAGCCTTACCGGTTTCTCCGGTTATTGCTTCAACTGTTATCTCTACGGCCATAAAGCTATCGATTGTAGAAAACCTGATTTGCACACTTCTAGACCCAATTACAAACATCTTAAGGACTTCATAGAGAAACAGAAGAAGAGTCTAGTAGAAGGAAAGAAAAACAAGGGTTTATTGATCTCCCATAAGGAAGGTCCCATGGCAAAGGAACAAAACTCTAGATCAATGGCCTTTACCAAAACCAAAAAGATGGAGTGCAGAAGTTTATCAATCCCAAAGATATTCATTGTTAATACTTTGGATCACCAAATAGATTTCTTCACCAAAAAAAAGTATCTAGTACATAACATTTGCAACCCTGGGATTGAGCAGGCCCTAAAGTCCAAAAATAGTTCAGTTGAAAACTCCGATGACCCCCATTATGCATTGAGAAGAGGTGGACTTTTAGTGGTCCAAGTGACTCCCGGGGATACGAAGCCAAAAGAGATAGAATGGCAGGAGGTCAAAAGAAAAAGGAAGGTAAGAATTCATTCATCAGATCAAATCAACAATATTATTTCCCTAAGAAATTCTTTGAATCATTAAGCGAAGAGCAAGATTCTCCAAAAGTGGGTTTTTATTCACACCCCCATAAGCGCAATAGGGTTTTGAAAAAGAAGGGCAATTTTAGGGATAAGATGCATCAGATTGAAGCTCTACCACAGCCAGATGCAAAATGTATCCCCCCTTCCTTTTTCAAAACCCTAGATCCCCAAGTAGGGACTTCCAAAAATTAGGAGAAAAGAGATTATCCAAAATCTGAGCTACATTTACATAATGGTGGGGAACGCGGATCGATTATGGACACCAAATCTAATCATAAGGTACCTATAGAATACTCACCTCCCCATCGAAGAAGGACTGGTAAGTATCAAACACAAAAGCCTAACTCAAGTACTGGTAAGTCAAATGGAGGTATAAAGGTTTCTCAAACTAAGCTTTCCAATTCTGTTTATACACCTCCGCACAGAAGTAATAGCAACTACATATCTGTTCACTCTAAAGCAAAAGATTTTTTTGACCTGAAATCTAACTTGATCACCTTAGATGATAATCTTATAGTACAAAAATAGAAATATTATGAAGCTACAGGTGTTATTATTCGATGGAAAGGAGTAGGAGCAAGCATTCTTGATATTGCAGGAGCCTTGACAACAATGCTTCCCAGCGAGGTATGTATCACTATCCTTATTGATTATTTTATTTTTATAGATTGTAAGAGTCATGAACTTATAAGAAATATAATGGAAGGAAACAATCTTAAATTTAGGCAAGAATCTTTTTTTGTGACTAATTGGACTCCTCTTTTTAATCCATTTTATCTTGGAGACTTCGAGGTAGAAAAAGCTATAACTCTTAGAAACTTGCCATTAGAATTATCTAGCCAAGACACTGTTAGTCAAATAGGTAACAAAATTGGTAAATTCATAAGAGTTAGCGAAACCAAATTTAATAAAACTAACAAAACTATTATCGTTAAGATGAATATACATCAGAATTATATCCCTCATATATATCTATGCTTCAAATCTAACATAGTAATCATTAATCCCATTATCATGAAAGATTTCATAGAACCTCCCAATGATAATATAGCAGAAAACATGGAATCCAAATACCTTTCAATTAACAATCTTAGCAGAATGGAGGTTGAAGTAAACTTCTATAATGACAAAGGGGGCTTTACTCTGTCAAATACAGGGGACAAGATCTCAGACAGACAAATGTCCCCCTCTAATGGAAGGCCTCCCTTGAAACTTTCCCCTCTAATTAAATCATGCATAAACACTAATACCTCCCCTTCAATGGATAATTGGGAGATACAACCCCTTGATACTGTACAATTACCAATCACCAATAGTGAACTAGAAATGGATGTTCAGAACAAAAAGGAAAATTTTAGCCCAATTATGGACACTGTGGTTAATCAGATAGTATTAACTGATGAACTACAATCTCTCGGCTGTGAAGTAAGTACTGAATTAAAAAGTAAGGACAACAAGACCACTAAGATCAACTATTAGGAAAATCAGAGTTTGGAATCAGCAAATGTGTCAATATCGGCCAAAAGTACAGAGGAAGATAAATGTAATAAGGAAATTAAAATAATTATAGCTTATATAGGAGAAACTGTTACAGATGAGCTAATGGATCTCTTCATTAATGAGATTTGTGATAGAGAAGAAGTGTTGTTTCAAAAAGAAGTATTGATTAAAAAGATTATGTTAATTAGAGAAGATGAAAAATAAAGTGAGGAACCAAAGGCGTCCCAACAAAAAGATACAGCATCAAAAATTATGATCCCCATAGAATTGGAAGGTCTAGATAAAAACTGCCTAGATAATATAGAAAGCATTATGTAATCATATGGTCAAGATGCCATAGATCAAGAAGATGCCCTCATTAATCTAGAGGCGGGCCATAGGAATAAAAGTCAAAATGGGTTTATAAATAACCCTCCTCTTAACAATGTAGACAATATGGAAAATATTAATGGCTTATTTGGTATAACAAACAAAGATAGACAACTTGGAATAGCCATTAATAGGGAAGGTTTAACAAGCCCCAAAATTGACAAGATTAAGAAGAAAAGGGGAAGGAAATCCTCCAAAGAATTAAGAACCATCGCTGGTAGCGCGGGAAATCAAAAAAAGCTAGTTGATATTCTGAACATAGGGAAGGGGAAGTGCCTTCCCAATGAGCAATGAGAGTTACATCCTGGAACGTTAGGGGCCTAAATGCCCCTAACAAACAAAGATTATTAAAAAGATATCTTAAAAACTTTGAATCAGAAATTATCTTAATACAGGAAACCAAACTTAGTATGGAAGAAAGTGTAAAATTTGGAGGTAAACTGGGAATCTAGAAATCAGAATATGTACCATCTTTAGGTGCATTCTGAGGTCTAGCAACGTTGTGGGACCCCCAGAAAATCTCAGCCCAAGCCTTAATAAAAAAATAGCAACTGGATGATATTAAGAGTCAATAGTCTCAAAACAGACCTAAAATTTAACTTGTTAAATGTATATGGACCTATTCAGAATGAGGAGAAAAGGAGAGTATGGCAGGAAATTCAATCCTTTCTTCAATCAAACAAAGAGGAGTTACACATACTAGGAGGAGACTTCAATGCTATCCTGGACATCAAAGAGAAATATGGAGGATCACAATACATTTCACAAGCACAGAAAGACTTCAATCAATGGGTCATGGATAATCATTTAATAGATATCGACACTAATAATGCTATATACACTTGGAACAATAGAAGACTAGGCTTTAGTCATATAGCGGAAAAACTAGACAGATTTCTAATTAGTGGAGAATCAGATAATTCTAATCATTTAATGAGTGCTGAAATTCTCCCAGAAACAGGATCGAATCACTTCTCGATTAGATTAACTATTATGGAAAGTTGCAAGCCATCTAGAAACCCCTTTAAATTTGAATTTATGTGGTTTCAAGATTAGGAACTTATCAACCTCCTAGAGCAATGGTGGAATCAATTAACGATTGAAGGATCCAAGATGTATAGTTTAGTAGCTAAACTAAAAATTATTAAAAATAAAGTACTTGATTGGAATAAAAACAAATTTAACAACATTTTTAAAGATAAAATTAAAATTGAACAAGAATTGGAAAATCTAAATAATATAGTCATTGCTCAAGGCATGAATGAATCTAGCTACCTTAAAGAAAAAGAACTCATGTCTAAATATAACACGGTTCTTCTTAAAGAAGAGATTTTCTAGAAACAAAAATCTAGGGAATCATGGTTAAAAGGAGACAGCAACACAAAATATTTCCACAAAACTACAAATCTAAAAAGAAATATAAATAGAATTTCAAAAATCAAGAACGAAAAGGGACAAATCCTAGAAGACCCAAGCCATATATCAGAACAATTCACACAATTCTATTACTCTCTCCTAAATAACATAGAAGCGGTTAATCTCAAAGCACAAAAGGAAATGCTAAAGGCAATTCCAAAATTGATTTCAGATGCAGATAACAAAATGATTAATAGCAAACTTACTTTGGAAGAAGTCAAAACCGCGGTATTCCAATTACATCCAGATAAAGCACCTGGTCCGGATGGGTTCTAGGCAGGTTTTTTTCAAAAGTGCTGGCACTTTATGGGAACAAATATTTGGCAAGTAGTGGAAGCTACTAGAAACTCTGGCACCATTTTAACTGAAATTAATAACACTTTCTTTACACTCATGCCCAAGAAGAACGAATGTATGGAGCCAGGGGACTTTCGACCTATAGCTTTATGTAACACCATTTACAAGATATTATCAAAATGTTTGGCAAACAGGCTCAAAACTCTCCTTCCCACCATTATCACAGAAGAGCAGACAGGCTTCGTAGCCAATCGCTCAATCTTAGATGAAATTGTGATAGCCCAAGAACTTGTCCATATAGCTCAAATGTCTAAGGAACCCAGCATGTTTATTAAAATAGACATTCAGAAAGCTTACGAAAAAGTAGATTGGAGATTCCTATGCAAATGTTTGGAAGCCTTTGGCTTCTCCAAACAATGGATTAACCTTATATACAAATGTATTTCCACTCCTAAAATTTCCATTTTTATCAATGGCACATCGGTAGGTTTTTTCGGCATCTCTAGAGGTATCGGACAAGGTGACCCTTTGTCGCCCTTCCTTTATGTTATAATGGCAGAAGCATTAGGCAGAACCTTAACCAAGAAGCAGACAAAAGGTAAAATCATAGGTTTAAAATTAGTAGAAAGTATACCCAATATAACTCATCAGCAATTTGCAAACGACATGATACTCCCAAGCACGGCCAATTGTCAAGAAGCCAAGGCTTTTAAAGATGTCCTTAACTTATATATGAAAGCCTCAGGCCAACAAGTTAATTTCGATAAATCTGAAATTTTCTTTATTAATACACCCCCGAGCATGGAAAAGATAATTTGTAACAAGCTTGGTTATAAACCTGGAAAGTTCCCATGTAAATATTTAGGAATTGACTTAGATAAAGGTAGTCAAACATCCAAACTTTGGCAACAAGTGCTAACAAAGATTCAGAAAAAGAAAAGCTCTTGGAAAGGAAAATGGCTCACCGATTAAATCAGTATTAATAGCAATTCTGACATATCATATGTCTATTCTTCCCCTTCCGATAAATATTAAAAACAACTTAGATAAAACTCTTAGAGATTTCTACTAGCAAGGTTCATCAAAAGACAAAAAACTAGCCCTCATTAAATGGGATAATCTGTGTAAACCAATCTCACAGGGAGGTTTGGGAATAAAAAATCTTCTATGGCAGAATAGAGCATTAGGGGAAAAGCTCATATGGAGACTCTTTAAGGAACCAAAGAGAAAATGGGCCTCAATCCTAGTGCACAAATACATCCCAGAGGTAGACCCTATTAATATCTTTAGGGCTAAATCACACGTTAAAGGCTCTCGTATTTGGAACTTCATAAAAGAATCTAGAGGGATCATCAACAAATTCCTTACTTGGGATGTAGGTAATGGGGATAAGGCTTTATTTTGGGACGATTCCTAGGGAGGTCTCCCCCCTTTAATTAAGATGGGCTTTTCGCAAAACTTCATTGAAGAGTGCAAGGTGACTATAGGTGTGTATTTAAAAGACTATATTAGGATCAGGGGTGATCCATCATGGAGTTCAGGAGATAGTAGTAGCACAATAGGCAAAGAAAGACAGAAACTCATTCGTGTACTAGAGGATAGAGAATTATACAGCAAAAATAGACCAGACAATCTTATTTGGGCAGGCTCTAATAACGGTGAATACTCAGTGAAGGAGGGTTATAAAAACATAGTCCTCGGACAAAAAATGGATAATCTAGACATCCCCCTGAATCTATGTTGGAATAAAGCTTGTCTTCCAAAGGCTGGAATGTTCCTATGGGCTGCTTTGCAAAATAGGATCTTAACAGTAGATAGAATTAGAATGTTGGGTTTCGAAGGGCCATCAAGATGCCCTTTGTGTGAGAATCATATAGAGGATGTTAATCACCTACTTCTTAATTGCACCTACACCCAGGAATGCTAGAAATGGTTACAACAGTGTCTTGACTGGAAAACTACATTTTCGTCAGACCTATTAGGTCTCATTAAAGCATGGCCAGCTCTGTTCAAAGATAACTTATATCATGATATATGGACAATTTCCCCTTCTATTCTAGTTTGGGAAGTGTGGAAAGAACGCAATAGAAGAATATTTACAAACCAAAAACTAGAATGCAAAAACATTATAAATAGAATAGAAACATCAATCACTGAAATTATTAATAGTAAACTACGGGGTAAAATATGTTACGAGGACTCCTTTAAAATATGGGATAACAAGATTAGGTTAAAATGGTCTACACTAAATATCCCACCATTATATGGTAAAGGAGGTCTTAAATCAAAAGTTGACAGATCTGAGTGCAAATGGACCCCACCTAATAAAGGCTGGTATAAATTAAATTTTGATGGAGCATCAAGAGGCAACCCTGGAATAGCAGGAATAGGAGGAATCATTAGAAACTAGAAAGAAGAAATTATCACTAAATATGCTAGACCCATTAAACCCACTACTAATAATATGGCAGAAGTTATAGCAGCCCTTGAGGGCCTTAAAATATGCCAAAAACTCAACTTGTCAAAAGTAATTATCGAAGGAGACTCTTAGATAATCGTTAACACTATTCAAACTAAAAAGACTCCTAATTGGACTCTAAACTCTAAAATCAAAGAAATTAATCTAATCTTAGACACCATACTGGAGTATGAAGTTAAGCACACCTACAGGGAAGGCAATTCAGAAGCAGATTTGCTAGCCAACCAAGGAGCTAATGGAGTCACATTAGTGGATAATTAATCAAGATATAGCAGAGCATCCAATGTGTGGGTAGGGATACATATGTATACTGCAGACCAAAGTAAACTTATTCATGCTCCTACCCCTCATCAAGTATTTCCCATCACCGATCACCCTAACCTTTTATAACACCCTTCCCTTGGTCCATTACTAGCACCTTTCCTATAATTTATATTAGCTACAGGGAAGAGCTAGATAATCTTTTACTATTGTTCTCAAACCTTTATCAGTTGTAATGACGACCTCAACACAAGTTTAAAGCAGTTAGGGACTTTAGGCTAAGAAAGGAACAAGGAAATTTAGCCTCCATATAGATGTTGTAACAACATATAAATGAAGAAGTACAGAGTTCTGTAATTTCATCATTATTCATAGTCAAAATGACGTACGACCCTGGCAAAGTAGGAACGAGGGTAGAAATGGCAAACACAGCAATACAGACCCTCAATATCCTAGATAACAATATTGACAGCTATGATCAAATTCAAGAAATTCTCCCTTTATCGTGCCTGATGGCTCTTCATTGAAATACCACTCCAGATATAGCTCTGAGGGTCACACATTATTACGGATTATGAAATTGATAGATTCTTTGATTTAAGACTGGGTCAGAGCAAGAAGATATGATTAAAAACACTAAGTGGATTGTTCTGTTAATTATAGAATAGATCCCCCTTCAGGATGCTATGCTAACAAGACATAGTACTCATTGGTCTGTAATTATTGCTTACAACCTAAAATCTTTTAAGGTCCTATTACCCTCATAATCAGATTGGACTTGGCAGATGGTTAACCTTTTTCTAGGTGAGGAATACATTTATGATTAGACAAAGTTGGCTTATGGTATAGCTATAGCTGTATCAAAGGATTATTGTACCAAGCAATACATGCTCAACAGAATTTCTATGGGCAAACATAACTGTTAACTGGGTTATACAAATTCCATATTAGTGGCAGTGTATCCTTCCATACATATATATATATATATATACATATATATATATATATATGTATATATATATATATATATATACATATATATATATATGTATATATATATATGTATATATATATATATATATATATATATATATATGTATATATATATATGTATATATATGTATATATATATGTATATATATATATATATGTATATATATATATATATATGTATATATATATATTCATACAGTTTTTCGATAGCTTCTGCTTTTCAGCAAATCATATAATTATAACCAAAGAACATTTGATTTGTACAGCATAACATTGGCATATATATATATGTGTGTGTGTGTGTGTGTGTGTGTGTACACACACACACACACACACACACACACACACATATGTATGTATGTATGTATTCAACAATTTGTTTTAATCTGGTATCTCTGTTGTCTTGTATTCAATATCTATTGGTTTGATTCTAGGTATAGGATAAAAGGGACATGATTGGTTCCCTTTACTATATCTAAAATTTATATGATTAATACCCATTTCCTTCTTATAGTAAATTGGTATTAATCATACAAGATATGGCTTTATTAATGAGCTACGGTTAACATTTAGGGTCTCTAATGCCATGGCAATTGTTTATCAGGTTTTCTTTGATTACTTTATTAAATGTTAATGATCTAGATTTATATGTTAAAATGTTAAATGCTAGTAGATATGTTCTTGATTTAATGTTCGATGATAGTAACGGTTAATATGTGGAATAATCTTTATATAGCATGATAGTTTATGTCTTCTATTTGCAAGTGCATTATAAGATATCTAGACTATGAATGATTACTCTCAATTTTAAGGCTAGATGGTATTAATGTGTGAAATCCGAAGTTTAAGATTAAAAGTATCCTATTCCATATCAACAAAAATTATAGGATTTCTACTCTAGAACACATGTTTTATTGGAATTATAACATCCTAACTATGATCTTCGAATAAGCATTTGCAGTGGATATTTACATCTTTTTTCTACAGTAAGCTAGGCATCAAAAAGTTTCACTTCCTGGGGTAAGGTAACAATACGAAGGTGAAGGATTTTAAATTTATATTTAAATTTGTCAATTTCTCTATAATCATCTTGATCTTTAATTATTTGGTTTGGAAGAATCCTGTTTATCATTGCAAGAGGACCTTGTCAACCTGGCGCCAAGTATAGTGTCCTTTCAAAGGATAATTACCAAGTTTCTACAGGATCTGTAATCCTACTGTATTAAACAAGATATGCGTCCACCAATTATCATTGTAATTAAAACTGTAACTCTAATTTATGGATTAACCTTGATATTTTTTCGAGTAGTGGGTATACCCACAGAAATTATGTATGTATTGATAAATCTTGATAGTTATTAAGTTGTGGGTATGCCCATGAAATTTTTGTATTTGTATCAGGACTTACAGTCCCAGGCACGGCTGGAGGTTTTCTCGACCCCGCTCTTTCCTATCAGCGCTTGCACCGAGCGGGGTTTTCTTGTATCTTTTATTTTAATAATAATAATAATAAATTTCAATGGCTTCAGCCTTTTACCGATAAAAAAAAAGATGTTTTATAATATTAAGAAAATAAATGAAGAAATTGGAAGAGGAGAATGGTTTATTGAAAGACGAACTAAATCAATCACTTAGTACAAGAAATGGGTGTTTAAAGTCAAACCAGGATGTGATGTTTCATGTAGTAAAGAGGATTTAATTCCATCATTTGATAAGTGTGATTTTTCTAAAATTGTCTGTAAGAAAGAATGTGAAAGTAAACTTGTAAATGCAAAAGCTTCTAGCTATTTTGATGGCAACATTAGTTTGAAGACTATGAAAATAATGTGATACAATGATAAAAAGACTAGGAAAGCATAAGCAAGGAATGAGAAATACAATTGAGGCAACAATTAGGCAAAAATATGAAGGTCTTGAATATGCGATAGGCAATTGAAAGATGAATATAGGTTCAAGTGAATCAACTAAAGGAATGAAGACTCTGTAATGTTCCCATTATACAGAAAAGGGCATAGGAATGATAGATGTTGGGATCTACATCCATGCAGTATTTGCACTTTGAAGAGTCATTGTGAAAAGACATGTTGCGATAGAGTGCAAGAAAGATTCTATGATAGATTACACAAAAATGGATTGTGGATAGAGCTACGGATTGAGTTGGTAGAAGATTATAGGAATGACTACAATTTTGTTTAAGTACAAATGTTCAAGTGTGAACAACGATAGAAATCTATCAAAGTTTGAATGTTCAAGAAGGATAACAAATGGTTTGAGTAAGACGTCCATAGAAAGTGAGTTTGTAGGAAGTTCGAGTTATTTGTTTTGAAGAATTGATAATCAAGATTTCAAGGACTGCCGCAATAGTGGGAGAAAAACATCAAAGAAAGAAAAAGATTTGAATTCTGTAGACTTGGACATGATCAAAAGAAAGAGGCAAAACACAAGAACAGTCAAGGAGCAAGAGAATTTGAATGTTGTAGCATTCGTGGTCGAAATTAAGGGAGGAAAATCTTGATACTCAACTTTTCTAGAATAGTATATATGATGTTGTATTGATGTAACTAGTGGTAGAAATTAGGGGGGACTATTGGTAGATAATAATTTCTACCACCGAATCCACCGGTAGCCACATTAACATGTCCAACTACCTCACTGTCTTCCAGAAGTTTCTCACCAACTATTGGTTTTATACATTTTTTATTGCTTTAGAATCTAGAAAGTTTTGTGCCCTCTTTTATAGAGGTGAATGTAACATGTTTGAGTGTAATAAAAAAGTTATGTTTTGTTGTGATCCATAGCACATTCTTCCAGATTGATATGAGTTTGTTGAAGTTAATGATCGCTGCAAATGTAATAGCACTGCCTAGATAGTATATGGTATGTATTTTCCAAATGCGACAATCTATCTTATTTATATTGGGAATGAGGCTAGGAGAGATATGTCCCTTCATGGGACATGTCTATTCATTTTATAATGTTTCATTAATAAATCATATATTAGAATAATATAAATTTGAATAATCTATACACACACACACACACACACACACACAAATACAATATATTATATTATTAATCAATATCTAAGTATTATATGTACTCTAAGTGATCATACGACTAAAGCTACAAACATTAACACTCCCTCTTAGCTAGGGAGGATGATAAAAAAGAATGTGTTGTGGTCTCCCTTGTCAACACATATGACCCTAACTATAGCCATACAAAACATTAGCACTCCCTCTTAGTTAGAGAAGATAAAATCCATCAAGGTAATAAAACATTTATTTTGAAAGAGAGGAGATATCACCCCACTATGATATCAGGAGATATGGTATATGCAAGAATACCAAGTCACATGATGTTCACCATAGCTCATAAATATCCATGGTATGTCTAATGACAATACATCTCATGATGTCTGTCATATGGATACTAAGTTTACGTAGAGACATGTCACTACGTGATATGTTTCATAGGGTCCAATCAATATGTAATACTAAGTTTAAAAGGATCCTAATATGATTCATATGGATACTAAGAAATTACATATCACATAAATCATGATATGAAGTATCACCTAACTTGTGATACATAGTATCATATGGATCACATAATTTTTCATATGAAGTATCACCTAACATGTGATACCAAGATTTACATATCACCTAACACGTGATACCAAGTTTTACACATCACCTAACATGTGATATGAGGAATCACCTAACACGTGATACCAAATTTTACATATCACCTAACATGTGATATGAGGAATCACCTAACATGTGATACCCAGTTTTGCATATCACCTAACATGTGATATGAGGAATCACCTAACATGTGATACCCAATTTTCAATATCACCTAACATGTGATATGAGGAATCATCTAACACGTGATACCTAGTTTTACATATCACCTAACATGTGATATGAAGAATCACCTAACATATGATACCCAGTTTTCATATAACCTTAGATCGTGATACCTAGTTTTCATATCACCTTAGATCGTGATACAAGGATATAGTAATTGGAGAACATTACATTCCCATTACATATAACCCTATTATGGTATGTGCACTGACATATCAAAATGTCTACCATAACGAATCTCCATTACAAGATTGTCACCTTGTAACATCAAATACAAGTGTTCACGTCTAAGAAGTCATCACCTCTAAGAAATGTACACAGGATGGGTGGGCCCATAAAGTCATGGAGTCACACACATGACATCCACCTTGACTCATCTCAGAGTGTGGATCCACCATGGCTCATCCTAGAGGGTGGAAACAAGGGATTTCACCTTAGACTTCTCTCGCAAAAAGAAGAATGCAATAACATACAAAATATTAGATCACAAATGTTGAAACTCATTTTCATCTAAGGCTTCATTCTCCAACATACCAAGTTTATCTCGAAAGTATACAACCTTCTCTCTAGCAAGAGACTTGGTGAGAATATCAACCATCTGTTCTGTACTGATAATGTACCTTGAATAGCATACTTATGCACTATATCTTTTATATAGTTTGCATTACTCTTGGTGAACCCCAAGTTATGTAGGAGTTAGCATAAAGCCATTTTAGCCAGCACACATGGGACTCAATCTCATGATCATAGTCCTTTGACTGCAAAAACCATCTTTATTGTTGACTCCCTCTAAACCAATATGACCAAATTCCTTGGAAATCATAATGAATCAGATCCTTTGGATGCTCCCCTTTAGATTTTAAGATCTTGCAACAACCTCCTGATCTCCTTGTCCAAGGTTTCTTTTAGATGAACTATCAAAACTCCCTTTGAATCTAATAGAAACCTTCTACTAGCAAGTCATGTCTTTCTTCTTTAGTCAAGCTCTCTTCTTGTGCAAATAGAGGATTTCAAGTTTTTGGCGTAGATTTATGCGGTGAAGTGACAATAGCAACAGAGAATCAATCGACATGAGTTTTGAAAGAACAGAACAATTACACATGTGATGGGTTTATTGGAAGAAAGCTTATTGGGTTTGTTGAAATCGGGTTTAAATGTTGACCGTTCTTGAATATATATATATGTTCATTTGGTTGAATATCGGTTTTAATAGTCTGATACATGGTATCGTGTTTGAAGGAATAATAGTTATTAATTCGGTGTTCTTTGTTCTTCACAAACAATTTCGAAGACTTGTATTTCGGTGACAGTCCTGTGCTGGAGAAAATAACATTGTGCCATTATAATCATTGTCTGCAGCGTTTGGTGACTGGTTACCTGACGGAGGGACCGAGTGTCTTTAGATTTTAAAATGATTTGGATTACTTAATATTTGGTTGAGTATAATCATTATCAAACAATAACGAGAGTGTTATGAGTGCTGAATAGTGATTCCTGATGGTTGTATTCGATATGGCATCATTGAGTGATGATTCCTTTTGAAACTAATCAATTTGGTGCATTGAACAGGGGACAGTGTTGAATAGAGGAATTGGACCGAAACAGTTAATAAGCGGTGGGTTGTACATTGACAAACTCTGTAAAAGGTATCAGTCAAAGACCTTTAGGTTGTCAAGTATTTTGTGAAGAGACAAAGTTATGGTCAATCTCAGTTGGCTGTAGGACTAATAGATAGGTTTTAAGCCTCTGTAACAGTTTGTGAAAACTTGGCAAAATGTGAGTATGGGGATTGGATTAGAGCCCTAGAATTCCTTGAATTTAAGTCAGTTGTGAGTCTATAAAGCAGAATCATCCTTTAGAAGTATTGTGACAGACCTTGAAAAGTCTAGCCTTAGAAGCATTCAAGATTGTTGAATAGGCCCAAGCGCCTAAACCTCTGAAATTTCTAAGTTTACTTATTGGATTTCATACCACCACTCTTCCCTCTGCATCACAGTCTGCGTCAATAGAGCTCTCTTTCTTATTACAAAACTGACATAAATTAGAACACTTGAAATGAAGTAGCTTCATTTTAAGGAATTAAATGAGACCTAGATTGAACCAAAAATATGGCACATGGCATTATTAGATTTCTCTGAACTGGAAATAAATTGGCAACTCGAATATGTCATTTATTTCAGTTTCCCTCTTATATGCCTTTTGCAACTAAAATTTGCTAATCGCCTTATTCTATGACACCGTGCAACTCTTTTACCTGTATACTTGCAGACACTTTATCCACACAGTGGAAACTAAAAAAATACATAAACCATGCATTTGAACCCTTAGAACCTTCAAGTTTATGTTACTAATTCCTTTGACATTTTGACAAACAGTTGGCTGGTAATATCTACGTGTTAATTTTTCTACAATCATTTTATTTGTATTATTCTCCACTGATCACTATTTTTATTTCACCGGTGTCTCTCTTCTTTGTGTTTTCATATACCAGCAAATAAACACACTAGGCATTTTATTTAATTTTTAAGTAATTTGTTTATCTGGCTGAGTTATTTGATTGAAAGTTTCAAATGCATTATCGGCAATCCGTTATGCATATATCCTGCAACTCTGCATTCCCTGAATCCAAATTTCTTTGAAACATGATGTCAAATAGTTGGCATGCCACGTCTATACTTCACATTTTCCAGACATTTCTACCAGAGCATGAACTGAAACCAATCTCTCGAGGCTCCTCTTTTAATCTATTCGCAATAAACAGAAAGTAGGACAGAAAAGTATTGGGGGTGTATAGCTACTAGAACCTTAAGCTCGAGGTAAAAATTCTGCAGCCTTTTAAATGAAAACAATTCATGTTAAAAGTTGTTTCCAGGCGTGAGACGCTTTCCCTGGCATTAGGTATCTTTTCAAGTGAACACTGCTACATAATAAAAATATAATTCCATTATGCTCTGATGAGGGCCGTGACTTCTTTCAGTTTTTCAGCATTTTTTTATTCACAGCTTCATTAAAGTTGAAACTTAAGACTTGTGATTTTCTGCAAGATTCTTTTGTTTCGCTGCTAATTGTCTCTTATTTGCAGGTTTTTTTTTGCTTTTAAAGAGAGAATTCGCGTGTCTCACAGCTGGTCATACCACCACAACAGATATATATTACAAATCTTAGATGTCTTGTAATATATATCTGTTGTCTTGAAAGACAACAAAACAATTGAATACCAGTTGGATGGAATGATCCATCATTTTATTTCAATATTAGCCCAGTCGTCATCTGAAAATAACAGAAAAAATATGCTTACATGTAAATATAAGTTTAAATCCCATACATCATTAAAATACCATTCATCTTGAGACAACATCAGGCCAGCAAGCTAAGTGGCGGAGATAGATTCAAATCACAATGATGGTCCAGGCACCCAAGAATTGAAATCATAATTGTGCCCCCATCCATGGAAATATATGCCAAAGGAGGACATTTGGTTGACCTGTCAACAAGATGGAGAAAAAGTTAAGCAAAATTGAAAATATTTAAGAAGACAGAATTAGAGAAAAGAAGCTGTCAAGACAGTTGGCTAAACAGATGTATAGGAAAGGCTCGAGCATGTAGCACAACTGACGTAAATATTACAGAAAAAAATATTCCACTTCTTCCAATTGGGATGGCGAGAGATTTTTTTATTTAAAATTTTGCCAAATTAAAAACTTTACATCAGTTTGAACAGATTACAAGCTAAACCAAATAGAATTTAACCTGACGATTTTACATTAAAGAATACCAGCCTGTGATGGAAGACAAATTTGAAACCAGAAAACATAAAGGATGGAACTTCTTAATCAAACTAACGAACATCTAAAATGTAGAGCTCTGACTGTCAGATGCCAATGCTTCTGCGCGATTGGTATCGCGCAGGAGGTCTGATATGGTAGATGTTAAATTGGAAGCAGCTGCACCTCCCATCAAAGATGTCTTCAGACTCTCCAAGAACCCGGCTACGTCTCTCATGGAAGGTCGTTCTCTTGGCGATTCACTGGTGCAAAGCAAACCAACATGGATGAAAGAAAGAAGACATCGATTGTCTACCATGTCTTCATTCACATCTCTCAATAGCCCGCTATCAACAATATCTGCCAATCTGTCTGGAAATGCTGACCATACCCACTTCTGCAAGTTGAGGTCTCCCATGAACATGTCATCACTTGGCCTCTTCCTTGTGACCATCTCTAGTATCAGGATTCCATAACTGTAAACATCTCCTTTTGTAGAAACAGCCCCCAACAATCCATACTCTGCAATCCATTTTATTCATGAAAATTTGGAAAAGCCATCAAAGGAAATGATAATGCCAATATAGAAGTAGAAAAAAATACCTGGAGCAATATAGCCAATAGATCCTTTGAGTGCAAATGTTGTTGCACTCACTGAATCTATAGGGTTTGTAGTAGTCAAACGGCATATACCGAAATCCGTCACAAGGGCTGTCATGTTGTCGTCCAGGAGCACATTGCTAGGCTTTAAATCGCAGTGCACAATTTGCAGAGGACAATCATGATGTAAATATTCCATGCCATGGGCAACATCAACAGCAATGCTCAAACAGTCCATCAATCCCAAGATAGAAATTCCTTGATCATCTCTGTCAGGGTGCAAATGTTTGTCCAAGCTCCCATTTGATGCAAATTGAAGAACCAAACCTTTAACGCCAGGGTAGAAAAATGCACTGATGATTTTGGTTAGGTTACGGTGCCGAATCCTCCCTAGCAGCTTGCATTCTGTGTTGAAGCTCTTATCAGCTTCTTCATTATGCAAATCAAGAGTCTTAATTGCAACTATCTTACCATCCCTCAAAATGCCTTTGTAGACTGATCCAAAGTTACTCACTCCAAGCAAGTTTGACTCGTCAAAATCGGCTGTTGCAAGGACAAGCTCTTGGTAAGAAATTTTTTGATAGATAAGCCTTTGAAAATTGAATTTTGAGGGAGGGATTAGTTTGCCTGAAAATTTTCGTCTCCATAGAAATCCTAAGACGAAGGAGCACAACATAAATGCAAGGGTTCCAACAACTGATAAGACTATTATTTTAAGTCGTGAATGCTTTTCTTCAGTCGGCTTTGGACATGGAGGTAATGAATAATTCGCTGGGCCACAGAGGCCAGGGTTTCCCATAAACAATTCTACAACACTTCTATTTGGGAAGAAACCTCCTTCTGGAATCTCCCCTGACAAATTATTGAAAGAAACATTCATAAACTGAAGTGCTTTCAGTCTTTCAAGGGATATTGGCATTGAACCTGACAAAGAATTGCTAGAAAGATCCATTTCTAGGAGATTTTGTAATTTGGAGAGTGAATCTGGAATTGGACCGTCAAAGGCATTGTGGGACAGATTCAGATGCTCTAACGCTGTGCAGTCTCCAAGAGATTTTGGTATCAGCCCAGTAAGTCCGTTGCTGGAGATGTCTATGGCTTGAGCGTTTACAATTTTACTCATCTCCAGTGGTAAGGTCCCTTCTAGAGAATTCCATGAAAGATTGAGGTAGAATGCCAGATTTTGAAGGCTGGCAATGACATTAGGAGGTATCCTTCCCACAAATTTATTGTAAGATAAGTCAATGAGTTCCAACTTCTGACACGCCGATAAACTAACAGGGATCTCTCCTGACAAGTTGTTGTGCTGAAGTAGAAGACGTCTTAACTGTTGGGGGCTACAAGAGAATCTGGTATTTTTCCAGATAGCTGGTTGTGACTAAGATTTAGGAGTCCTAGATGTTGCATTTGACCTATCTCACTTGGAATAGTTCCTTCTAATTTGTTCCCACCCAAATACAATCTTTCCAACTTCTGGAATCTTTTAATTACAAATGGAATATTGCCGCTGAGAAGATTATTGCCTAAACCTAAGTAGATTAAGTTTGTCAGATAGGCAATCAGTTGTGGTATTCTTCCTCTTATCATGTTGTATGATAAATCCAAGTAATAGAGATTAGGAGTCAGCTGGGCTATGGAGGGGGTCAATTTACCTGTGAAATAATTACCTGACACTACTAATTGCTCCAAGTAAGAGCAGTTTATGAGAGCGGTGAGAAAGGCCAATGTGTTACTCCTGTCACTAACAAGTTGATTGCGTTGTAGTTTAAGCAGGGTAAGAAGATTCAGATTACTCAGCTCCATTGGAACCGTTCCACTGAGTTGGTTTACTCCTAAGTAAAGTATTGTGAGACGGGAACAATTTCCAAGGGAGTTGGGTATGTTTCCAGTAAGCCGATTTCCCCATAAACTGAGTACTTGCAAATTCGAGAGCTTGGTACCAAATTCCTCTGGAATATGTCCACTGACATGGTTTAGATTTAAAACTAGTTCATTCAATTTGGAAAGATTCGCTAAGGAGCCTGGAATGCTTCCTGATATGTTATTTGTATGAAGGTAAAGAATTTGGAGGCGAGTGAGCATGCCCAACTCAGGGGGAATGCTACCTGTGAGATCATTTTCGCCCAAATCCAATTCAATTAAGGCGGAAAGATTTCTTAAAGAGCTGGGAATGGTACCGGAGAGTTTGTTTGCTCCTAAATAAAGGATCTTTAAACTTGCGAGAAGACTCAGCTGGTGCGGGATGATACCATGCAGTTGGTTAAAGGAGAGTCTCAGGTCACACAAGCTGCGGCAAGCGGACAAAGTAGGGGGAATGGTTCCTTCCAATAGATTGCGCTGCAGTTGGAGTCTCTGCAGTTGAGTCAGGGCTCCCAATTCAGGGGTAATGTTACCTGTGAGATCATTTCTTCGCAAATCCAATTCAACTAAGGAAGAGAGATTTTTGAAAGAAGGGGGAATGGTACCGGTGAGATTGTTTGCTGCCAAATAAAGGAATTTCAAACTTGAGAGGAGACACAGCTCAGACGGAATGCTACCATGAAGTTGGTTAAAGGAGAGATCCAGGTAATGTAAGCTGTGGCAAGAAGAGAGAGCGGGTGGAATTGTAGCAGTGAGGGCATTGCTGGATAGATCGATTGATTGAAGAGAGGAGAAATTGCACAGAACAGAAGAAATGGTTCCGTCTAAATTCATTTGGGATAAGTTGAGGGCGAGGAGAGCGTGAGAAGAGGAATGGCAAGTAAGGCCGGTCCAATTGCAGAGGGGGTGAAGGGGAGTCCAGTCGGGCAACAAAGTAGTAGTGTTGTTAGTAATGGCTGCTTTGAATTGCAAGAGCAATTGTTGCGGTTGAGAGATATTCAGCGATTGAGTAAGGACAGAGATTGAAAAGATGCAAAGCATATAAAGGAAGAGCGAAAGAGGAGCCATGGTAGAGCGAACAAGTGCAGAGACAAGCACACAAGACAATAAAATAGGCTGAGTGGAGAAATAATTAATGTGCATTTTCAATAAGAAAGTTTTACAGCTACGAAGGCTAGTTGAATGTACAAAATTGTCAGAATGAGACTGTTTCACCATCAATCGTTATACTAGTCATTATTAATGGTGTTACGGCTTACTGAACATGGATTAAATTTTCCACCTTTCCAGATCATCAACATGAATTGATGTACCAGTGAATTGGAAAGAGCAGGTAAGATTATTATTCATTACAATGAAAGGAAAGAGGGGCCAGATTGGTGTTGAGAACATTTTTGTTTAGTAGGAGACAAATGGGAGGCATCCAGTGGTAAGATGTGATGCACGTTTCATTCCTCGCTTAGCCGTGAATTGTGAACGTTGGATTGAAATTTCTAAATTTCCAGACCATCAAGCTGAGTTGGAATCTAGAGCAGTCCAGTGAAAATTGACGAAACCAGAAAAAGCAAAGGAATTACTTTTACAGCTACCTCTATGAAGTTGAATGTACAACATTGTCAGTGTTAGACCATCAATTGTTTGAGCAGTCATGACTAGTACAGCTCACCGGATACAGTGGGAATCGGAAACACCATCAATGGCTCTCTGATTACTAGTACTACTTTTTCCACATGTGTGGCAGAGAAAATAATAATGTTGCAGGGATCGCATACGGGAACAATGAATATTAATGTTCTTGTACGTCTATTGTAAAACACAAACTATAGTTACAAGCTCCAGAGTTCCATTCTCCAATGCCCATCAATCACATGACTCTGGAACCGAGAATGTACCATTTATTGTAATTATAAATTAAATATAAATTTATATTCATGGTATTCAATTTTAATTAACAAATTTTAATTTTTAATATAAAAGTTAAAAATTTGATCTTTAATAATTTTCATATAATTTATTTTTATTTGTAATATTTTAGGTGAATTAGAATTTTAGTTTTTATTATTAAATTAATTTAATATTTTAATTTGTTCACATTCAATTTTTTAATAAATTTATATTTGTTAATTTTGAGTTTATTTTTAATTATGTTAATATTGTTTAAATTATATTTTTAGGCGCATATTATATTAATTTTTAATTTAAATTAAACAAAAAAAAAAAGTTTAATTTTTATTACTAATCTTTAAATTATTATTTTATTGATATTTATATTTGACACATTTTGACTTTGCATTTAGTTTATTAGAACTATATTAATTTTTAATTAAAATTTAATTTTTGAAATTTACTTTTATGTCTTCTTATGAAATTACAATTAATAATTAAAAGTTTTATTGTTATTGCTTTTTATTGCTTGTTATACACAATATCCAAAAGTAGTAACAATAAAATATCATGGATTGAGGAAATTTACTGACATTAATAATTAAAAGTTATTAGGATGATTTAGTTTATAATTACTAATGTTAACAACACGTGTTTGCAACAAATGTTAACAATGCGTATTTAAATTCCCCTCAAGTTGACACGTAAACAATGTAGATTGTCGCGTGATTGCACAAAATTAACATCATGTATACTTTCTTAACAAAGTAAGTTCAGAATCAAAAGGTCACAAGTGACATGATAGCCTCTCAAATGCATGGACGTTGTGTTGTTTAATGTTATGCTTGCTCTCTCTCTCTCTCTCTCTCTCTCTCTCTCTCTCTCTCTCTCTCTCAACCCTAAAATGTATAAACATAAGCCCTAAACCTTAAACCCTTTCTCCATTTCATCTTCTCTCTTTCCCCATCTCCCACTCTCTCCCTATTTCCCTTTCCTCCCTCTATCACTCTCCCCCACATCTCTCCCTCTCTCTCGTCACCTAGCACACACTCTCTCTTCCCTCCAAGTTCATTGGGTTAAAGCATAATGTTGTGTCACATTAAAGGCTAAACAACATGTTTCAACCGAAACTGACCTTTCGACTTGACATGGTTCGAATGAAATATGTCAGGCCGAACACTCGTGGAAGCCAAGTGGCACCACGTGACACCAATATGGAAAAGAAGGTTCAACTAAAAATTGTCCAACGACCAAACCACTTTTGACCGAAACCACCAAAAACTATATAAGCCAAAAAAGGCTTCTAGCTACTCATTTTCACTGTAGCCAATTCTAGATTTCATGGAGCGGGGAGGAACTTAGGAAATCTTTAGTCAAAAGTGGTCATTTAAAAAAAAAAAGCAAATTTATGTTTTTATGATAGCTTTATGTGTTTTAAGTAATGTTTTATGTTTTTTTTGTAATTTAGTTATTTAATGGTAGAAAAATTAGAAAACATTACAATTTTTAGTTAGTGTGTACAATTGTAATGTTGATTTTTTTTGGGTAATTTAGTTAGTTAACATTGTAATTTTTAGTTAGTATATTTTGAAACATTACAAAAACATTGGAAAACATTACAAAAATGGTATAAAAAAACATACATGTGAACATACACAACATTCAGAAAATTATAACTATCAAGTCATTTAAGACATTACAACCATTTAGAAAATTCAGACCTAAATTAAGTCCTACTATTAAATTAACTCTAGAATA
The DNA here is from genome assembly GCA_027943335.1 of Chamaecyparis obtusa. NCBI lineage: Eukaryota > Viridiplantae > Streptophyta > Pinopsida > Cupressales > Cupressaceae > Chamaecyparis > Chamaecyparis obtusa. The sequence continues at coordinate 220,113 of BSBK01008455.1, forward strand.
TTAATTAAATTTTAACTCTAATCTTACTTTAACCCTAATTAAAATCATACATGGAAAATAAGTTCTAGTTGAAAACTTTGATGCACATTAGGATTAAAACATTTAACATGAGGTCATTGTGTCCATTGCATAAACATAACAAAGGAAAATCCTTTAAATCAAACCAAAGTATAAACTATACAAACTCTCCTATAACTACACCATAAAAAATAGTGAAGGAAATAACCATGTTTCAAATATCACTATTTAAAATAAAGGGCCTAAAAGCAATGTTACTACACACTTCAACAAAGTTACACTTCAAGGAACTAAATCAAAGCCTCCTAATTGTAATCCTAAGCCTAACCATGCTTGAAACCTAGTTAACTTGTCTAACCATAAATTATGAAGCTTAATGGGGTAATCATAATCCAACCCTAGCCATAATTAAGTAGAAATTATAGTTGATTTAAAACCATAAAGATATCTAGGTAGTTAAATTTAAGTTCTAATCTTAAATAAATTAGATTACCTTTTAGGTTTATTACATCAAGTCTTCTTTTTCATGAGGACCTGTGCATATAGTTAAATCATTTTTCTATCAAACATGTTGATAAATCTTTGAACTAAACTTTATTTTAAATGCTTCATTGAAGAGGTGTATTTTATGTGGTTTGTGTATACACATATACAAATATGCTTAAGTTATTTAAATGTCATTTCTTTCTCATGTTTCTTAAATGTGTAAATTAAATATATATGTCACAAACTAGATGATCATACTGCATGCTTTAGAATGATTTTTTTAAATTGCACATATATGTATGCATGTGCAGATCTATATAGGTCCATATTTTCATATATTTTATCTATTACATGACATCAAGCATAGAGGAACCGCCCACTGATTCAAGAGAGGCTAGTGTATAGGGGGGTGGTAGTGACTCTTCCTCACATAGATCTATTAGATCTAGAGAGGACATGGAGCAATTATTTGTTGAGACTATTGATAGATTAAGACACGCTATAGCCATTCTCAATCGCAACCTTCATACATCCACTACCCTTCACAATAGGGATAAGATATATAGCATTAGAGAAGATTTGGTGCATATGATTGATACAATTCAATCATATAACCCTTACGATGGTATTATTGTTGATGCATTCTATACATCTCTCTCTTGTAGTGTTACTAGTGTTGTGAAGTATAGATAGATTGACACTAAGGTTTCCACCAATATGGTGAAGACCATGTTTCCTCATTAATGGGAGATAGCTTAGGTGAGATGATATCTTGTTACTAGGTGCAAGGATGATCTTGTTGCACCATTTATATATCCTCGATGATTGACTGCTCATCATAGGTGGCCCCAGAAGGATGGGCTTCCACTTTATTTAAATATAAATATTTGTTTACAGAATTTCATTTGCATTATGAGGTTGATTATATAGATTTCTCAGGCTATGTTGGATAGGGCAAGGGGTGATTAGTTGACAGATAAAGATGAACTAATGCCCCAACACCTACTAATAAGAGGGTAAAGGTGGGTCCAAACCTTTTGGTTTTGTTAAAAGGTTTGCAAAAGGCCATTGTAGGAGAGAGTGTACCAGATGACATCAAGAGAGATGCATTTTCTCTTATTGCGATATAAGTTTGCAAAATGTCATCTAATCGATCAAGGAGATACATGATGCGTTCATAGTCTAGCATTCCACCACCTGTACATGATGCATCTTCCAATGATGATCCTTATTATATAGAAGACATACCATCTCTTGTTGAGGTTGCATCTTTGCTAGAGGTGTTTAACCCTTTGCATCGCATAGACGCATATATATCTAGTGATCTACTTTGTACATATAAAGCTATACAGATACTCAGTGGAGTTCCTCTTAGTGAGGTCTCATCATAAATCACATGTCATCTTCATAGACCATCTACTAGATCAAATTCTGAGGGTGCACAGAGAGAGGAGGATATTTTTGCACCACCTATAACTCCTCACTAGATGATAGTTGATGAGGATACACCTCCCCATACTCAAGGAACTCAATTCCATCTCATTGGTCACTCTTTACTAGCTTTCTTATGGATCGTCTCATTGATCCCGCATATGTGTCCTTACACGATTCTCAATTGAGAGAGATTGGAAGAGAATTACATGCAACATATGAAACCCTATGGATATTTAGGAGCACCCAACAATCCTAGGCGGCATGACACACAGGTAAATTTAGACATCTAGATAGTTAACTTTTCTTAAATACTTTTAAATTTAATTTATTGTACATGCATGACACATATTTTTTTTTTTATTGCACACAGGGATCTAGAGGACATGGAGCAACATTAGGTTATGGATCAGTGAAGGTCCCTAGTTGAGATTTATTTTGGACCTAAGATTTATTTTATGTTATATGTACATGCACATGCATGTATTTTCTAGACTTATTTTATACATGTTTTGTATGTTAATGTGCTATTCTAGACATTTCATATACATGTTATTATGGGCATTTCATAAACATGAACTAGATGTTCATTTTAGACAATTCATGGATATACATGTTATTTTAGACATTTCACATACATTTTATGTATATGTGTTCACGTGTTTATGATTTGTTCATTAAATAGATTTATTTTATTTTAGAATTAAATATTCTAATCATTTTAAAATGTTAAACATGTTTTATCTTGATCTAATAACAAGTTGTACTAATGCCATACATACATACATGTACATAGAAGTTAAAAGGTCAATTTATCTTTAAATTAATGTCATATACATATTTTGCATACATGTACAAAAATATGTAAGTTAAAATAAATTAATATTTATCTAATATCATATGTATATTTTTTTCATGCATGTAAGTTAAAATAAATTAATCTAACAAATGTCAGACAAATTTAAAATTATGTAAGCTAAAAGTGCAATTAATTTCTAACTATTGTCTTCTGGGGATGCCTTAAGGGGATGTCTTTAGGGGATGTCTTAAGGGGAGGTCTTAAGAGGATGTCTTTAGGGAATGTCCTAAGGGTTTGTCTTAAGGATATGTCTTAAGGTGTTGTCTCAAGGGCTTGTCCTAAGGGCTTATCTTAAGGGGATCTAAAGTTATGATGTCTTAAGGGGATGTCTTAAGGAGAGATATTAAGGAGAGGTCTTAAGAGGATGTTGGATGTCCTAAGGTTTTTTCTTAAGGAGATTTATTAAGGCGATGTCTTAAGGGGTTGTCTTAAGGGGATCTAAAGTTATGTTGTCTTGAGGGGATGTATTAAGGAGAGGTATTAAGGGGATGTTTTTAGGGGATGTCCTAAGGGTTTGTCTTAAGGAGATGTCTTAAGGGGTTACCTTAAGGGGATCTAAAGTTACAGTGTCCTAAGGGGATGTCTTAAGGAGAGGTATTAAAGCGATGTCTTAAGGGGAAGTCATAAGGGGATACCTTTAGATGATATCTTAAGGGTTTGTCTTAAGAAGATGTCTTAAGAGGTTGTCCTAAGGGGATCTAAAGTTTTGATGTATTAAGGGGATCTAAAGTTACAATGTCTTAACAGGATCTAAAGCTACAATGCCTTAAGGGGATTTGAGCTATTTATCAAACTAATGATATATAAGAATTTTATCTAAACTAATGGCATATAACTTGAATTTATCAACTTAATGTTATATATACGAAATTTATAACTATATATCTTAAGGGGATGTCTTAAGGGTCCTTATGATACATGGGTATGTGCAGGATCATGAGGGGCCAAACTATGCCCTTAAGTGGCAATGAAAAATCAGAAAATCAAGATTAGTCAACTTAACGTGAAAAAATGAACTAGTTATCTACCTAATATCAAAAAGTTGTAAGAACATAATTTGTAAGAAATTGAATGTAGTTTCTAAACTACTAAGCCTTTTTTGAAAAAAAATTAATATGATTGGTAAAAAGTATAGATTGCAATGCAGCACTACAAACATTTCAACAAAAAATAAGAAGTATGTGTATGTCTGACCACCCTAATCAAAAGAAAATGATAATATTTTTTTATAATATTCTATATATAAGTAGCTGACTCATGCTCGGATGTGACACATATTTTTTGGTATTTTTATTCCAAACAGATAATTAATTATGATTTTTTTGCTACAACGCTTTCAGAATTTAAAAACTCTCATGTCTGACCACCTTTACTCATTGAAAACTTATCATAATTCAATTTTTTTAAATTTTTTCTTATACTAGATGAAGCATAAAATGTGACGCATCTTTTGGATTTCAAAAATGTTATACGGTTTGAAAGTTATAGCTGTTTTTCCATCAGTGTGTCAATCAGGACTTTAGACGTAAGTGAACTAGAAAATAACTAATAAATACTTAACGAATTCAAAATCTGATAGCACTTATATCGATGGAAAGCTGACAATCATCCAAAGAAACCCTTTTCATTTTATCGAAATCGGTTGGAAAAAAAGTCGTCAACCTAATGGTCGAAGTGTCGATATAAGAAAAATAGAGAAAAAACACATTTTTTGCACACCTTCAGCGTTGACCATGGGGCTTTGGTTTCCAAAGCTATTACCAAGCCTAATCGGGTACCCGAAAATGTACCCGATTTTGTTTGAATTTGAATTTTGAAAAGTTTCCCCCTCCCACTCTTTTTTTATTTCCCTTTAATTTTGATGTTTTTTTCTTTCACCCTGACAATCAATAATTTATATATTTTATATTTATGTTTTATATTTTATGTTTTATATTTTATGTTTTATATTTTATATTATATAGTATATATATTATATATATTATTTATTTATATTATATATTTGATAATATCAATTTAAACGACCTAAGTATATAGTCTGTTCAGAATTATATTAAATGCAATATTTTTATATTATAATATAAATGTTACATATATATATATATATATATATATATATATATATATATATATATATATATATATATATATATATATATATATATATATATATATATATATATATATATTATATATTATATATTAAATATTGTTGCACGTATATAATATAATGTCTAATATATATAATATATAAAATGAATAGGACATTAATATATTGTATATTTGATAATATATATTAAATGTAATATCTAATATATCTTATAATATATATTATATATTTAGTCTATTAAATATATATTTTTTCAAATATTTTATATATTATTTTAATATTTAATTTAAGTTATAACAAATCCTCTCATGAGACAACAGGTCGAATTGGGGTCGCTAGACATCTTAAGGGGTAATTAGGGTTTGTGAGGCAACTTCGGATGTACAGTGACCATTTGGAAGGCAATAGGACATGTCCAAAGACCAATGTACCAAATTTTAATGACTTTTTCCTAGTCTAACTTGAAAAGGGTCCATGGGGTGCTCTCAGGAGACCACATGTCCAATCAGTGTCACTAGGCATCTTAAGGGGTCGTCAGGGCTGGTGAGACAACCTATGATGCACAGTGATCATTTGGAATGCATTAGGACATGTCAAAGGACCTAACTCCACAATTTAGATGAATTTTGATTATTCAAACTCGAAAAGGGTCCATGGGGTGCTCTTGGGAGACCATTGTGCGATTTAGGGTCGATAGGTGACTTAAGGGGTCATCGGGGTTCCAAATGAAACTTTCAATGAACGGTGATCCTTTGGAATGCATTAGGACATATCAAATGACCTACATACCAAATTTGGATAAATTTTTCCTAGTAGAACTCGAAAGGGGTCCATGGGGTGCTCTCAGGAGACCACATGTCGAATCGGGGTCGGTAGGCCTGTTAAGAGGTCATTAGGGTTCCAAATGAAACTTCGATGGAACGGTGACCCTTTGGAATGCATTAGGATATGTCATAGGACCTATGTACCAAATTTGGATTACTTTTTCCTAGTAAAACTCGAAAGGGGTCCATGGTGTGCTCTCAGGAGACCACGTGTCGAAATGGGGTCGGTAGGCTTGTTAAGGGATCATTAGGGTTCCAAATAAAAATTTGATGGAATGGTAACCCTTTAGAATGAATAAGAACATGTCATAGGACCTACATACCAAATTTGGATGACTTTTTCCTAGTAGAACTCGAAAGGGGTCCATGGGGTGCTCTTAGGAGACCACATGTTGAAACAGGGTCGGTAGGCCTGTTAAGGGGTCATTAGGGTTACAAATGCAACTTGGATGGAATGGTGACCCTTTGGAACACATTAGGACATGTTAGAGGACCTATGTACCAAATTTGTATGTCTTTTTCCTAGTAGAACTCAAAAAGGGTCCATGGGGTTCTCTAAGGAGACCACATGTCAAATCAGGGTCGGTAAGCCTGTTAAGGGGTCATTAGGGTTCCAAATGTGACTTTGATGGAATGGTGACCCTTTGGAATGCATTAGGACATGTCAGAGGACCTAGGTACCAAATTTGGATAACTTTTTTTAGTAGAACTCAAAAGGGGTCCATGGGGTGGTCTCGGGAGACCACATGTCGAATCATGGTGTGTAGGCCTATTAAGGGGTCATTAGGGTTCTAAATGAAACTTCTATGGAATGGTGACCCTTTCAAATTCATTAAGACATGTCAGAGGACCTATGTACCAAATTTGGATGACTTTTTCTTAGGAAAATACAAAAGGGGTCCATGGGGAGCTCTCGGGAGACCACATGTCGAAATGGGGTCAGTAGGCATGTTAAGGGGTCATTAGGGTTCGAAATGCCACTTCTATGGAACCATGAACCTTTGGAATGCATTAGGACTCCCTAGGGGTCAAAAGGGGTCAGGGGGACTCCCTAGGGGTCCTAACGTGTACTAGGACCCCTAGGGAGTCCCCATGACCCCTTTTGACACATTAAAATGCTCAAGTGTGTCCTAAGGAGTCCTTTTGACTCCCTAGGGTTTCTAATGCGTGATACGGCGTACTAGGACCCCTAGGGAGTCATCGTGACTCCTTTTGACACATTGGAATGCTCAAGTGTGTCTTAAGGGGTCCTACAACCCCTTAAGACACACTTGAGTGTTCCAATGTGTCAAAAGGGATCACGATGAATCCCTAGGGGTCCTAGTATGCTTTATCACGCGTTAGGACCCCTAAGGAGTCCCTGTGACCCCTTTTGACACATTGGAATGCTCAAGTGTGTCTTAAGGGGTCCTACGACCCCTTATGACACACTAGAGAATTCCAATGTGTCAAAAGGGGTCATGATGATTCCCTAGGGGTCCTAGTACACTTTATCACGTGATAGGACACCTAGGGAGTCCCCGTGACCTCTTTTGACACATTGGAACGCTCTATTGTGTCTTAAAGGGTTTTAGGACCCCTTAAGACACGCTTGAGCATACCAATGTGTCAAAAGAGGTCACGGGGACTCCTTAGGTGTCCTAGTATGCGTTAGGACCCTTCGGGAGTCCCCCTAACCCCTTTTGACACATTGGAATGTTCAAGTGTGCCTTAAGGGGTCGTAGGACCCCTTAAGACACACTTGAGCTTTTCAATGTGTCAAAAGGGGTCACGGGGACTCCTTAGGGGTCCTAGTACGCTTTATCACGTGTTAGGACACCTAGGGAGTCCCCCTGACCCCTTTTGACACATTGGAATGCTCAAGTGTTCCTTAAGGAGTCCTACGACCCCTTAAGGCACACTTGAGCATTCCAATGTGTCAAAAGGGGTCAGGGGGACTCCCTAGGGGTCCTAACGCATACTAGGACCCCTAGGGAGTCCCCGTGACCCCTTTTGACACATTGGAATGCTCAAGTGTGTTTTAAGGGGTCCTTTTGACTCCCTAGGGTTCCTAATGCATGATAAGGCATACTAGGACCCCTAGGGAGTCATCGTGACCCCTTTTGACACATTTCAACACTCTAGTGGGTCTTAAGGGGTCGAAGGACCCCTTAAGACACACTAGAGCATTCCAATGTGTCAAAAGGGGTCACAGGGACTCCCTAGGTGTCCTAGTACACGTTAGCACCCTTAGGGAGTCCCCATGAGGACCCCTTAAGGAAGACTTGAGCATTCCAATGTGTTAAAAGGCATCATGGGGACTCCCTAGGTGTCCTAACACGTGATAAAGCGTAATAGTACCCCTAAGGAGTCCCCGTGACCCCTTTTGACACATTGGAATGCTCAAGTGTGCCTTAAGGGGTCGTAGGACCCCTTAAGGCACACTTGAGCGTTCCAATGTGTCAAAAGGGGTCACGGGGACTCCCTGGGTGTCCTAGTACGCGTTAGGACCCCTAAGGAATCCCCCTGACCCCTTTTGACACATTGGAATGCTCAAGGGTGCCTTAAGGGGTCGTAGGATCCCTTAAGACACACTTGAGCATTCCAATGTGTGAAAAGGGGTCACGGGGACTCCTTAGGGGTCCTAGTATGCTTTATCACATGTTAGGACACCTAGGGAGTCCCCGTGACCACTTTTGACACATTGGAACGCTCAAGTGTGCCTTAAGGGGTCGTAGGACCCCTTAATACACACTTGAGCATTCCAATGTGTGAAAAGGGGTCACGAGGACTCCTTAGGGGTCCTAGTATGCTTTATCACATGTTTGGACACCAAGGGAGCCCCCGTGACCCCTTTTGACACATTTGAATGCTCAAGTCTGCCTTAAGGGGTCCTTAAGGCACACTTGAGCATTCCAATGTGTCAAAAGCGTTCACGGGGACTCTCTAGGTGTCCAAACGTGTGATAAAGCATACTAGGACCCGTAAGGAGTCCCCGTGACCCCTTTTGACACATTGCATTGCTCAAGTGTGTCTTAAGGGGTCGAAGGACCCCTTAAGACACACTAGAGCATTCCAATGTGTCAAAAGGGGTCACGGGGACTCCCTAGGTGTCCTAGTACATGTTAGGACCCTTAGGGAGTCCCCCTGACCCCTTTTGACACATTGGAATGCTCAAGTGTGCCTTAAGGGGTCATAGGACCCCTTAGGGCACACTTGAGCGTTCCAATGTGTCAAAAGGGGTCACGGGGACTCCGTAGGTGTCCTAACGCGTGATAAAGCGTACGCGTTAGGACACCTAGGGAGTCCCCATGACCCCCTTTGACACATTGGAATGCTCAAGTGTGCCTTAAGGGGTCCTACGACCCCTTAAGGCACACTTGAGCATTCCAATGTGTCAAAAGGGGTCACGGGGACTCCTTGGGTCTCCTAGTACATGTTAGGACCCCTAAGGAGTCCCCCTGACCCCTTTTGACACATTGGAACACTCAAGGGTGCCTTACGGGTTTGCAGGACCCCTTAAGACACATTTGAGCATTCCAATGTGCGAAAAGGGGTCACGGGGACTCCTTAGGGGTCCTAGTATGCTTTATCACGCGTTAGGACACCTAGGGAGTCCCCGTGACCCCTTTTGACACATTGGAATGCTCAAGTGTGCCTTAAGGGGTCGTAGGACCCCTTAAGACACACTTGAGTGTTCCAATTTGTGAAAAGGGGTCACGGGGACTCCTTAGGGGTCCTAGTATGCTTTATCACGCGTTAGGACACCTAGGGAGTCCCCGTGACCCCTTTTGACACATTGGAACACTCAAGTGTGCCTTAAGGGGTCGTAGGACCCCTTAAGACACACTTGAGTGTTCCAATGTGTGAAAAGGGGTCACAGGGACTCCTTAGGGGTCCTAGTACGCTTTATCACGCATTAGGACACCTAGGGAGTCCCCGTGACCCCTTTTGACACATTGGAATGCTCAAGTGTGCCTTAAGGGTTCGTAGGACCCCTTAAGGCACACTTGAGCATTCCAATGAGTCAAAAGGGGTCACGGGGTCTCCCTAGGGGTCCTAACGTGTGATAAAGTGTACTAGGACCCCTAAGGAGTCCCCGTGACCCCTTTTGACAAATTGCAACACTCAAATGTGTCTTAAGGGGTCCTTAAGACACACTTGAATGTTGCAATTTGTCAAAAGGGGTCACGGGGACTCCTTAGGGGTCCTAGTACACTTTATCACACGTTAGGACCCCTAGGGAGTCCCCGTGACCCCTTTTGACACATTGGAATCCTGAAGTGTGTCTTAAGGGGTCCTAAGACCCCTTATGACACACTTTAACATTCCAATGTGTCAAAAGGAGTCACGATGATTCCCTAGGGGTCCTAGTATACTTGATCATGTGTTAGGACACCTAGGGAGTCTTCGTGACCCCTTTTGACACATTGGAACACTCAAGTGTGCCTTAAGGGGTCGTAGGACCCCTTAAGACACACTTGAGTGTTCCAATGTGTGAAAAGGGGTCACGGGGACTCCTTAGGGGTCCTAGTACATTTTATCACCTGTTAGGACACATAGGGAGTCACCGTGACCCCTTTTGACACATTGGAATGCTCAAGTGTGCCTTAAGGGGTCCTACGATCCCCTAAGGCACACTTGAGCATTCGAATGTGTCAAAAGGGGTCACGGGGACTCCCTAGGTGTCCTAATGTGTGATAAATCATACTAGGACCCCTAAGGAGTCCCCGTGACCCCTTTTGACACATTGCAATGCTCAAGTGTGTCTTAAGGGGTCGAAGGACCCCTTAAGACACACTCGAGAGTTGTAATGTGTCAAAAGAGGTCACGATGACTCCCTAGGGGTCCTAGTACACTTTATCACACTTTAGGACCCCTAGGGAGTCCCAGTGACCCCTTTTGACACATTGGAACGCTCAAGTGTTCTTTAAGGGGTCGTAGGACCCCTTAAGACACACTTGAGCATTCCAATGTGTGAAAAGGGGTCACAGGGACTCCTTAGGGGTCCTAGTATGCTTTATCATGCGTTAGGACACCTAGGGAGTCCCCGTGACCCCTTTTGACACATTGGAATGCTCAAGTGTGCCTTAAGGGGTCCTACGATCCCTTAAGGCACACTTGAGCATTCTAATGTGTCAAAAGGGGTCACGGGGACTCCCTAGGTGTCCTAATGTGTGATAAATCATACTAGGACCCCTAAGGAGTCCCCGTGACCCCTTTTGACACATTGCAATGCTCAAGTGTGTCTTAAGGGGTCGAAGGACCCCTTAAGACACACTCGAGAGTTGTAATGTGTCAAAAGAGGTCACGATGACTCCCTAGGGGTCCTAGTACACTTTATCACACTTTAGGACCCCTAGGGAGTCCCAGTGACCCCTTTTGACACATTGGAACGCTCAAGTGTTCTTTAAGGGGTCGTAGGACCCCTTAAGACACACTTGAGCATTCCAATGTGTGAAAAGGGGTCACAGGGACTCCTTAGGGGTCCTAGTATGCTTTATCATGCGTTAGGACACCTAGGGAGTCCCCGTGACCCCTTTTGACACATTGGAATGCTCAAGTGTGCCTTAAGCGGTCCTATGATCCCTTAAGGCACACTGGAGAATTCCAATGTGTCAAAAGGGGTCATGGGGACTCCCTAGGGGTCCTAACGTGTGATAAAGCGTACTAGGACACCTAAGGAGTCCTCGTGACCCCTTTTGACACATTGCAACCCTCAAGTGTGTCTCAAGGGGTCCTTTTGACACATTGCAATGCTCAAGTGTGTCTTAAGGGGTCGAAGGACCCCTTAAGACACACTTGAGCATTGCAATGTGTCAAAAGGAGTCACGGGGACTCCCTAGGTGTCCTAACGTGTGATAAAGTGTACTTGGACCCCTACGGAGTCCCCGTGACCCCTTTTCACACATCAGAATGCTCAAGTGTGTCTTAAGGGGTCCTACGACACCTTAAAGAACACTTGAGCATTCCAATGTGCTCAAAAGGGGTCACAAGGACTCCTTAGGGGTCCTAGTACGCTTTATCATGCGTTAGGACACCTAGGGAGTCCCCCTGACCCCTTTTGACACATTGGAATGCTCAAGTGTGCCTTAATGGGTCCTACGACCCCTTAAGGCACACTTGAGCATTCCAATGTGTCAAAAGGGGTCACGGGGACTCCCTAGGGGTCCTAACACGTACTAGGACCCCTAGGGAGTCCCCGTGACCCGTTTTGACAAATTGAAATGCTCAAGTGTGTCTTAAGGTGTCCTTTTGACTCCCTAGGGTTCCTAATGTGTGATAAGGCATACTAGGACCCCTAGGGAGTCATCATGAGTCCTTTTGACACATTGCAACACTCTAGTGTGTCTTAAGGGGTCGTAGGACCCCTTAAGATACACCAGAGCATTCCAATGTGTCAAAAGGGGTCACGGGGACTCCCTAGGTGTCCTAGTATGCATTAGGACCCTTAGGGAGTCCCCCTGACCCCTTTTGACACATTGGAATGCTCAAGTGTGCCTTAAGCGGTCGTATTACCCCTTAAGGCACACTTGAGTGTTCCAATTTGTCAAAAGGGGTCACGGAGACTCCCTAGGTGTCCAAACATGTGATAAAACGTACTAGGACCCCTAAGGAGTCCCTGTGACCCCTTTTGACACATTGCAATGCTCAAGTGTGTCTTAAGGCATCCTTAAGTGTGTCTTAAGGGGTCGAAGGATGCCTTAAGACACACTAGAGCATTCCAATGTGTCAAAAGGGGTCACGGGGACTCCCTAGGTGTCCTAGTACGCTTTAGGACCCTTAGGGAGTCCCCTTGACCCCTCTTGACACATTGGAATGCTCAAGTGTGCCTTAAGGGGTCGTAGGACCCCTTAGGGCACACTTGAGAATTCCAATTTGTCAAAAGGGGTCACGGGGACTCCGTAGGTGTCCTAACGCGTGATAAAGCGTATGCGTTAGGACACCTAGGGAGTCCCCGTGACCCCTTTTTACACATTGGAATGCTCAAGTGTGCCTTAAGGGGTCCTACGACCCCTTAAGGCACACCCAAGCCTTCTAATGTATCAAAAGGGGTCAAGGGGACTCCCTGGGTGTCCTTCTACACGTTAGGACTCCTAAGGAGTCCCCCTGACCCCTTTTGACACATTGGAATGCTCAAGGGTGCCTTAAGGGGTCGTAGGACCCCTTAAGACACACTTGAGTGTTCCAATGTGTGAAAAGGGGTCACGGGGACTCCTTAGGGGTCCTAGTATGCTTTATCACGCGTTAGGACACATAGGGAGTCCCCGTGACCCCTTTTGACACATTGGAATTCTCAATTGTGCCTTAAGGGGTTGTAGGACCCCTTAAGACACACTTGAGTGTTCCAATGTGTGAAAAGGGGTCACAGGGACTCCTTAGGGGTCCTATTACGCTTTATCACGCATTAGGACACCTAGGGAGTCCCCGTGACCCCTTTTGACACATTGAAATGCTCAAGTGTGCCTTAAGGGGTCGTAGGACCCCTTAAGACACTCTTGAGTGTTCCAATGTGTCAAAAGGGGTCACGATGACTCCCTAAGGGTCCTAGTACACTTTATCTCACATTAGGACCCCTTTTGACACATTGGAATGCTCAAGTGTGTCTTAAGGGGTCCTACGACCCCTTATGATGCACTAGAGGATTCCAATGTGTCAAAAGGGGTCACGATGATTCCCTAGGGGTACTAGTACGCTTTATCACGCATTAGGACACATAGGGAGTCCTCGTGACCCCTTTTGACACATTGGGACGCTCAAGTGTGCCTTAAGGGGTCCTACGAACCCTTAAGACACACTTGAGCATTCCAGTGTGTCAAAATGGGTCAGGGGGACTCCCTAGGTGTCCTAAAATGTACTAGGACCCCTAGGGAGTCCCAGTGACCCCTTTTGACACATTGGAACGCTCAAGTGTGTCTTAAGGGGTCCTTTTGACTCCCTAGAGTTCCTAACGCGTGACAAGGCATACTAGGACCCTTAGGGAGTCATCGTGACCGCTTTTGACACATTGCAACGCTCTAGTGTGTCTTAAGAGGTCGTAAGACCCCTTAAGACACACTAGAGCATTCCAATGTGTCAAAAGGGGTCACGGGGACTCCCTAGGTGTCCTAGTATGCGTAAGGACCCTTAGGGAGTCCCCCTAACCCCTTTTGACACATTGGAATGCTCAAGTGTGCCTTAAGGGGTCGTAGGACCCCTTAAGGCACACTTGAGCATTCCAATGTGTCAAAAGGGATCACGGAGACTCCCTAGGTGTCCAAACATGTGATAAAGTGTACTAGGACCTCTAAGGAGTCCCGGTGACCCCTTTTGACACATTGCAATGCTCAAGTGTGTCTTAAGGGGTCGAAGGATGCCTTAAGACACACTAGAGCATTCCAATGTGTCAAAAGGGGTCACGGGGACTCCCTAGGTGTGCTAGTACTTGCTAGGACCCTTAGGGAGTCCCCCTAACCCCTTTTGACACATTGGAATGCTCAAGTGTGCCTTAAGGGGTCGTAGGACCCCTTAGGGCACACTTGAGCATTGCAATGTGTCAAAAGGGGTCACGGGGACTCCCTAGGTGTCCTAATGTGTGATAAAGCATATGCATTAGGACACCTAGGGAGTCCTCGTGACCCCTTTTGACACATTGGAACGCTCAAGTGTGCCTTAAGGGGTCCTACGACCCCTTAAGGCACACTTGAGTGTTCCAATGTATCAAAAGGGGTCACGGGGACTCCCTAGGTGTCCTAGTATGCGTTAGGACCCCTAAGGAGTCCCCCTGACCCCTTTTGACACATTGGAACACTCAAGGGTGCCTTAAGGGGTCGTAGAACCCCTTAAGACACACTTGAGCATTCCAATGTGTGAAAAGGGGTCACGGGGACTCCTTAGGGGTCCTAGTATGCTTTATCATGCATTAGGACACCTAGGGAGTCCCCGTGACCCCTTTTGACACATTGGAAGGCTCAAGTGTGCCTTAAGGGGTCGTAGGACCCCTTAAGACACACTTGAGTGTTCCAATGTGTGAAAAGGTGTCACAGGGACTCCTTAAGGGTCCTATTACACTTTATCACATGTTAGGACACCTAGGGAGTCCCCGTGATCCCTTTTAACACATTGAAATGCTGAAGTGTGTCTTAAGGGGTCGTAGGACCCGTTAAGACACACTTGAGTGTTCCAATGTGTCAAAAGGGGTCACGATGACTCCCTAGGGGTCCTAGTATGCTTTATCACATGTTAGGACCCCTAGGGAGTCCCCCTGACCCCTTTTGACACATTGGAATGCTCAAGTGTGTTTTAAGGGGTCCTACAACCCCTTATGACACACTAGAGGATTCCAATGTGTCAAAATGGTTCACGATGATTCCCTAGGGGTCCTATTATGCTTTATCACGTGTTAGGACACATAGGGAGTCCCTGTGACCCCTTTTGACACAATGGAACACTCAAGTGTGCCTTAAGGGGTCATACGACCCCGTAAGACACACTTGAGCATTCCAATGTGTCAAAAGGGGTCACAGGGACTCCCTAGGGGTCCTAGTACACTTTATCACGTGTTAGGAACCCTAGGGAGTCCCCGTGACCCTTTTTAACACATTGGAACGCTCAAGTGTTCCTTAAGGGGTCGTAGGACCCCTTAAGACACACTTGAGCATTCTAATGTGTGAAAAGGGGTCAGGGGGACTCGGGGTCGGAAGGCCTGTTAAGGGGTCAATAGGGTTCAAAATGCAACTTCGATGGAATGGTGACCCTTTGGAATGCATTAGATCATGTTAAAGGACCTACATATCAAATTTGGATGACTTTTGCCTAGTAGAACTCGAAAGGGGTCCATGGGCTGCTTTTGGGAGACCACATGTAGAAATGGGGTCCGTAGGCTTGTTGAGGGGTCATTAGGGTTTTAAATGAAACTTCAATGGAACAGTGACCCTTTCTAACACATTGGAACTTATCAGAGCACCTACGTACCAAATTTGGATGACTTTTTCCTAGTAGAACGTGAAAGGGGTCCATGGGGTGCTCTGAGGATACCTCAGTCGTATTGGGGTCGGTAGGCCTGTCAAAGGGTCATTAGGGTTAGAAATGAAACTTTTATGGAACGATGACCCTATGTACCAAATATGGATGTCTTTTGCCAAGTAGAACTTAAAAGGGGTCCATGGGGCGGTCTTGGGAGACCACATGTCGAATCGAGGTCGGTAGGCCTGTTAAGGGGTCATTAGGGCTCCAAATGCAACTTGGATTGAATGGTGACCCTTTGGAACACATTAGGACATGTTAGAGGACCTATGTACCAAATTTGTATGACTTTTTCCTAGTAGAACTCCAAAAGAGTCCATGGGGTTCTCTGAGGAGACCACATGTCGAATCAGGGTCGGTAGGCCTATTAAGGGGTCATTAGGGTTCCAAATGCAACTTCGATGGAATGGTGACCCTTTGGAATGCATTAAGACATGTCAGAGGACCTACGTACCAAATTTGGATGACTTTTTTCTAGTAGAACTCAAAAGGAGTCCATGGGGTGGTCTCAGGAGACCACATGTCAAATCATGGTGTGTAGGCCTGTTAAGGGGTCATTAGGGTTCTAAATGCAACTTCTATGGAACGGTGACCCTTTCAAATTCATTAAGACATGTCAGAAGATCTATTTACCAAATTTGGATGACTTTTTTATAGTAGAACACAAAAGGGGTCCATGGGGAGCTCTTGGGAGACCACATGTCGATATGGGGTCAGTAAGCATGTTAAGGGGTCATTAGGGTTCGAAATGCAACTTCTATGGAACAGTGACCCTTTGGAATGCATTAGGACTCCCTAGGGGTCAAAAGGGGTCATGGGAACTCCCTAGGGGTCCTAACGCGTACTAGGACCCCTAGGGGGTCCCCCTGACCCCTTTTGACACATTGAAATGCTCAAGTGTGTCTTAAGGGGTCCTTTTGACTCCCTAGGGTTCCTAACGCATGATAAGGCATACTAGGACCCCTAGGGAGTCATCGTGACCCCTTTTGACACATTAGAATGCTCAAGTGTGTCTTAAGGGGTCCTACGACCCCTTATGACACACTAGAGCATTCCAATGTGTCAAAAGGGGTCACGATGATTCCCTAGGGGTCCAAGTATGCTTTATCACACGTTAGGACACCTAGGGAGTTCCCGTGACCCCTTTTGACACATTGGAATGCTCTAGTGTGTCTTAAGGGGTCGTAGGACCCCTTATGACACACTAGAGCATTCCAATGTGTCAAAAGGGGTCACGATGATTCCCTAGGGGTCCTAGGACATCTAGGGAGTCCCCGTGACCCCTTTTGACACATTGGAACGCTCAAGTGTGCCTTAAGGGGTCGTAGGACCCCTTAAGACACACTTGAGCATTCCAATGTGTTAAAAGGGGTCACGGGGACTCCTTAGGGGTCCTAGTACCCTTTATCACGCGTTAGGACACCTAGGGAGTCCCCGTGACCCCTTTTGACACATTGGAACACTCAAGTGTGCCTTAAGGGGTCCTAACACGTGATAAAGCATACTAGGACCCTTAGGGAATCATCGTGACCTCTTTTGACACATTGCAATGCTCTAGTGTGTCATAAGGGGTCGTAGGACCCTTTAAGACACACTTGAGCATTTCAATGTGTCAAAAGGGGTCACAAGGACTCCCTAGAGGTCCTAACGCGTGATAAGGCATACTAGGACCCCTAGGGAGTCATCATGAACCCTTTTGACACATTAGAACACTCAAGTGTGTCTTAAGGGGTCACGATGACTCCCTATGGGTCCTAGTATGCTTTATCACGCATTAGGAACCCTAGGGAGTCAAAAGGACCCCTTATGACACACTTGAGCATTCCAATGTGTCAAAAGGGGTCACGGGGACTCCCTAGGTGTCCTAACGCATGGTAAAGCGTACTAGGACCCCTAGGGAATCATCGTGACCCCTTTTGACACATCGTGATCCCTAGGGAGTCCCCATGACCCCTTATCATGCATTAGGACCCCTAGGGAGTCTCTCTCTGCCTCCAGTGAACTATTCTTCAAAGCGTCCATTTTTGCATAGCAAGGGTTTACAACGTCTATAAAAGGCACATTTAATACAAAGATTTAGCCGACCACATTAGTACATATATAATATACATTATATATATGATATGCCTCTTTTTTATATATATTATATACATAAATATATGTAAACGTTCAATTGTTTTCATTTGCTCCTGCCATTTTTTCATCAGTCGGGGAATATCGGGTACCCGATATTTTCGGGTACCCAATTTTTGCCAGGCAATATTTGACGAAAATATTCCCTGTCCCCACAGAGCAGACAATCATGGGATTATATACTTTTTTCATGCGTTGCAAAACAAAAAATGTGATTTGGGGCCCATTGTTTGATTTTTGTCAACTTGTGGTTTCACCATGGGAAGCACCAGTCATCGAAAGGCTAAATGTAAGAGGAAGCTGACATATGACGAAATTCAAGCATATAGGGAAAAAGATAAGGAAAATCATCGAAGAAGGAGAGAAGGTATGTTAACCATTAATCAAGGTGACCCTGTAAATGTAGTTGTAAGTGAAGAGGATGTTCAATTTGAAAATGCACAGATGGAGATTGAAAATGTAGACTTTGGGAATGAAAATGTTGCACAAGAACGACATGAATGTTATACATCTCCAAATTATATGCGAAATGAAGTCCCTCGTAATAAAGATAATCAATCTTCAAATTCGAGGCTTTCAAAAACACCTAAATGGTTAATTGAAATTGAGGAGAACATTATGAATAATTGGGAAGGAAAGAGGTCACATAGAACCATTAGGTTGTGGGCTTCAAGACTTTATGATCAATTTTTTCAAAACAAGACATTGGTTGAGAAATGTCAAATTTTTGTGCAGTTGTTAAAGATGCAAAAGATGAGACCTGTGCTTGTGAAATTGAAGATTCGTGTGAACAGAAAAATGGAGAGAAATGCCATTGTTGTGAAAAATCTTTTCAATGCTCTCAATAACATTGGGAAGACTAGCAGAGAAAAAGACAAGAGAGTTGCTCGGAGGTTATTACAACCTCCTTAGTAAGTCATCAAAACTTGTGTTGACTTCAATATAGACCGTAAAACTTTGGGTAGAGCACTTACAAGAAGAGAAAGACTTGATGATCCGCTTCAAATTGATACATGGGCTTATGGTGGGAGACTTCCACGTTTCGATAAGAAGCTACCAGATGTTGTCAAGGATGAAATTCAACAATTTTGGGATGCTAACTCAAGAGTGTCACCAAATGTGAAGGATGTCTTGAAGTTGAGAGTTGGAAATCGAGACCGTACTCCACATCCTAAACATTATGTGGATGTAAGTCAAACAATGTTGTATAAAAAATTTTGTGAGACACATCCAACATTGAAAATATCACAAAGGTCTTTTGAATCCGTGAAGCCATTTTATTGTGTACCCCTTAAGATTCGAAATACATGTTGTTGCAAATATCAAGTTGAGTTTTCAATGCATCATGAATTATTACAGTCCATTTGTTCTAAATTGCATACTAATGAAATGCTAGAGGATTGTGGTGCAAGTGGTCTTCCCAAATCATCAAGAGACTTGCTAGATCAATTTTTATGTCATAGAGATGATGGTTGTTTATTTTATAAAAAAAATTGCTTAAATGCCAAGTGCTCAGAATGTGGTGGCTTGTCCAAGTTTAGAACTTGTTTTCATGAGGGTTTGGAACACAATTTTGGAAAGACACTCATCCAAATAAAGGTATATGAAACAATGAAATATACATTGAAGAGTGGAGGTGAAGGCTCTAGATGTGAGTTAGTTGCAAAAGAATACAATGTTGCTGATTTTATCTCAGATTTCAAGAAATTTTTTTTTTACAAGTATGCAAGGCATAGTCACAGGTCTCAATGGTTGGATCAACAATTCAGGACATGTAAGGACACTTTCCCCATTGGAACTATTATATCCATTGTAGACTTTGCGGAGAACTATACATTGCAGCCCCAAAATGAGACTAGAGCTCAATATTACAATTCGATTCAGGTTGCTATTTTTGTACACATCACATATAGACATTCCTCTGATAGCACAAAATATGAGTGAAAGATAATCAGAGAGTACCATTTTTATATGAGTGACGACAGGTCTCACTCTCATGAGTTTGTTCAACATTGTTTCTAGAACTATTTTGACTTCTTGCAGGAAAATGGTATTGCTATGGATAGGCATCTCATTTAGTCGAATAATTGCACTGGTCAATTTAAGAATGCCAGAATGTTTTATTGGTTGTGTAGAATGCATGTGGAGGGAGGTGTACCTCATATTTGGAGTTTTTTTGAGTCAGGGCATGGGAAAGGGGAGCATGACGGAGCAGGTGCGTGTGTCAAGAGAGCTCTAGTTAAGGAGCAATTGAGGATTTCAGGTGTTGTACTTCTTGATGCTCATTTGATTGTTGATTGGTGTACTTTAGCATTGTCACAGCGAGGACTCTTGATTCTACAGTGCGTAGATTCTTTTGGTTGGTTGAGGACAGAACTATAGGAGATAGATTGGATTGTCAAACAGTGAAAGACTCTTCAAAAATGCATTCATTCCGAAGCTCCAATAGTAGTACATGGACCATTTGGACATGATAGTTGGCTTGTTTTTGCCCCATGTGTTTTCAGTATGATTGGGATCATTGCGAGTCAAGTGAGTGGGTGGATACATGGGTTCCATAGTATCTGACTCCTTTATCTTTGACACTCTCTATAAGAAATGATGACATGGACACTTCAGTTGACTATGACCATCTTTCAGATCTTTTGAAGCCAGGAGATGTTTTTGCATTGGTTGCACCGTAGGGGAATGATGAGAGGTCAGATTATTGGTTAGCACGTTGTGTACAAGGTAAACAAAAGCTTGTACAACCAATGACAGATGGTGATGGGTTCACATATCCTACTGGTTCAGTTGTTGTTGTGGGAACATGGCTGCGAACATACATGATTAGAAAGAATGGAGTTCCCACATTTGAAGACTATGAGAAGTACAAAACTATTCTTATGTATTCACACCTTGTTATAGAAACAAATGTCAAGTTGTCAAAGCATCAAGGAAGACCAAAGACAAAAGAACTTTGGACTATTACTACTGCTGATCATGAAGCACTATTGGAGACCCTGAAGCAAAGAGATGACCCTTCAGGAACACTTGACTAGGTAATAAGTTAACTTAGTGCATTATTTTCTAAGTTTGTTAAGCTTAATTTCAATACATTAATTTGACCTTTCTTAGATTGTATTTTGAGTCAATAAACTTGGTTTTGTATGTGGAATGTAACTTGTGCAGGAGTGCCTATGAGGACGCCTATGGTCACCATGGATCCAATTAGAGATAGAAGGACAAAAGGATCCTTAATGGTTAATTGAGATCTTTTGAAGCCTATAATGGCAATTTGTAACAATCAATTTGATTTAAAAGTTAAATGTCCTAAAACTCTTCATAAGGACTTATGACCAAAATCATGTATGGGTGGCCAATAGTGCCAAGAAGAGATCTTACATGTCATATACTTATGTCATTTGCATGGTTTGAATTCTTACATGTTTGATTGTTGTTTGTAATGCTTTAAGGATATTATTTTTTATCAAATTTAACAAGCTTAATCATGATTAATTTCACAGTTCAAATTTCAAACATACCACTAACAGTCAGTTGAAAGTGGCTCGTATCTCAAACCTCGTGAGAGGTATTGACAAACTGTTAGGTGCTACAAGATCATGTTTTCAAGATCTACAATAACCTCTCTTGGTTTTGGGCAATTCGACTTTGTTTGTATTTGGCAAGCTGATCTCAGTTGATGCCAAAACTTGCAGTGAGGGTCAGTTGAAAGTGGCTCAGCAGCGTATCTTTCAAACCGTCTGACCTAGCATCGAACCGTCTGCTCCATTGGCTCTAGTTGGTCAGGTAAATGCCAATGACAACCCAATTCTACCCACAGAGTCACGAAAATGCTCGCGACCACGCTCGACCCAAATGACCCCAAGGTGCACTAAGCACGATTGGGCAGCGATCTTCTGGGGCTCGTATCTCAGACCTCGTGAGAGCTATTGACAAACTATTAGGTGCTACGAGATCATGTTTTTGAGGTCTACAATAACCTCTCTCGATTTTGGGTGATTCAACTTCATTTGCATTTGGCAAGGCGATCTCAGTCGATGCCAAAACTTGCAGTGAGGGTCAGTTGAAAGTGGCTCAGCAGCGTATCTTTCAAACCGTTCGACCTGGCATTGAACCATCTACTCCATCAGCTCTGGTTGGCTGGGTAAAATCCAGTGACAACCCCATTCTACCCACAAAGTCACAAAAATGCTCGCGACCACGCTCAACCCAAGTGACCCCAAGGTGCACTAAGCACGATTGGGCAGTGATCTTCTGGGGCTCGTATCTCAGACATCGTGAGAGCTATTGACAAACTATTAGGTGCTCCAAGATCATGTTTTTGAGGTCTACAATAACCTCTCTCGATTTTGGGCGATTCGACTTTGTTTTCATTTGGCAAGGCGATCTCAGTCGATGCCAAAACTTGCAGTGAGGGTCAGTTAAAAGTGGCTTAGCAGCGTATCTTTCAAACCATCCAACCTAGCATTGAACCATCTACTCCATCAGCTCTAGTTGGCTGGGTAAACACCAGTGACAACCCCATTCTACCCACAGAGTCACGAAAACACTCGCGACCACGCTCGACCCAAGTGACCCCAAGGTGCACTAAGCATGATTGGGTAGTGATCTTCTGGGGCTCATATCTCAGACCTCATGAGAGCTATCAAAAAACTATTAGGTGCTATGGGATTGTGTTTTTGAGGTCTACAATAACCTCTCTCAGTTTTGGGCAATTCGACTTCGTTTGCATTTGGCAAGGCGATCTTAGTCAATGCCAAAACTTACAGTGAGGGTCAGTTGAAAGTGGCTCAGCAGCGTATCTTTCAAACCGTTTAACCTGGCATTGAACCGTCTACTCCATTAGCTCTGGTTTGCTAGGTAAACACTAGTGACAACCCCATTCTACCCACAGAGTCACGAAAAATGCTTGCAACCATGCTCGACCCAAGTGACCCCAAGGTGCACTAAGCATGATTGGGTAGTGATCTTCTGGGGCTCATATCTCAGACCTCGTTAGAGCTATCAAAAAAATGTTAGGTGTTATAAGATCATGTTTTTGAGGTCTACAATAACCTCTCTCAATTTTGGGTGATTCTACTTCGTTTGCATTTGGCAAGGTGATCTCAGTCGATGCCAAAAATTGCAGTGAGGGTCAGTTGAAAGTGGCTCAGCGGTGTATCTTTCAAACCGTTCGACCTGGCATTGAACCATCTGCTCCATTGGCTTTGGTTGGCTGGGTAAATGCCAATGACAACCCCATTCTACCCACAGAGTCACGGAAATGCTCGCGACCACGCTCGACCCAAGTGACCCCAAGGTGCACTAAGCACGATTGGGCAGTGATCTTTTGGGGCTCATATCTTGGACCTCGTGAGAGCTATCAACAAACTGTCAAGTGCTACAGGATCATGTTTTTGAGGTCTACAATAACCTCTCTCAATTTTTGGTAATTCGACTTCCTTTGCATTTGGCAAGGCGATCTCAGTCGATGCCAAAACTTGCAGTGAGGGTTAGTTGAAAGTGGCTCAGTAGCGTATCTTTCAAACTGTCTGACCTAGCATCAAACCGTCTACTCCATCAGCTTTGGTAGGCCGGGTAAACACTAGTGAAAACCCCATTCTACCCACAGATTCATGAAAACACTCGTGACCACGATCGACCCAAGTGACCCCAAGGTGCACTAAGCATGATTGGGCAGTGATCTTCTGGGGCTCATATCTCGGACCTCATGAGAGCTATCGACAAAATATTAGGTGCTACAGGATCATGTTTTTGAGCTCTACAATAACCTCTCTCAATTTTGGGCGATTCAACTTCATTTGCATTTGGCAAGGTGATCTCAGTCGATGCCAAAACTTGTAGTGAGGGTTAGTTGAAAGTGGCTCAGCAGCGTATCTTTCAAACTGTCCGACCTGGCATCAAACCATCTACTCCATTGGCTCAGGTTGGCTGGGTAAACACCAGTGACAACCCCATTCTACCCACAGAGTCATGAAAACACTCGCGACCACGCTCGACCCAAGTGACCCCAAGGTGCACTAAGCATGATTGGGCAGCGATCTTCTGGGGCTCGTATCTCGGACCTCGTGAGAGCTATCGACAAACTATGAGGTGCTACGGGATCATGTTTTTGAGGTCTACAATAACCTCTCTCAATTTTGGGCTATTCGACTTCGTTTGCATTTGGCAAGGCAATCTCAGTCGATGCCAAAATTTGCAATGAGGGTCAGTTGAAAGTGGCTCAACATCATATCTTTCAAACCGTCTGACCTGGCATCGAACCGTCTGCTCCATCAGCTCCGGTTGGCCAGGTAAATGCCAATGACAACCCCATTCTACCCATAGAGTCACGGAAACGCTCGCGACCACGCTCGACCCAAGTGACCCCAAGGTGCACTAAGCACAATTGGGCAGCGATCTTTTCGATTGTTGGATTCATAGAGGACTGGGACTATATCAGTGGGAAACTCAAGAGCGATTTTCAATACCAAGCTGATGATGCCTTCATGACACATGATAATGCAGTTCTTTGTGTTGACATCAGTCATGATTCAGAGATGTTGGCTTCAGGTTCACAGGGTGGGAAAATTGAGGAGGATGTGCTCGCAATTGAATCCCAAAATACATATGTATGATGGCTTCGACAAAATATTTATTGGTGTCACTTGCATGAAGCGATATGTTTGTGGAGAGCTAGAAATGACACGCTCTAGTTATAGCACCAAGCGTCCAATCAAAACATAGATGCATTAACACTTGTGTTGCAATAAGATCCAGATGGCACTATTCAGTAAATTAGTCCCTTCACGTCTATCTCATGTTTATGAATAGATGTTTGTAAGCCTTTATTGCTTTTAGGTTAAAAGCATTATCATTTATAGTTTAGTTGATTCATTGTAAATCCTGCACGGGGAGTTGTACTCGGATAATTCAAAGGGTGCTTACGCCTCTCAATAGCGAAGTGACCCAACTTTTGGTGTTGGTTGAGTCTTTTTGTTTGGGCTTTAAAGGTCATTTTGTAAGCGTTTCTTTCGAAGACAAATCTGTTCACCAACAAGAAGTTAAACCTCAAACATAATAAGCTCCATGAACAGGGTATTCCAGAGTAAACAAAAACAAATGTAACTTCAACAAGATATAATTTAAATCATAATGATAATCATAGTCAAGATATAACTTCACCATTCAATTCTACAAACATGAATAATAAATATGTATATACAAAAGATGATGCAAATATAACATATAAATGAATATGTTCTATATATGTATCAAATGTATCAAAAGTATGTCCATATACAAATATGGCACATGCCATTTCAAAATGTCTACAAAATCAATGTTTTAAGGTGTACAATGTGGCATATATGCCATCTCAAAATGTGCCAAGTGTCATCTCTAAATGACCACAAAACTAAAACTGCATCCTATGCTGTAGGGGGATCATCAAAATGTAGCCTCTTTGAAGAAGTGTTGGGCTCTGATTGATCTTGCATAAAGAATGAGTTCAAACCAAAGTTAGATTGCTTACTTTATATGATTTGTACATCTATATATATATATATATATATATATATATATATATATATATATATATATATATATATATATATATATATATATATATATATATATATATATATATATATATATATATATATATATATATATATATATATAATTCATAATTTTCAAACACTAATTTAATTAAAATTATAACTAAATACAAATAAATTTGTACCTATTCTCTCGATCACCTACCACGATCAGGTGTCCTAACATAAGTCCTAGGTAGCAAAGGGACCATGCCAACAATACCAACTCTGACCTATAAATATATATTTGCAATAATGAAATTAGTAGATTGGTGCAACATAGAGTAATAAATCTACAAAATAGGATGATAGCATAATAAAATTACAAATTGATTGAACTAAAATTAAAACTTACATCTGGTGATCCCTCCTCTGGAATAGTGGGCTGGGTCAACAAAGAAACGAAAGATTCTTGTGGGACCTCCCTCACAGTCAGAGTAACCTATGAGAGTAAAAAGATTGTCAATTATATATCAATGTACTTCATCATAGCAACCCTAGTTACAAAATACAAATAACAATATGTAAAAGTCTACGTACAATCAGGCTATCACTCCGAATCAAGATGCCTATAACCCTACGCCGCCGAATCGGTGTCGGGACATCATCAATAGCCACACCCTATACAATAAAGTGCAAGTAAAATATTTATTACTACACACAAGTGGCATACATATGCATGCATAATTAATCTTAAACAATTAAATACCTTTCCTTTGTCGACACCTGATGAAGGAACCCCCTCACGCCCCCCACTGACGTTGGCTGTAGCCTGCAAGAACACGATAAGATGACAATATATATTAGTAAATGTATGAATTTTATTGCTCTAATTGATAGAGATTTAAGCATGTACACCAAATGATAGAAAAAAAAACTAATGGGTTCATAATTTATAATATACCGTATAGTCATCAAGGCCAACTGAAATTGCCAAAAGTGTGGACTCATCCACCTGTCTCATCTCCTCCTGTGCCATCAACTGAACATAAATGGAAAAAATATATATACATAAGTGCATGCAATCATTAAAACTAATCTAAATAAATAAATTATTTTTAAATTAAATAAGTCATGTGACAAATTTATTTATAATGTTTACTCTTACCATATCAACAGGAGTCAATGGCTCTACGTGCACCTCCTGAGCACTCTCATGAGATGTAGATGCTCCATGAGGTGTTACAGCCTTTGCAGTAGCCTCTCCTGTATCTCCCTCATCAATATCATGAAATTGATATATATCAGAATTAGTAAGTGGTCCGAGGCACATATGCCTGCACATAATGCACATATGGGGCTTGCATACATGTGAACTCTGACAAGATGTCGATACGCCAACAGCATCCATAGGAGGCAACACTGACCTAGTTTGTGTGATCAACTGATCACTCAGTAAATGAATTTCCCTAATAGTCTATTCAGCAGCCTCTCTAATGATATCAGGATGCTGCACTGAAGGAGGGGGTGCAACATCAGTGGGGGGGAGAAAGGTAGTGGCCTTTCGGCGCTGGGAAGATGGCCTAGTCTGAGGAGCTCCTTTGCCTATGCCCATGTTGGGCCTCATACTCCAATAATCAACATGTTGACCAAGCACAAACTCAGCATACAATTTTTTAAGGAAATAAAATGGGACCTCCAAATTTCTATGTGGTGGTTTATCAAAAACCATCCACCAACGATCCCAAAAGTTTGCGTGCATTGCTTCATTTGTGCACCATTTTATTGATAATTTGGGCTTTTTGAGTTCAACTGGTATTCCGGTTTTAGGAGCGACAAAAAGGGCAGCTATATCTTCCTTAGTTATATTAAGGGCTACAATCCCATCATGGTCAAGCCCGTCATCAAATTGGTCGTGCATAT
Source organism: Chamaecyparis obtusa (assembly GCA_027943335.1). Taxonomy (NCBI): domain Eukaryota; kingdom Viridiplantae; phylum Streptophyta; class Pinopsida; order Cupressales; family Cupressaceae; genus Chamaecyparis; species Chamaecyparis obtusa. The sequence continues at coordinate 247,401 of BSBK01008455.1, forward strand.
CATCACACCAATGAAGAGTAGCATTATGTTGCTGCGTGAGTGTGTCAATATTTCCAACAATTGTATTTATTGTGGTAAGCATGGGAGGTAATGTAGGTATATTTTGATACGTGTTTTGGAAACCTCGTATTGTGTTCAAATTTTCTTCTATCAAATCTTGTAAAGATTTAGGGTTTAGTTATGGGGGATTGTTTTCAGGATTGTTATTTGGAGGGTTATTTTCTTCATTGTTGTCAGCCATGCTTGATTAAATAAAAAACAAATATAAGTTTCAAATATTATTACAAATATAAATACAAAACCCTATTTAAAAAAAACACTACATTTACAATGAAAATGAAATAAATTAATAAAAATATACAATTAACTACTTACCAAATATGCTTGAAGTCGAATTTGATGTTTCAAATATCAGGTATCTGAAAATATATCAGGTATCAGAAAACCACGGCTAGAAAATGATAAAATCGCGCTAGGAAATGAAGAATAGGGCTCGCGGGTGCGGGATATATGCCACAGTTATCGGGTACCCAAAAATATCAGGTACCTGATATTATCGGGTACCTGATTAGGAATGTGCTTTGGTGGCAGGCTTGCCCAGGTGTACTGACACCCAGGCCTACTAAAAATTCAACAAGCGCTTTCATGCACTTTTGGACAAGTGAAAAGTGAATATTTTTCACATCGCCACTTTTTGGCCCCTCATCTTCTTGCACATACCCACATAATGGCTCCTAAGTGGTTGTAATGTATCATAAGGGGTATTAATGCTTCCAAAGTGGTCCTAGGACCCCTTATGACCCATTACAACACATTAAGACACTTATTATGCATTAGGACCCCTAAAGACCCATTATGTATTGTAAGGGTCCTAATGTGTTTTAATCGGTCCTTATATGTTTTAATGGATTAAGACCCCTTATGAGAAATTAGGACCCCTTAGGACACATTATGACAACTTAGGATGCATTACGACTCTTATGATGTACATAATGGGTTTCTTTTTGGTCATAATGAATCATAAGGGGTCATAATGGATCCTAAACGGTCCTATGAACCCTTAGGACCCATTAGGACCTCTTAGGATCCATTAGGACCTCTTAGGATCCATTAGGACCCCTTAGGAAACATTATGACCCATAAGATACATAATGGGTCCTAAGTGGTCGTAATGTATCATAAGGTGTCATAATGGGCCTCCTAAGTGGTCTTAGGACCCCTTAGGAACCATTAGGACCCTGAGGACCCATTAGGACACATTAAGACCCCTTAGGACCCATTATGACACATTAAGACACTTATTGTGCATTAGAACCCCTAAGGACCCATTACATATCATAAGGGTCCTAATGTGTTTTAATGGGTCTTTATGTCTCATAATGAGTCCTAACATGTCCTTATAGTTCCTAATGGGTCCTAGGACCCATTAAGACTAATTAGGACCCCTTAGGACACATTACAACCCTTATGATCTACATAATGGGTCCTAAGTGGTTGTAATGTATCATAAGGGGTCATAATGGGTACTAAGTGGTCCTAGCACATTACAAACCTTATGATCTACATAATGGGTCCTAAGTGCTTGTAATGTATCATAAGGGATCATAATGGGTACTAAGTGGTCCTAGGATGTCTTAAAGGGATCTAAAGTTACGATGTCTAAAGGGGATGTCTTAAGGGGATCAAAAGTTACGATGTATTAAGGAGATTTCTTAAGGGGATCTTAAAGTTATGATGTGTATACATAAAAATATACATAAATGTATTTATAACTATATATAATAACCATTGAACCATCAAAGCATACATAATAACATACATAAAAGAATTTATAGCTATATACCGAAACCATTCAACCATCAAAGCATACATGAAATCATGTGTAAGTATATATTAAAATCATTGAACCATCAAAGCATACATAACAACATACACAAAATAATACATAAAATCATTTATAACTATATATTAAAAGAAAATAACAACATGAGATGGCTCTGCATCGAAAAATGTGTGATAATACGATTATGAACAAACAATTGTTTTTTTATGGTAAAGTGAAATATGCTTCTCAGGGCTTTGAATCTTCATTTTGAGGGAACTAGACTCCCCTTCCTCAACCAGAGAACGAAGATAGATGGTGTTGTGTGAAGTCAAAATGGAAGTGGAGAGAAAAAATGAGTGGAGATTAGGCATTTTGGAAAAGAAAGCAATATTCAGGAAGGAATCAATCGAATCCCTTCATCCCTCCACACTGCAATCAATTCCAGAGTTTGTAACTTGTGGAGGAAGGTTCTATAAAACTAGTTCCCAACCAAAGAAAAAGGCCCTCTAAGAGGATCTAGGGTTAAAAGTACAAACACGTGTCACACTTTTATAAAGGAAAAGGTCAACAACACACAAATTGTTCAACTTTAACGACATAAATGTGGCATTTCTATTAGAATTTGAAGATGATGTAAATTGATGAAATGTGTAAAATTGGATAAAGTTTGTGCCTATAATTTTTTTAAATTTTTTTGAGTAAGAATAGATAGTTTTTAAATGTTTGAAGTCCATATTTTAGTTGCTGAAAAATGTTGAAAATCTGGGGTCTAGTTCCTACCAAACAAGTATATACAAATAATCTTTTTTTCCCTTTGATTTCAAAATATCTTATAGATGACATGTATAGCTAGTGCAGAAAAGAAGAAAGATGGGTTTTTGATGTATATTTTCTCTTATATAACTACTCAAAGTTGAACTTATCCAAAATCGACAGTTTTAATCTCCCATCAAATTTCTCCTATCAAATCTACACCATTTAGAAAAAAAATTACATATTCTTGAAGAGGAAACTCTCCCCTAGTGTTCAATATAAATTTTAATTCTTTTTTATATAATTTACTATTTTTTTTTCATTATTTGAAGCAACATCTTCTCGAATGTTAAAATACCTACTTGTAATATTTTAAAATTATAATATATTAGATCTAATCAAAATACTATAAACTTATATGACAACAATCTTGACTTTGAGCTCTACAAAAGGGTATTTTTATATATTTTTTAAATGTCATTAAAAATAGTAGAAGTTACTGAAACCTCATTTTTCTGAAATAATTTTATATATTTGGTAATTGGACCCAAATTGGTATAAAACATGTATTTAATAGATATTTCCAATTGGAAAAGTTGAAGCACTTATCTAATAAATCTAGCTAGGCCATATGTTTGAAAAAAATTAATTTTTAGTTATAAATACTCAAATTCAGGTGTGTTGATAAGTTAGCCCAAAACATAGAAGGATACATTCTCCAGTCAATATCCACAATCTTAAAGACCTTGTCAATGTGCACCTATCAAATAGATCAGGTCGCATCTCACTAAACCTTAAGAATAAGAAATCAGTGATACCAATGAAAACCCTTAACACTCAACATTTGAAAAGTAATGAGAAGTAATTTCTAAAAAATGATACAACAAATAAACTAATAGTGGAATGTAGGGATGGAATAGTAGAAGCATCGCAAAAAATATCAGAAATACAACATCCTTGCAAGATGGAATGGCTACAGAATTCCAACAAAATAAATAGCCAAGTGGTTCTGGAAAGCTTATAAATAAGTAAACGCTATGATTTTATTAGAAAAGTTTTTATATATTTCTTGTCTAGTAGATCTTAAAATAGGTTTTTCAAAGAAGAATCATCTTGATTTAAAGGTTATGGTTTTAAATTTCTCGACTAGTAGCCCAATTTTAACCCTAAAAATATAGCAAATTTCAAAATAGATAGATAAATCCTTCTTCCAAATTTACCAATAGAATTACTAAATATAGAAATTATTAGGAAAATAGGTAATAAGATGGGAGATTTCATATGAATGGAGGAAGGAAGATTTGCAAAAATGAATGTAATTATGGTTGTTAAAATGGATATAAACATTGAAAAATTAAAACTAGTGGAGGTTAGGATTAAGGAGTCAACCTACCTAATTCGTCGAGAATTATTTAATGGCTCTCTCAGGGAGGAGGAGGCTAAATCAGAAAGATTATGATAAAATGAAACACTTATCTTGAACTGTAGCAAATCTAGAAATCACTATTTTCTAGTGTCTATACTAAGTTTCTAGAAATTTTGTAACCAGATCTGGAATAGAAACACAGAGATGAAGAAAACCTAGAAATATTTTTCTTTTCTTAGCTAGGTCGACCTTGACCCCTTTAAGTCGACCTTGACCTGCATTGCTCCAACAGAAAATTTGTTAGCGGATCCAAAAAATTTTTCGGAAAGGGTATCTAAATTTGCTCTATAATTCATTGTTCCATACCTATTCCTACAAGAAAATGGTTTTGTTTTTTGGATGAGGGGTTTGCCTTGGTCAAACCTTAGTTTTGGAATTAACCTTGAAATAGAATTAAAATGGAGAATGCTAGCAAGTACTAGAATAAGATCTAAAAATGAAGCTATGATATGCAATGGATATGCAATTGCATTTGAAATGTAAACGAGTATGTTAATATGAAAGCTTAGACTCTACATCAAAAACCATCAATGTAAATCAAAACCTCCATGATTATATGCTTTGAATCCACCTTGAAGGAATAATGAATAGATCTTGAGAAGAAGACTTGAAAACCTTGATTGAACACTTGGAAGCTTGAAAGTAGATGATAGATTATGCCCAGAATGATCATCCTTGCTTTCTTGTTTTTCTCTTTCCTTGCTTGCTAATGATGATCTAAAATGAGAGGAAAAGGCTTCCTTATATACTAGTCCAGGGCACAAACTTCTAGAGAGGCCAACATGTGAGAAATAAATTCCTATTAGGCTCATACCCCTAGAAATGGACCCATATTAAATGTCCTTTAAGAGTCACCGCTTCGAAGCCCGAAGCAGTCAACCCGGAAGCAGAAAAAAAGAACTTTTGAGCCTCCCGCACATCTGGCACACTTTCTGATGAAAAAGGGGGACTTGGGTCAAGGTCGAGGTCGACCTTGACCCTGGGGGTTAAGACCCCTGGAAAATATGTTAGGTGTGGAAAACAGTGCCCAGGGAGGCCCAATCAAGGTCCTAAACCGGCACAGAAGATAGAAACGAGGCAGAAATTTGAGGACAACATGATAATGGCCCAAAACACTCCCTAAGGAGGGCTAAACCATCTTAACATGGAAGTGCTTCCATTTTAAGATGATACAATACCGTGCGACATGTGCAATGGATGTTGATTATTATGGATACCTTATGGTACCAATTGTATTTATGTTATCCTTTATATGATGTTGTATTTATCATTCATTTGTATACATGAGATTTGTAATTATGTCTTATCTAAAGTAATTAATTAATGTTTACGTAATCTATGTAAAGGAACCCTTGAGATTTGTAATCTATGTTGAGTTGTAAATTATATTGTATTGCTTCCGCATTGTAAAACATTGTTGTTGTTGTTGTTTATAAACACTTAAGAAAAAAATTATTTTGTAAACTTAGTTGCATTTTTTAGTTTTTTTCTCTTGGGTTTCCTAGCGCAGCCATGTGTGTGTGTGTGTGTGTGTGCGTGCTTAACATTGACAGTCATTGAAAAGAGGTAGTTGTTGTTGAGAGTGGATTGTGCAAAGATGAGCTACTAGGAAACTTTGGCATGTGAGATCAGAGTGGATTGTGGACATCTAAGGAGATTTCTATTTGCAAACCCGTGAAAGAAATGATTGATTGTAGCATGGGAAGATCAGAACAGGGCATAAGAAAAATGCAAGGATAATGTTGTTGATTGTGGAAGAGAATGTCAAATAAAGGATCATGGAGTTTTAAGCATGCATCAAAGAGAGTTGTGTGTTAAAAGGAGAACACAATTGCTATGTTTAAAGGTATTATGAATTTCCCCTACCCACTAGTTAGAAAGAAGGATTCAATTAGTCGCTGGTAGAAATAATTTTGTATTTAGATAAAGGTGAAGATCAGTGGTTCTAGTTAATCAAAGAATACAGCTTAAGCTATCATTTACAAAGAAAAGTTGCCTGTCAAATAAGAGGATTCAAATATCTTAAGAAATCTAAATCTAAATATAAAGTTTTGTAGTCGCCACTTATAGAGAAAGAGAGGATCGCTAACCAGAGGAAAGGTGAAAAGATGGATTGTTGAAAAGGCATGCACTAATTTTAAATTACAAAGAAGATTCTATAAATTGACACTAATTTTATATAGAGTCAGCAAAAAATATTTTTTTAAAGATTGAGGGTTTTGAAAATTGCATGAAGGCTCTGATCTAAAAGAGTATGGAAGGTATTATTGTTGATGCAAGGTTGTTGTTAGATGAATAGAAGATTGAAGACATAGTAAAATGAAGTGAATAAGGTGAGATTTTGGTAGTGATTTTGTCATGTTTTATTGCTCTAGAAGATTCCGAAAATTATATTTTCGTGAGCACTTGAGAGTTGTATGGTATGCTTCAAATGAAAGAAAAAAATTTGAGAGAGAAAGTGAGTTTAATAATTTAATCTCAATGGGAAAAGATGAAGAGTTAAGAAAGAGAAGACAAATAATTTAGAAGAAGAATTAATGTAGGTGAAAAAAGAAAATACAGGTTTAGTATGAGAAAAATATTTTTTGCAAGAAGAATTGACAAAGTTAAGAAAAGAAATGGCTACATATATAAGAGAGAGGTTAGCAAAAAAAGGTAAACTTCAATATAAAATTTGTAATTTTTGCAAAGAATTCGACTAAGATGATTCAAAGAAAATTGAAGAGTTAGAAGAAAGATTAAAGTTGTTTGATAATATTAAGAATAGGGAAAACTTTAAGAAACCCCCTCCCTAGGAAAGTTGTAAAATCCTGGCGAATCCTACATTATTTTGGGTGGAAAAAAATAATATTGTTGGCAAATTTTTTTAATTTGAAAGGAAAAGATATTATTTAATTGGCAATTTTTTTTCAATTGCATGAAAATTCTATAAAATTTTGGCGAATCTTTCATTGTTGAAGAAAATTGTGGCTAGAAGTACACATACCTAGAAAACATCATTTCACCATTATTTTTATATGGATCCTAATTAATTATCAGACTTGAAGGTTAAATTTTCCCCACTTTTATCGATGCAATTTCCCTCCAAATTATTTAATGGGGAGTTTTGGGGCAGTGCCTCCAAAAGCTCAAACGACTTTTAATATTTTAGTAAGGTGTCCTAAGTTAATTTTATATCATCTGACATATAGTAAACCTATTTTTTATAACTGTTCGATGATCCTAAATAAATGGCATGAACTCTATTTTGGGCCAAAATTTTAAAGGACACCAAGTTCCAAATAAAGTCTCTGAAATAAAGACATGTGTCCATAATCAAATTTATTTTGGGCCAAAGTTTGAAAGGATAAAAAGTTTCAAGAAAAGTCTTTGGAATAGAGACACATGTAAAATCTATGTACTTAACATGTAGCCTAACATAAATTTTGACCACATATTCGCGAATATGATCATCGATTAAGACAAGATTTGGAAATTGTAGGCAAGAATATTCAATTTACTGGTTGGAAAAATTAGATTATATTGGGGAAGTCATCACTGAAATACAAATAATTCCATATCACTGTTGGTGATTGGCCTATGCATGGGACCCAATTTTTATAAAGCGTGGGTGACATGGCCACCCCGAAAGTCCAATTTTTTTGCCAAATTATGGGTCCCCGATGAGTGAAATTAGCTAATTAGCGAATATTTGCCACTAAAGTTATCCCTGATTAAGAAAAGAAATGAAGAATTAGAGGAAAAAAAGAAGAAATTACAAGAGGAGAATGATTTATTGAAAGATGAACTAAATCAATCACTTAGTGCAAGAAATGGGTCTTTAAAGTCAAAATCGGGATGTAATGTTTCATGTAGTAATGAGGATTTAATTCCATCATTTGAGTAGTGATTTTTTTGAAATTGTTTGTAAGAAAGAATGTGAAAGTGAACATGTGAATGCAAAAGCTTCTAGCTATTGGATGTCAACATTGGTTTGAAGATTATGAAAATAATTAGATACAAGGTGTGTACATGGAAATGTACCTTCATAGAATTAATATTGAGCAATAAATGAAATAGAAACTAAATAAACCACAATATAGCAACTATTTAGCAAATGAAAGATCAATTGAGCATCCTATGGCTCTCTATCTAAGAGTGTTAATAGAAGCTCTCAGCAAGCTACCATTAATGACAGTCCTAGAATGAGAAATGTTAAAGATTAAGCTAAAGCTAACTATATTCAAATTGAATGCTAATTAAGCTCTTAAAATGCCTTTCTAGCTATAAAATGCAAGAGGTTCTATGCAATTCTCAGATTTGTGGTTATGAATTATGATTGATTTTGGTCTTCCTTTTATAGATTTATGCAATGGTAGGGGGTGTAGTGTAGTTAATCATGATTAAGCCTTGGTTGAGTCTTTGGTTCCACCCTTTGAAGATAATGCAAAGTTTGTCTCCTCGAAGCTTGGGACAAGTAGACAAGATCAATGGACAAGATTCTCTTTCACTTTGAGTGATTGAGATTGAATTTGGTTTGATCCACATGGATGTATTTTCTCAAATCCTATTGGTTGATTGAATTCCCTCCCCTTTTGGGTTGTTGAGAGAAATTAGGATTTATTAAATGATTTTAATTGATTTATTTAGCCATGTACCCCTTGAATGGGTTGAATTTGATTTAATTCCAAACTATATAATTAATAGAATTAATTGCACTTTGATTTGATTTCACTTGATTAAAATGCTCTCAATTTTGATTTATCTTGAATTGAAGCTTGATTTTAATTTTGATTGGCTAATTATGCATTGTGATTCAATTGCTTTAATTTTGTCCTTTATTTGCCTTGATTTAGTACTTAATTGTCTTTGTCCATTTTCGGGTGATTACAAATGCCCCTCTTTGAGTTGACGTGCGAAGCATGTCGATTCAAAGAATACTCTAATCTTGCTGATGATAGGTCCTGATTCATTGATGGTCGATCTTTGATGTTCGTTTGATGTTATTCGATGGTCGATTCTTGATATTTGATATAAGATTGATGTAGTTCTGATGATGTTCCTTTGATTGATGTGATACTCTGATGGTCGTTCTGATGATTTTTTTTGATGATGGATCCTTGATATGATGTTTGATCATGATGAAAGATTCTGATGCGATATCTAATTTGATGATTGATTCTGATGTGATGCCCCAGTCGATTGATTTACAAATTTTTTTTTGATAAAATCTTTCGCTTTGATTTGATGATCGGTCTCTCGATTGTCAGTGATGATCTTGTTGATGCTAATTATTATCCAATAGTATGCCCCCTTGAAAATGAAATAAAATTTGATCGATGATTGAATATTTTGATGTTCTTGGTTAAATCACTTTGATTTAGTTCAATTTTTAATGAATTTTAATTTCATTTTCGATATTGATTTTACGTCTATTTGATTACAAATGCCCCTGTTTTGGCTGATTTGATGTAAAATTTAAGTCCCTATGTCAATTTTGGTGAAAGATTCCCTTTTTAGGTCATAGATACTCTTTTTTAGGTCAAAAGGCTATATAAAGGGGTCAAAATTCCTTTTTCACTATTCATTTCCACTTTCACTTTTCACTTTTTCCTCTTTGACTTCTTCTTTGACTTCTTCTACTTATACTATTGAGAGATTCTATGTTCAACGAGTTTTCCGTCAGTATGGATGCACTCAAGATATGCCATAGTGAGTAGCCATGTATGCTCGTGTACAGGCCGAGAGATCATTATGGGGCCCATGTGTAGATTATAGGATAGTTGTGTGGGAGATATGAGAGATTGGGTATCATCCTTGGTCTCCTAGATCACATGTGATGGATGTGGGTATTACTGATGGTTATGGTGCCTGGCTTCTGCGCTATCCTTTCCCTATATTTACCGATCCTGTGGAGAGAGTTCCTACCATTGAGGAGTTATCAGATGGAGATGATGGTGGTGTAGGAGATGATGCTAGTGGTGATGATGGGGATGATGGCGAAGATGGTGGTGGTGTTGGTAGGATCAGGGGATGGCATGGATGATGGGGGTCATCGAGGGGCTAGAGTAGGTAGAGTCTATATGCCAGTGATTTTTGCTGCTCCTATTCCTCCTAGGGGTAATGATCAGGTGAGGGGTTGTCAGGTTGACAGAGTATTACATCATGTTGATAGGGATCTAGCAGATAGACCTAGAGTTAGGTGTCAGAGGGATGTTGATGTAGATATTATACAAGTGTTACTTGATTAGGTACATGGTGCTCCTACTCAACAGGTTATTCCTTCGATTGTTCCATAGCTTCAGGCAGCTTCTTCTGCTTCTATTTTTGTTTCACCTTCTATGCCATCTTCCTCCTCACATCCTTTCCTTTATCTTTTGTTCCATTATTGGGTGTTCTCTCTTCGTTGATGCCTTCTTCTTCTGTTCCTCCTCCATAGACTTATGCAGCACAGACTCCTGCCCCAGCCTCAACATCAAATGTTGTATCCCTGCAGACTTAGATTTTAACAGTGCAGTAGCAGGTTTCTCAGTTGAGCTTGATGATGCAGACTTTCATGGCTACTATGAGTCAGCATGGTTTACAGGCTAGTTCTAGTTAGCCTCCAGATAGTGCTCCTGGTCCTGATGGTCTTGATGGTACCGATGGTGCTGGTGATTCAATTTTATGAGATATCTATGATTTATATACATGATCTTTCTCTTTGTTGTTATCGAGACCTTGGACTCTTTTTGTATCTTTTTTGATTGATTGATGTTGCTTATGTTGATACTTTGAAAGTTTGATGGACATTGATATTTGGATATTGCTTTTATGATCATTCATTTAGACTTTGATATCCTGTTGATTTTATGATGATGGTACCATGTGTAATCATCTAAAAATGGTCATCTAGACTATTAGCCCCTTGCTAGCATTATTTGCTAAAATCATCAATTGCTTATTCTTGATCAAATCCTAAATCCATCATTTATTCGATTATTTTCTATGGATTAACCATTTTATCCTAAGTGTTTATTTAATTAAAAGGAATTTCCCTCCCCTTTTATTAAATAAAAAGCCCCCACTTTTCCTTCTTATCCTAAGTTGCACAAATAAAGCATTATTCTTATTTTATAAAAAGAAGAAAAGGCCTTTTCATCTCATATGGGACACAAAAGTCAACACTTATTTCTCATTGGAGGAAACTTGTGCACATGGATTGCTTCTCTTTCAAGCTCCACCCTTGATTAAATCTTTTGCCTCTTAATCTCCATCATCCGTTGATTCTCATTTCTTATAAAAGAAGAGCTCTCTTCTCATTCTAGGATCCCAACTTTTGATGCTAATCTTATGCTGCAGGATTTCTTGGAGACTTTGGAGCTTTTGGAGATCTTCTTGCATTTGGATTACATTCTTGCATTCTTAGCTTAGCTTCATATTTATGCTTTCCTATTTTAGCTTTCCTTTCAAGCTCTAGATTAGTTCACATAGCTTAATTAGCAAGGATTTGTAATACTTCTATCTTTCCTTCCATAGCTTAGCTTGCATTTTCATTTCTAGCATAGTTGCATTGCATTCTCATCTTGATTCTTGAAGATATTGGCATTCTTTCCCTTGTCTCTTTGAATCTCCCATTGCATGGTTTACTAGCAAGGTTATAAGCTTAATAGCTCTAGTTGAGAGCATTTTTAACACCCTTGCACTCCATGCCTAGGGAGCTCTAGGTCACTTTCTCAAGGTTTCCAATCCATGGATTCTCTTGGAAATAATGACTTAGAGAAGTGCACTTTTTGAGTACACATTTTTGGCACCCACCGTGGGGCAGAGCACTTTTGTTTTGTCCTTATTTTTTATGCATTTCTGCCAATTTTTCATCAATATTTGCTTGCTGTTTCGGCTCTCTGGTTTTTTTCTAACAGATTATCGTGCGACAGTTTTCTAGTATCGTACAATAGTTTCTTATATATCAGTGTGATACTTTACCAGTTAAAGTATCACATGCCTTTGTAGGTTCTGTTGCACTATCATAGTATCCTCTGTCACATGTAGGTATCTAGAACTATCATGTAGGGATAAAGTATCGCAACAATGTACAGAGAAGTATCACATGACTCTTTCTCTAACAGAAATATTGCCCAAGCCTGGCAGTGAGCGATTTTTGTCATTTCTTTGCAAGATTTGATCTATTTGATTCAGATTTCTGATTTGCTATGGTAGAATAGAGGTTTACTTGCAGATTTCATTTGGTTTTGATGTGCTAACCCTTGTAGGGCTAACAAGTTGTGCTTGTAGGTGCTCTCATTGCTTGAAATATTTTCTTAAAAGAATGCATGTCAAAGCTCCAAATGCACAAGGGATACTAATGGTTTTTGCAGGGCTGCCCAAAGCATAAAAACAAATCAAGTGCTTGTTTATTGCTTTCATTTTAAGTGTGACATATACTAGTTGTTTCTTTTCATTAGGCACTTAATATCTTGTTGTAGGAATCTTTTGGTGGTAGGAGAGTATGCTCTTTACCCTTGTGGTGAAACAGAAATCTTGACCCATCTTTGGATTTTGAAAGCAAGAGGGTAATTGAACCTTTGCTTAGTGTGTTTGGGAGAAATTTTTGAGCTAGGAGAGTATGCTCTTCACCCTTGAGGTGAACCATAAATCTTGAACCTCAAAGATTAATCCACTCTTTGTTTAGTTTTAGAATCCTTTAGCGGGCCTTCTCTTGAGCAATCAAGAGGAATGACCCAAGTGGGGACAAGCTTTTCGCTGGCTATTCCGACCCACTATAAACTCAAGGCTATCAAGGACACAAAACCTTGGTAGATGTAGTACTTGTCTTCGCTTAATGTGAGTACTTGTAGGATTGTGACCATGAGGAAAGTGTTGAGCAAGAATGCTTAAGGTACTCTTGTGGCTGTGAGGTCCGTTACTTACCACAAGGTAAGGAGTCCCTTTAGGGAGCAAGAGGAGTATTACGAACATAAGCCCTTACTAAGAACCATAGATAGAAGCCACCCTATTTTTTCGCTTATCTTCTTGGTGCAAGGATTGATCCTAGTGGACTAACCCAGATCACCCCAAGATTACTCACCATCTGTGTTCCTTTGGTTGTGTCATTGGCACTTCCACGACAAAGCCAACATCTATTGTGGGCAACCACTTTGTGTGAGGCGATGGGACATCAAGTGTGGGCCAAGTTGTTAAGTATTGAGCCTTTTCCCTTCTAGGTAGTAAGTGCTTGAAGTTTTCTCATTGTGATCTACCTGTGTAAATGTTCTTGGACAATTAAACATCACGGTAGTGCTCATAAGGTTTTCTATTTTGATATCACAATTGCTTGTCTTGGAAAGGTTGCTTTTGCTCTTGTGCAAGTGTTCTATGACATGTTTGATCACCTACTGTTTGTAAACTTATCTATTATCTGCTATTACTATATTCTAAATTGTGAAATTGTACTTGCAACCTACAACATTGACCAATTGCTTTCAAAACTAAGTTTTTCACCTTCACTGGTCATAGAGTCGTACGATCTTGAAATACCATTGCACATTGTACTGAGATTTATTGTGCGATAGTTCATTGCTGCAAAACTATTTCACTGCTTGCCTGGATTTTATCGCATGCCCTGCCTAGAAAATATCGCATTTCTTCTAGTGAAATATCACACTATAATATTGTATCGCCCTGCTTGCCTAGAAACTATCGCCGTGAGTTTTTCTGTTGTCCTGTTACTATTGCAATCTGGAGCTGCTAAACTTGAATTTTGACCTATCGTAGAGTGTCTTTTCCTGTTCTTACATGAAGTTGGTTTGTTATCTGCATACTTAGGTTTGTTCTAGACTAAAAAAAATGAGATAAAACTATTGGGTTTGAGCCTAACAAATGCTACTCTTGATCACTTGTCACACCACGGTTACCTATATAGCTACTTGCTAATCGAGCTTCTTTCTCACCTCTTAGCTTGAGTCAATTGATTGTTGTAAGTTCTTGAGAACCTTTGACAAGCCATCTCTATTGTTCTATCTTGTCAAGTGATCTTTATTAGCTTTGCTTATCTCAATATCTGAGAAACTTTGTCTCATTCTATTAGTCAACCAACATTTCTTTTTCATGCCGGTTACAACTCGATCTCAATTTGAGCAGGAGAGTCACCCTCCGTTCAATTATACATAGTTACCTTCTCCAACTAGATGCTCACGAGTGCCAATTAGAAATGATAGTTCTAGTTATGACCAATCTGAGGATTCCAAGGCTACCCCATGGTATAAAGGAGGCTTCCTCTTTTCCGCATTCAAGACCCCCAAAAGCACGGATAGTGTCTCACTTACTATGACTGAACAAGAGAAATATCATCATTTGCAAGAACACTTTGAGCAAAGAGACAACCAAGCGCGCTTAGATAAAGAATACAGTAAAATCCTCATGGAGGCTACAAGGTGTATGACTTCATGAGGAATGTCTCACAAACAACCTGAGACTAGTAGCCATGAAAATAGACTTCCTTTTGACATTAGTGGCAACCATGGCAACAATATGCCACCAAGGTCTCATCCAAGATAGACTTTTGTTGTACCTTCTTCACATCCTAGACCTCCTCCCTCTCATCATGAGGAAGAGGCCACAGACAAGATTTCTAGTGAGGAACTTATGAGATTTGAACAAGACAAGGTCTCCCAACGAATGATGCATAAGCTTTTAGAGTGTAATGGGGACCAATATTTTCAATTCATGACTTCTAGAGGATACAAACTTCCTCCTGATTATGATGTTCAAAAAATTGTCCAAGAAAGAGTACTAATAGAAGTGGAAATCCTTAGAGAGGAATTACAATGGAAAAATCAATGTCTTACCAAAATGGAAATAGAAAGGGAGCCTCCAAAGGTCTCTTTTGTAGAATCTATTTGTGCTCTTCCCTTTGATAAGAGTCTATACATGGTCCCGTTTCCTAGGGATATTGAGGTTCCCAAGTACAACAAGTATGATGGAAACGGTGATCCCCATGACCATGTGCATCACTTTTATGCTCTTAGCATGGACTTCCTTCATGAAGATACATTTCTTCTATGACTGTTCCCTATAAGTTTAAGAGGACAAGCCTTGGAATGGTTTGCGACGTTGACACCACCTCTTAAGACCTTTGATGAGTTGGCTAGGTGCTTTACCCAACATTATTCATACAACATCCAATAGCCTATCACCATGATCAATCTCAGTGCTCTAAGGAAAACTCAAGGTGAGCCATTTGCCACTTACTTACAATGTTGGAGGTCATTGTATTCTTGATATCCTCATCAGCTACTTGAAAGGGAAAAGATTGACATTTTCATCAACACTCTTGTGCCTAAGCTGTATTATGATCTAAGGAAACAATTGTTCTCCTCTTTCAATGACATGGTTGAAAGTGCTTATTGGATTGAGGATGTGGCCATAAGAAAGGAGGATATTGTTATAAATAAAGATACTAGAGGTAATGGCAAGGACAAGAGAAAACCTTGGAATAGAAACAAATATGTTGTCAATGATGGGGTTGTAGATGTCCCGAAAGCTAAAGAACCTACTTTCAATCTCTCTAATGCTATCTACACAATGAAACAACAAGAGGCTGCCAATGCTCACAGTGCTCCTAAGCCTTAGTATATAGACAAGCCTAAGAAGCAATTCCACCGATGGGTCTACACCAAGTTGGCTAAACCTTACGATGTGATTCTTAAGACTTTGGTTGCCAACAAGTATCTTACGCTTCCTGACAATTCTCCTCCCTATGATCCACCAATTAAGCCTGATTGGTGGAGAGAGGATCATTTTTGCCATTATCATAGAAACAAGGGACATAAGACAAACAATTGTTTTAAGCTTAAAGATGCTATCCAAGATCTCATTGATGAAGGCACAATTCTCACAAATGGCTTAGTTAAAAATTTTGATCACACAACTTTCAAAGACCCTCTACCTATGCATGACAAGGGGGAATCTTCTCAAGAAACTAAGAAGAATCATGATGCAAAGATCAATCACACATATACTTCTGATACGCCTGTGATCAACATGGTAGAGCCCGTCGAGAGTGTTCTTATGATGAGATCTCAAGATGATAATGACACCAATCATGGTATGCCAAAGTTGATTTTTCAAACATTGGATGGTTTGTCTTCCCGAAGTGAGAAATTGAATGTTGTTACTAGGGGGCAAGCCAAAATTGTCCTTAAAACTGTGCCTGATCCCAATCAAACCTCATCTTCAAAACAAGTGGCTCCTTCAGCCACCCCTAACTATGATCTTGTCCACCACTTGCAATGGACACTAGCCCAGATATCCATTTTTGAGTTGCTTCAATTATCCCCTTCACACAGAGAAATCCTTGAAGAAGCTTTGCATACAACACGTTTCCCCAATGACATTGATCTGGATCAGTTCCAGGCTATGGTCAACCATATCTCATCTCCCCACTCCCTCTCCTTTTTTGCAGAAGATGACACATCTCTTGTCCACCCCCATAATCTTTCTTTACACATCAAAGTTCAAGTCTACCAAACCTGAGTCCACTGAGTCTTGATAGATGATGGTGCAAGGTTAAATATTGTTTCTTTCCATGTGGTGCAACAGTTGGGATTATCATAATTTGTTGTAGATCCTAAGAAGAAGATTACTATAAAAGCTTACGACGAAGTGGAAAGATCTTCCAAAGGTCTTGTCACTCTACCTGTCTAAGTGGGCCCTGTCATGAAAGATATTAGGTTCCAAGTGTTGGACATCCCACTCGCATATGACATTCTTCTGGGTCATCCTTGGATCCATGACATGCAAGTTGTCCCTTCCACTTATCATCAGTGCGTCAAATTTCCATACAATGGCACTGAAGTTGTGATTCTTGGAGACCATACTATTGCTATCAATACTCTTGCTACCGCTGAAATGTTTGTTCCTCACAAAAAACCTTCTGATGATCCTAGTTCGTCCCTGATTGAGGCTAAACAAACATTAAGGATGATGAGTATTGGTATGGGTGAATACACACTAGATTCCCTTGCTGCTATACCTACTTCTCCTAGATCATATGGTAGACCCTCTGACAAGATGAAGCCTTCCGCTTATGCCATGACAATCTTTGATACCTTTGTTCCTTCACCATTCCCCTAGAAGTAGAATGAGAAGAACAAGCTATTCGAGAATGGATCTATAGAGAAGAAGAGGGTAGTACGACAATTGCTACTCCTATCTCCCCTAAGCACTATGGTAAAGGCTATAAATTTTTGTAGCAAATGGGCTATCACGGTCAGGGACCTATAAACGATAATGGACACACCCTAGTTGAGCCTTTGAGTCATACCAATGGCCGACCCTCTAAGGATACAATAGGTCTAGGATACAGTGCTGAAGATGAATTCCTTGAATATTCAAGAAATGCTCCCATGATCAGTGATTCAGACACCAATATAGCTGACTCACCACTGCACACTATGGCTCAAATGGGAGACAATCTCCCTTCTACTTCACTCCTTTGGGGAGAAGAGCACATCCCTGATGAGGACACAGTTGGAGCCTCTCTTTCTAGCAACTATGTGCCTAATGAATCATTGGGATTTGATAGACAACATTGAAACATTGTGTGATTGCTACAAAGAGGAGATCTCACATGTAATGACATGGGTACCTCTACTTCTCGGTGTCCTAAGCCTTCTTGGTGCAAACATCCTAGTAGAAGCTCCACAATAGATTCAAATGAGTATGAATGGGATGCTCTTTCAGAAGGATCTTCCATGATAGATATGGACATTGATGTGGTTCATACTTATAGTGACCAACCCGATGTAGTTGATGAGTCTTGCGTAGGGTCTGATGAATTTTCTCCTCGTATTGCTTTAGTGGACCATGCTGGTCCTTCTATGTCGAATCTAGATCTAGACACTTTTGGAGCCTACCCTATAGGCTCAACCTCTCTCGTCACCAAAGATGACACCCATCACATAAATTCTCTTACACCTGTCACTCTACTCTCCTTCATACATTCAGATCTCATAGTCATTGAACCTACTATCTCTTCCACCAGCAAACTTGCAACAAACATGATGGAATCAGATCTCAAGTATCTATGTCATACAATCAAAAGAAAAAAACAATGGTCAAATGGCCAAAACCACATTGTGGCAGTATCTAAACCTAAAAATAGTACAAATCAAGAACAATTTGCCGCATTCTCTCTAGAAAAAAAGGTCAACTTTGCATGGACATATTCAGACATGCCCAGTTTAGAAACTAAGCTTATCATTACTCCAAGGGTAAAAACTGTCAAGAAGAAGCTCATAAAGATCCTCCCCATGTGGCATTAATGGTTAAGGCTGAAATTAAGAAGCACAGATCTGAGAACAAGGTGGTTGATGCCATGGCTACTTTGGCATCCATTCTACAACTGGAAGATCAAGAATCATACTTTGCATTCCTGGTGGAAGAATTGCCTTATCTTGCCTACACTTCCCTTGAAGATTCATCCCACTATGCCACCATCTTTTCATATCTCCCATATCAAGTTATCCCTACATATCTACCATGCAATGCGATGCACCAACTCCTCCACCATGCCTCACACTTTGCCCTTGTCTCTGGTGACTTGTATAGGAAAGGTCTAGACGGAACTCTCCTTAAGTGTCTAGAAATAGAGGAGTCAGAAAAGGTGCTAGCTGCAATCCATGATGGCATATGTGGATCAAATTCTAACGATCTTACACTAGCTCAAAAATTGCTTAGGGCTGGTTACTATTGGTCGACCTCGTTGGGGCCTTCTATCATCACAACAACAACATTTGGGTCCAGGGCCTATTAGTTATCTACATCGAAGGAAGCAGAGCTTATCGAGCCTATCAATGTTCTACAATTGAAGAAGTTCTATGCATAAGGTTCTTGAGCTCTTTGTACATATTTTATTGATCTTGAAAAAATTCCAAAAAAGTTCATATATGATGCTGAAAAAATCCTAAAAACCATTAAAAGTACTAAAAAAATGAGCATCCTAGTGAAAACCTAGCAATAGGCACTTTGATGTCTCACAAAAAAAAAAGAAAAAAAAAGTTCCTTGGTGAAAACCTGGAAACAGGCGCCTTGGTAGCAAAAATACAAAAAAATTGAAAAAAGTCTTGAAAAAATCTATCAAGTGGTGAAAACCTAGAAACAAGTGCTACTTGAGACCCTTGCACCTATGTCTATCAGTCTTGTGTGGCGCTCATTCACTCCACTTGTCGCTTTGCCTCTCCTAGCCTGGAACTAATTCGTGTCTTAATCTAGGGGGCATACATTGTTTTAAGCTTATCTCGAGTCTCTTTGTGCATCTGGGTTTCTTGGACAACTTGGTTCCAATGGTGTTTTTTGACACCACCCCAATTGTGTTTTTCAACACTAACCTAGCATCAAGTGTTTCTCAACACTTATCAGATATCCTCACAGTCTCGAATGATGCAATATTTCTCACTAGCAGATGCGATGCTCAAAGTTTGACTCTATGACCTACACACACACGCACTTAAACACTTGACTTGCTGAGATTTGTTTGACTTTATTTCTTTGTGTGCTATCTATGATGATTTTTTTGTTGAGTGTTCTATCCCTAATAGTTTTTGACGATGCCGAGCTAGAAGATTGGGGCATGAGGACATATTTTATTTGCTTTTTGCCTATGGGTATATTTTGTTGATCTTGGTTGTCATGAGCATTTATGCTTGTTCCACTTGACACTAAGATCTACAAGGTATTATCCTTGACTATTTTCCACAAGTGCATGCTTATAGTCATCTTTACTTTCTTGTGTCTTGATGCCAGCATAATCTTGCTATATCAAACTTAGGGAACCTCACTACACTAGTCATCTTGACCTACATGTCTTTGATGCCTAGGTGGGATTTCCCCATTTCTATCTGATATAGATCATATTCATGTACCCATAGTTATACTAGTGTGTATTGTATGATCTTGCGATGCTACCAATAATGCTCGATGATGAATATTAGAGTCTAATGGCTTTGTAACCTTGCAAGTAAACCACTTTTCATAATAGCTTGCATTCTTAGGTTCATGTTAGTTTAGTCTTGCATTTTGCATATGGAGAGAGCTATCCTTTCATCTTTCATGGACTTATTAGTCAAACTGCGCTCACCTTTCACTTTGTCTTGATCATGTCTTTCACTTCTTGTCTTTCATATCACATCATTTTCTATTCATTTCAGGATCGAAACTGAAATCTGAGTTCACCTTGATCGTCAAATCACATTTCTCCTTCTTCCACATAGTTGGCTGACCTTTTGAAGCCTGATCCTTCGATCTTCGCTGGGCATCTTCACCTCTTCATCCCCATCTCTCTCACCTTTCTAGTCTCTCATTCGTTTCATCCATTTCATCTCTCCTTCAATCTTCGCTGGGGCATATCCTCACTGCTTGATGGTTTTTATGTCATCTTTCATCTTTGATTATGATTTTTAGTGATTTGATCATGTCGCTCTTGCTTCTACATTCCCTCTACTTGATTTTGCTTTCGATCCCGAGGGGGAAGACACATCATATCCTATCAGCTATTCTCTAGAGCATATGCTTGACCATTCCATTTTCTCTGATCGATCTATCTTTTTGCTTGACATGTTAGTTCTCATCTCGAGTTTTGATATAGTCCATCTCTTTCCTAAGTGTTAAGTATTGTCGCTACCAGGCTGACCATGCAGGATTTTCTATCTCTCTACACTTTATTCTTTGGAGTCATATCTCTATCTATTACCTTCTTGGCTGATCTATTCTTTGACGTAATGTGTTCCCAGATCAATCACACATTAGTCAAAGAGGGGCAAATGTAATCATCTAAAAATGGTCATCTAGACTATTAGCCCCTTGCTAGCATTATTTGCTAAAATCATCAATTGCTTATTCTTGATCAAATTCTAAATCCATCATTTATTCAATTATTTTCTATGGATTAACCATTTTATCCTAAGTGTTTATTTAATTAAAAGGAATTTCCCTCCCCTTTTATTAAATAAAAAGCCCCCACTCTTCCTCTTATCCTAAGTTGCACAAATAAAGCATTATTCTTATTTTATAAAAAGAAGAAAAGGCCTTTTTGTCTCATATAGGACACAAAAGTCAACACTTATTTCTCATTGGAGGAAACTTGTGCACATGGATTGCTTCTCTTTCAAGCTCCACCCTTGATTAAATCTTTTGTCTCTTAATCTCCATCGTCTGTTGATTCTCATTTCTTATAAAAGAAGAGCTCTCTTCTCATTCTAGGATCCCAACTTTTGATGCTAATCTTATGCTACAAGATTTCTTGGAGACTTTGGAGATTTTGGAGATCTTCTTGCATTTGGCTTACATTCTTTCATTCTTAGCTTAGCTTCATATTTATGCTTTCCTAGTTTAGCTTTCCTTTCAAGCTCTAGATTAGTTCACATAGCTTAATTAGCAAGGATTTGTAATACTTCTATCTTTCCTTCCATAGCTTAGCTTTCATTTTCATTTTCATTTCTAGCATAGTTGCATTGCATTCTCATCTTGATTTTTGAAGATATTGGCATTCTTGCCCTTGTCTCTTTGAATCTCTCATTGCATGGTTTAATAGCAAGGTTATAGGCTTAATAGCTCTAGCTAAGAGCATTCTTAACACCCTTGCACTCCATGCCTAGGGAGCTCTAGGTCACTTTCTCAAAGTTTCCAATCCATGAATTCTCTTGGAAGTAATGACTTAGAGAAGTACACTTTTTGAGTACACACCATGGACTCTGATACTCTCTTTGATAGATTTCACTATATATGATGTGATCATGTTTTGGATCTATTTTTTAGGTATTTTGCATGATATGCAGATCTATATGACTCTATCTCCTATATGCTTTGTTTTATGCTTTTTAGAATGCAATTTTCCAAATGTATGCATATGTTCTAATGATGCTTTAAATGACTGTCTTATGTATGACATAGAATAGATGAATGCAATGTTAATTTAATGATTAATGATATTGTGTGTATATAATGAATACATGTAGGATATTAGATGAATAATGAATAATTAATCTAATGGATGTCTTTCTTTTGATATGCCATGTGATGGATCTATGTAATAATGCAATGATCATTTAATGATTAATGATATATGCAATATGGCTAAATGATACTATCATGGATGATATGCATTTAATGTTGAATGATCCTAATGTATGCAAAGAGTGGTTACCTAACTTAATGCAATGCTCTTAATGGATTGATATTTAAGAATGCACCTTAAATGAGATGATTACAAACTAATGATTATGCAACTTAATGAAATCTAAATGGATGCCATCTAATGATAATGTAACTTAATGAAATGACGATAGATGTTTAATGATATATGTAATCTAATGCAATGAACTTAATGATTCAAATGTTGGACACATTTAAATGTATGCAAGGTTTACTGAAGAGGACTTAATGCAACTTAAAAAAATGACCTTAATCAATGCAATTGAGCTAATGAAATGCACTTTGTTTTTTATTTGTTTTTTATTTCCAACACACTCAATCCAATATAGTTGTTTTTTATAATCCTTTGATTTTTAATTTGAGTATACCCCCTTTTTCTTTTCCTCTTGCAAATTAAGCTAAGAAAGGAAAATCAATATACAATGCACTTAATCTAAGATGTATGCAACTAACTATCATTATTCAAAATTTGGAGCTTATAATCATCATTGAGCATTTTTGGGATCATGTCTTAGTACAACCATCACTAGTTCAACTATGATGATATGAATACTTTTTGCACCTCTTTCTTTGCTTTCCCTTCTCTTTTCAGTACAACTATCACTGATTGAAGCCAATCATGAGAGTGCAAATACCGATTTTGTTGGATTATATGTTGCAAGTGGATTTTGGTATTATGATATTGAAGATCAAAATAGCCAAGGTATCCTTTTGCGTAAACAAGCAGAAATCTCAATTTTATCCTATGTACTAGTCCTCAATGATTCTTTGATGATCACGTCCTTAGACAAATAATACATGATTTAAAACTTTGATTTTAATATAGTCATTTAGAAATCAACAAAAATATCATCCTTTCATCATAGCTTGTCTAGTCTAAAACTTTCATCGATTCGCTAGAAAGACATGATTTCATCAATTTAGTCAACAATTAGAAAAATTTCTTGCAATGTTTTTCAAATCCATATGTCAAGTGTAGTTCCATCCATTTCATACTTTTAATCCTGATAAAGATAAGGTCACGTAAGATCTTGGATCAAATTTTGCATTTGGTTCAAAATGGATTAGAATGTAGATTTGATTAAGTGTTCCTCTTTCGAATTTGATGAATTGATTCCATGATTGAATAAAGCTTTCTTTTGATGAATCCTTTCTCCTTTTGAGTAGATTGCCCCCAGTTTGATATAATTTTATTTGTGGGACTTAGGACAATATGTAGATTAGGTGATCAAAATCTTAAGGTACTTGCAAATGCAACTGTGGGGTTTTATTATGCAATATATACAAATGTTGGCGAATGCAATATTTACAAGGTAACCTTATAGGCATACGACTGACTTGGAATTTCAATGGCACCTGTTTACTAGGTTTTCACCGATTGAATAGATCTTGCTCTTTTTTCTGTTTGTAAAGCTTTTCTCTTTTTTTGCTACCAAGGCACCTATTTTCTAGGTTTTCACCAAGGCACTTTTTCTCTTTTTCTCTCTCAATTTTTTTTTTCTTCATATCATCGAGGTGCCTATTTTCTAGGTTTTCACCAAGACAACATCTTTTTGAGGATCATATATGAATGTTTTTACTTTCTTCATGCTCAATTTTCCACTGTTTTTGATCTTTTCTGCTTTTCCAATGTTTTTGGTATTTTCAAGATCTCTTTTAACTATGTACAATAAATATGATGCTTTCCATCTGATACTCTTTATGGGTATGTGTAGGATCATGGTATGCCAAAAAGTGGCGATGTGAAAAAAAACTTATTTTAACTAATCCAAAAGTGCACAAATAGATTTGTTGACTTTTTAGTAGGCCTGGGTGTCAGTACACCTAGCCAAACCTAAAGGCATAATAGGATATCTGATATTATCAAATATCTGATAATATCGGATATTCGATATTTGCCAGTGAATATAAATCACTATACCTAGCCGCGTTCAACATTTTTTCATTGCAAAAATGTGAACGCAACTAGGTTCTTGGATATCCGGTCCCAAATCCCCTATCTAGTTTTTCCTAAATCACCCAGGTAAGTGAAGCTTCTATTTTTTATTGTTTTAATTATTTTTTATTGTTTTTAAATAGAAATATATAGTTTTTTATATAAAAATTAGGGTAGCAATGAGTTTTCGTATTGTTTTTAAAATTCATTATAATTATCTATTTTTTTTCATTGCTATCAGACATGGAATCAGAAAACCCTCCTAATGATCCTGCAAACAATCCAGAACCACTTTCCAACAATCCCCCACCTCCAGAAGATGTACCTATCACAAATCCTTGCTGTTTAGAAGATCTAATATGAGATAATCTAAATGAACTTAGAGGATTTCAAACCACATATGCCAATATCCCCACATTTCTCCCCATGTTTATGACAGTGAACTCAATTATTGAAAACATGGAGAAACTTACACAACATAATGCTACACTTCTTTGGTGCGATTCTATGCACGCCCAGTTTGATGATGGGCTTGATTATGATCAAGTCATGAACCTAAATATAACAAAACATGACATAGCTAATCTTTTTGTGGATCCTAAAACTGGTCTAAAAGTAGACCCTAAAAAAACTAAGTTGTCAATTAAATGGTGCACAAATAGTGCAATATGTGACAACTTTTGGGACCGTTGGTGGATGGTTTTTGATAGACCACCTCACAATAATTTGGATGTCCCATTTTATTTCATTGGAAAATTGTATGCTAAATTTGTGCTCAGTCACAAGGTGAATTATTGGAGTCTGAGACCGAATGATGCAGGAGCATCCTGGGTGTAAGAGCAATCTTGCATCACCCAAAAAATATTTTTATTTTTGTATTCAATAAGGGCTATCTTGTGCAGAGCCGCTATTTATGGAAACTTTCTATTTTTAGTAAGTTGGTCTTACGATCTTGAAATGTTCTAATTTTACATGTGGAGGTTCATCTCAGTCATATCAGCCTGCCAGCAAAGTTTCATGGCTAGATCAGGTCTAGTTTTGAAGATATTGAAGATTTTCGGTATTGGCAGCAGGGTACAGAAACTTTGAACTTAGTTTTGAAGGCATTAGAGGCCCCGGATGAGATTGAAAATTTGGGTGATGGGTGCTTTGCATAGATCAAGCTTGTAGAGCACTTCGTGGCATTTCCAGAATGGGGTTATAATATCCAATCAGGTCAACGGGCGATGACTTATGGTCTTCGAAAGTTGGGTCACCTGAAATGGTAGAAAATAATTTTTTTCTTCAAAATTTCTGTTTGGGTTTCAAAACTCATTTTGAGCCGACTTTGATGTAATAAATTGTAAAATAAAATAATTTTAAGTTTGGTCGGCCCTAAGGGCTAAATTTCTAGAACCTTCTTGGGCGGTGGAAATTGCCTATATAAAGAAGGCCCGTAGTGTTGTTTAGGGTAGTTCTGGGTAGTAGATCTGGGTATTGATTCGAGGTTTTGTCCTACAACATATTGTAAGGGAATGCCCATGTGGATTTGCATATTGTAATTCTGAAAGTTTGTAATTCCACATTTGTGGAGATAATAAGAAGCCAATTTTCTGTTCTTGCATATTATTGTTGTTGTTTCTCTATTTCTGTTAAGTGTTTGTGGTATTAAGGGGAGTACCTTTCATCAAGTGGTATTAGAGCAGAAGTTCCTGAGTGTGTAAATAGATCACCGACTGTGAGGTAGTTTGCACCAGGACCATGGTTAGGGTTTCAATGCGCATCACGAAAATGCCTCCACGAAGAGAACGTTACAGAAGAGCTGGTGCTGTGACACCTGAGGTTAGAGAGCTGCAGAGACAAGTGCAAGCATTGTAAGAAGAGATTCACAGAGAAATGAATCTTAATGTTAGAGATGAAAGTGAGGATGAAGCCGAAGAAGAATATCAAGAAGGAGAAGCTGAAATTGTGAACCAGGAGGAAGAAAGACTTTTTCGGATGATTTTCAAGATTGGGAAAAGACCTAAGATTGAGGTTCCTACATTTTTTGGAAATCTTAACCTAGAGGAATTGATCGACTGGATCAATGAATGTGAGAAATATTTTGAGTATGAAGATGTTGAGGATCCTGATAGGGTCAAATTTGCGAAGGCCAGACTGAAAGGTCATGCGAAGATCTGGTGGCAAGAGATTCAATTGGAGCGAAATAGAAGAGGGAAAGATAAAATCACAAGATGAGATCGGATGGTGGATAAATTGAAGCGACACTTCATTCCTGTTGATTATGAGCTTGACCTACTAAAGAAAATGCAAAGTCTGAAGCAAGCAGGAAGATCTATTTAGGAGTATACAGAGGAGTTCTATTGACTCCTCATCAGAATAGGCCATGCAAAAGCTGATAAGGAGAAAGTTGCCCGATACCTTAATGGGTTAAGGCCAAGCATTCAGGAGGAGTTGAATCTAGTTCGAATGAACAGTATTGAGGAGGCATACCAGTTTGCCCTAAAAGTAGAGGAAAAGATGAACAAGAAGTTTGAGAGCAGACAAAATGGAAGAGGCCGTGGTGGAAGATCTGGTGGACGGTCATATGGTGGCCGAAATGAAGATCCAAAAAAGAAGGATGAGGCCAGTAGTAGCCAGAATCAGAGAGGAAACAATTCCAATCATTTCCAAGATCACAATAATAGAGATCAGAGAGGAAGAGGAAGAGGACAAGGATCTGGAAGAGGAGGCTTTCATGGAACATGTTTTCACTGTGGAGAAGAAGGTCATAGGGCATTTGAATGTCCTCAATGCCAAGGCAGAATAGACAGGAGAAATGAAGGCCAGGCCAGAGTTGCACATGTAGATGAAGATGCTAGATCATCAAATTCTGAAGATGCTGAAAAAGGAGAAACACTAATTAACAGAAGAGTCTTGCTAAGTGGTGAGAACAAACCTAAACAAAGGAGGAGCCTGTTTTGCACCAGGTGCAAGTGTGAGGGTAAATACTATGATGTGATTATTGATAGTGGAAGCACTGACAATTTGGTGTCAGAAGAGATGGTGACAAAGTTGAAGCTCAAGAGATAGAAACATTCACATCCTTATCGAATTGCCTCGGTGTAGGATGACCACAAGGTCATGGTTAGTGTACAGTGCCTGGTAAAGTTCAAGATCGGCAGGTACCAAGATGAGGTACTATGTGATATCATCTCTATGGATGTATGTCATATGTTGTTGGGTAGATCGTGGCAGTTTGACAGATGTACTGTACACGATGGTCGTGCGAATACCTATTCCATAACAAAGGATGGAGTGTGACATAAGCTAAAGCCATTGAAGGAGACTGAAGAAAAGGTATGTGGTAATGCAAGAATAACTTTTGTTGATGGAAGAAAATTCCTAGATGGTATGAGGCATGAGCATGTGTGTTTTGCTTTAATTCCAAAAGCTAGTAAAGAAGAAGTAGAGGATGTACCTGTAGAGGTTGTAGATTTGTTGAATGAGTTTTAGGATATTGCATCTGATAATGTACCTGATGGATTACCACCTGTAAGGAAGATCAGTCATTAGATGAATTTGATTCTAGGAGCCAGTTTGCCAAACAAGGCAGCACACAGGATGACACCAATAGAAAGTGAAGAGTTGAACAGACAAGTACATGAGTTGTTACAGAAGGGATTGATTCGGGAGAGCCTAAGTTCATGTGCTATACCAGCAGTATTAGCACCAAAGAAGAATGGAGAATGGAGGATGTGTACAGATTTTAGAGCAATAAATAAGATCACAATCAAGTATAGGTTTCCATTGCCACGAATGGATGATATTATGGACTGTTTGAGTGGAGCTGTGTATTTCTCAAAGATAGATCTGAAGAGTGGATATCACCAGATTTGGATCAGAGAAGGAGATGAATGGAAGACTACCTTCAAGACAAAGGAAGGACTATATGTGTGGTTAGTCATTCCTTTTGGGCTAACTAATGCACCGAGCACTTTCATGTGGCTCATGAATGAGGTTCTGAAAGAATTTCTGGGAAAGTTTGTCATTGTTTACTTATATGATATTTTGATCTTTAGTAAGACATTGGAGGAGCATATGATGCATATTCATATGGTGTTTGAGAAGCTAAAAGATGAGAAATTTTTGATTAATTTGAAGAAGTGCAGTTTTGTGAAGAAAGAGTTCGTGTATTTGGGATTTGTAGTTTCAGTAGAAGGTCTAAAAATGGACCCAGAGAAGGTACATGCTATCCTTGAATGGCCTACTCCAAGGAGTGCTACTGAGGTAAGATTTTTTCATGGTTTGGCTAGTTTCTATAGAAAGTTTATCAAAAAATTTAGCAGTATTTGTAGACCCTTGACTGAAACAATGAGAGGGGATAGAAAAGAGTTTAAGTGGACTAATGGGCAAAAAAGAGTTTTGAATTGTTGAAACAAAAAGTTATAGAACAACCTATTTTAGCACTTCCAGATTTTAATAAGGTGTTTCAAGTAGACTGTGATGCTAGTGGTACTGCAATAGGAGCTGTTATGAGCCAAGAAGGTAAACCTATTGCTTATTTTAGTGAGAAGTTAAATGATGCCAAGAGAAAATATTCTGTCTATGATCAAGAATTTTATGTTATAGTTCAGGCATTAAAGCAGTGGAGACATTATCTGCTTCCTAAGGAGTTTGTTTTGTATACTGATCATCAAGCTTTGCAATATTTGAATAGTCAAGGAAAGTTGAATCAAAGGCATTTGAAATGGGTTGAGTTTTTGCAGAGTTATACATTTTTTTTGAAACACAGAAGTGGAAAGTCTAACAGGGTTGCAGATGCTTTTAGCAGAAGGCAACTATTTCTGACAGAGATGCAGATTGAGGTGGTTGGGTTCAAGGAACTCAAGAATTTGTATCCAGAGGATCTTGATTTTGGTGAAGCTTGGAAAGCTTGTACAAAACCTGTTACTCTAGACAGGACGAAATGGTTGGATTTCATCATCCAAGATGATATGCTATTCAAAGGGAGTCAGTTGTGCATAACATGAAGTTCTATGAGGGAGAATCTCATCAAGGAGAAGCATAGTGGAGGATTGGCTGGACATTTTGGTCATGATAAAACCCTTGCTTTGGTTGGTGAGAATTATTATTGGCCACAGTTGCAGCAAGATGTCAAGAATTTTGTATAGAGTTGCAGAGTATGTCAGATGGCGAAGGGAGTGAAGTAGAATATAGGGTTATATCAGCCATTACCTGTACCAGAGAAGCCTTGGGAGGGAATCAATATGGACTTTGTTCTTGGTTTACCGAGGACTCAGCGGGGACACGATTCAATTTTTGTGGTAGTTGACAGATTTTTGAAGATGACACATTTCATTCCCTGCAAGAAGACTAATGATGCTATTCATGTAGCAGAATTGTTTTTCAGAGAAGTGGTGAGACAACATGGTTTGCCAAAGACCATAGTTTCAGATAGAGATACTAAGTTTGTTGGATATTTCTGGTGGACATTGTGGAAAAAGTTGAAGACAGATTTGAAGTTCAGTTCATCACATCATCCACAAACTGATGGACAGACAGAGGTGGTGAATAGGAGTTTGGGAAATTTGCTAAGATGTTTGGTTGGAGATAATCCAATAGGATGGGATTTGATTTTACCACAGGCAGAATTTGCATACAATAATTCTGTCAATAGAAGTACTGGTAAATCACCATTCCAGATTGTATATGGAAGTAGTCCAAGAAATGCATCTGAATTGAGAAAGATAGATAAAGGAGAAATAAGTAGTGCTGAAGCTGAGGATTTTGTAGAACACTTGAAGAACATCCATGAGGAGGTGAGGAAGCATATTACCAAGATGAATGCGCAGTATAAGGCTAAGGCAGATGAGAAAATGAGGCATAAGGAATTTCAGGTTGGAGATGAAGTCATGGTTCATTTGCAGAAGGAGTGATTTTCGGTTGGTACATATAACAAGTTGAAAATGAAAAAGTTTGGGCCATGTAAGATACTGAAGAAGCATGATTCAGAAAATGCATATGAGGTAGAATTGCCTACTGAGCTGAATATTTCACCAGTGTTTAATATTTTAGATTTGATAGAGTATCATGAAGGAGGTGTTGAAGATGAGGTTGCAGCAGCACAGTGGAGTATTCTAGCAACCAGTTCAAATATCAAGGAGATTTAAGACATACTGGACAGTCGTGTTGGCAGAAGCACAAGGAACATGACATATGAAGAGTATTTGGTCAAATGGAAAGGACGACCTGTTGAAGATTCATCATGGCTAACAAAGGAGGAGGTTAACCATCTTGGTTTTCCTCTGCACACTTGAGTCGTGACAGGGCCACTTCTCAAATTACCCCAGGTGTCTGATGCAGGAGCATCCTGGGTGTAAGAGCAATCTTGCATCACCCAAAAAATATTTTTGTTTTTGTATTCAATAAGGGCTATCTTGTGTAGAGCCGCTATTTATGGAAACTTGCTAGTTTTAGTAAGTTGGTCTTATGATCTTGAAATGTTCTAATTTTACATGTAGAGGTTCATCTCAGTCATATCAGCTTGCCAGCAAAGTTTCATGGCTAGATCAGTTCTAGTTTTGAAGATATTGAAGATTTTCGGTATTGGCAGCAGGGTACAGAAACTTTGAACTCAGTTTTGAAGGCTTTAGAGGCCCCAGATGAGGTTGAAAATTTGGGTGACGGGTGCTTTGCATGGGTCAAGCCTGTAGAGCTTCGTGGTGTTTCCAGAATGGGGTTATAATAGCCAATCGGGTCAACGGGCGATGACTTATGGTCTTCGAAAGTTGGGTCACCTGAAATGGTGGAAAATAATTTTTTTCTTCAAAATTTCTGTTTGGGTTTCAAAACTCATTTTGAGCTGACTTTGATGTAATAAATTGTAAAATAAAATAATTCTAAGTTTGGTCGGCCCTAAGGGCTAAATTTCTAGAACCTTCTTGGGTGGTGGAAATTGCCTATATAAAGAAGGCCCGTAGTGTTGTCTAGGGAAGTTTTGGGTAGTAGATCTGGGTATTGATTTGAGGCTTTGTCCTACAGCATATTGTAAGGGAATGCCCATGTGGCTTTGCATATTGTAATTCTGAAAGTTTGTAATTCCACATTTGTGGAGATAATAAGAAGCCAATTTCCTATTCTTGCATATTATTGTTGTTGTTTCTCTATTTCTGTTAAGTGTTTGTGGTATTAAGGGGAGCACCCTTCATCACCAAACCAGGGTGTAGGTTTAGGCGCTCTGCAAGATAGGGCATGTGCACAATGGGTGAAATCCTGCACATATATCCCCCCTCCCAAGATTTCACCACCTCCCACTATGCAGCATCCAGACATTATTGTTGAGGCCAGCTCACAGACTATTTGAGCCATTCACACCTTGACTGATTTGCTGGTTATGCAGAATAGGACATTGTTGCCTCCTCATCCTGATGCTTCTGGCACTTCCACATCCTCCACAAGCTCACATGTTTGTGTACCCCACACTTGTGTTATATGCAAGAATCTGTGCTTTGGTCCCTTGATTGATAGTGATGCATATCATTTTGGCTTTGATGGTGATGATTCTACATAGCACACTATAGGCACTGAAGCATCTCATGGAGATGTGTATGAGAAGCCTATAATGCCATGGACTCCCACTATTATGATAAGGGTAAACCGTTCACTTTTTACATTGTTTTTAAATTTTATTGTTCGTATTTTTAGTAGAATTTCCTTATAATAAATTTCCACTTATATCTTTTTATGTGTTACATTTATGTTCAATTGATGATAGAGGAGGAGATGGCACAGGTGGAGGGGTCCACACTTTCAGCCATATCATTTGGTCTTGACTCTTCCACGGTACATATGTTTTAATGTACTCATTGGTTTCCTTTTAAATTATGATAATAGTATATGTACATTGTTTTCTAATTTTTATGATCATCTTTTACATACTGATGCAGGTGTCACCAGTTGCCACCGGGGGGCAATGTGAGGGGGTGCAGGTGTCAGCTGTTGATAAAGGAAAGGTAATTAAGTAATTTAGTTTTCATTTGCATACATGTATACTTGTCAATTGTGCATACTCATTTTTAATTTACATGGTTGATTTGACAGAGAGTGGCATGTGATGATGCTATGAGACCCTATCGTCACAATAGAGTCATAGGCATATCCATTCAGAGTGATAGCCCCACGGTATGTACATTTCTAAATTTATTTGTGTGTATTTTTCTATGAAGTATATATAATATGGTCAAGTTATGATAATACGAAGTATCTATTTAACTTTTGTAGGTCACTCCTAGTTTGGGAGAGCCAAAATGACAAGGGTTTGTATTGCTGATGAATGAGCCAACAATCTTTGAAGAAAGTTCAACACAGGTAATTTTTAATGTTAATTCAGTTATTTTGAAAACATATAGTTACTACCAAGTTTTTAACATTAAATAGTATAACTCATAGATCAATCTCATATTTGCAAACATATACAGGTGGGAGTCAACATTGGTGGCACTATTCTTGCGCTACCAAGGACATATATTAGGTCTCATGCCCGCGGGAGGAGATAGAGGGGCGAGGTATATGAGAGTTCAATTTTAGTTTAAATTTTATTTATTATTGTTGACTATGATTTTGAATTTTAATCTAACTTGGGGTTTCACTTTTGTGTTTGAATGTAGGATCCATTAGAGCCGAAGAGTACTTCAAAGAGGCTCCATTTTGATGATCCACCAGTAGAATAGGATGTCCCAAAAATATTTGTAGTTGAACTTCTTATTTTGAGATGTCATATGACATATTTTGAGATGGTGTATGCCACATTGTATCTAGATATGTTGACATATAAATATGTACAAAATTATTGTTCATTTTGATATATATATGAAACTTGATATTCGATCCAATTTGTTAATTGTGTGTTCATTTATTCATTGTTAGTATGTAAATATGCTTGTGCACATATGTACTCATGTGTACAATTTATGCCTTAAGTATATTCATTTATATTCAAGTACATTATTCATAACCTAAATTCACGTGTATCGGCTACATGCATGACTTAAGTGAATTCATGTTGTATGCTTTATAATTTATGTTCTACATGTATGCTTCATGACTTAAAAAAATTTATGTGTATGCTTTATGTGTTATGTGTGTTCACACGTGTAATTCATCATTTGAGGTATATAAGGATATCTATTAAAGTAGTTTCAAGGTTTTTAGACTTACCCTTTACTCCCAATGGCTAAAAAACTTCAAACTAGCCTAGTTACATAATCAAACACCCTTTTGGCCATATTAAAACATATTGGTCTTCTGGACAAAATATTAGTACTATACCTGTACCCCTATAAATACACTAGGAATGCTTAAGAAATGTGGTCTTGTAGCATATCACAGATTGCCGATACCTCTCAAGGGGTCTGAGTTACGAGCCTCCATAGTTTGCTGCCCAATCGTGCTTAGTGCACCTTGGGGACACTTTGGTCAGGCGTGGTCCGGAACATTCTGCTGACTCAGTTGTTGAAACAGGGTTGTCCCTAGCATTTACCCACCCAACTAGAGCTAATTGCATAGTCCATTTGGTGTCGGGACAAATGGTTTGGAAGTAATCCATTGGCACAACTTTCAACTAACCCTCACTACAAGTTTTGGCATCGAGAGAGACTGGCGTGCCAAATTCAAACAAATTTGAATCTCCCAAAATGGAGAGAGGTTATTATAGGCCTTGGAAATGTCATCCTATATCATCTCACTAATCTTTGATACCTCTCAAGGGGTATGAGTTACGAGCCTAGAAATTTCACTACTCAATCGTGCTTAGTGCACCTTGGGGACACTTTGGTCTGGCGTGGTCTGGAACCTTTTTCTGACTCAGTGGTCAAAATGAGGTTGTCCCTAGCATTTACCCATCCAACTGGAGCTAATGGCACAGTTCGTTTGGTGCTAGGATGAATGGTTTGGAAGTAATCCATTGGTGCAACTTTCAACTGATCCTCACTACAAGTTTTGGCATCAAGCGAGACTGGCGTGCCAAATTCAAAAAAATTTGAATCTCTCATAATGAAGAGAGGTTATTGTAGGCCTAAAATTTTTTTCCTATGGCATCTCACAAATCTCTGATATCTCTCACAGGGTCTGAGTTACGAGCCTAGAAAGTTCACTGCCCAATCGTGCTTAGTGCACCTTGGGGACACTTTGGTCTGGCATGGTCTAGAATGTTCTGTTGACTCAATGGTCAAAATGGGGTTGTCCCTAGCATTTACCCACCCAACTACATCTATTGGCATAGTCCATTCAGTGTTGGGATGAATGGTTTGGATGTAATCCATTGGCGCAACTTTCAACTGACCCTCACTGCAAGTTTTGGCATCGAGTGAGACTGGCGTGCCAAATTCAAAAAAATTTGAATCTTCTAGAATTGAGAGAGGTTATTGTAGGCCTTGGAAATATCATCTTGTAGAATCTCATAGATCTTTGATACCTCTCACGGGGTCCGAGTTACGAGCCTAGAAAGTTCACTGCCCAATCATGCCTAGTGCACCTTGGGGACACTTTGGTCCGACGTGGTCCAGAATGTTTTGTTGACTCAGTGGTCAAAATGAGGTTTTACCTAGCATTTACTTGCCCAACTGGAGCTAATGGCATAGTCCATTCGGTGTCAGGACAAATGGTTTGGAAGTAATCCATTGGCACAACTTTCAACTGACCCTCACTGCAAGTTTTGGCATCGAGCAAGACTGGTGTACCAAATTCAAACAAATTTGAATCTCCCAGAATGGAGAGAGGATATTGTAGGCCTCAAAAATTCCATCCTATAGCATCTCACAGATCTCTGATACTTCTCACGGGGTCTGAGTTATGAGCCTAGAAAGTTTGCTGCCCAATCATGCTTAGTGCACCTTAGGGACACTTTGGTTCGGCGTGGTCCGAGATGTTCTATTGACTCAGGGGTCAAAATGGGGTTGTTCCTAGCATTTAACCGCCCAACTAGAGCTAATGGTATAGTCCATTTGGTGTTGGGACAAATGGTTTGGAATTAATCCATTGGCGCAACTTTCAACTGACCCTCACTACAAGTTTTGGCATCGAGCGAGACTGGCGTGCCAAATTCAAATTTTTTTTAATCTCCCAGAATGAAAAGAGGTTATTGTAGGCCTCAGAAACATCATCTTGTATAATCTCACAGATCTCTGATACCTATCACGGGGTTTGAGTTACAAGCCTAGAAAGTTTGCTGCCCAATCGTGCTTAGCGCACCTTGGGGACACTTTGGTCCGGCGTGGTTCGGAACGTTCTACTGACTCAGTGGTCAAAATGGGGTTGTTCCTAGCATTTATCCACCCAACCAGAGCTAATGGCATAGTCCATTCAGTGCCAGAATGCAATCCTTGAACACTATCCCTTCACCCAGGGAATCATCATTTTACTTTGGACACATTTGACCAATTTTGACTCAATGACTCCAACTATTACATCATTTGATGATACAAATGTAATAGAATTAAGACAATAGAAATGTAAGGATACAAAATTAAGACAATACAAATTATATAAGGATATAACATTCATAGTAAGGAAACACATTTTTTGCACTTTATATGGCATTAAGACGATCATACAAATGTGGGCTTTTAATATTTGCAAATCAACCCCATGGACTCTTTTATATTTCCAATTTTGCATCAAATTTTTTATATACAAAATTTGGCATCTAAATATGCACATTACAATCGATTGTTATTTTTATATACAAAATTTAGCATCTAAATATGCACATTACATTCAATTGTTATTTTTATATACAAAATTTGGCATCTAACTTTGCACATTACATTCGATTGTTGGTTTTATATACAAAATTTGGCATCTAAATATGCAAATTACACAACTACATGTAAAAAATAAGTGTCCTTTCTGCTCCAATCCCTACTTTTAGAAGGCAGAAGAAAAGTTAATAGAGAATATAAGAAGTTCCCTTTTGGCATCTAAATATGAAAATTACAGAACTATATTTTAACTTGAGTTGAACTTACCTACTGAAGTATGCCTGAAGGGTCATCTCTTTTCTTGAGAGTATTCAGTATTGCTTCATGATCAGTAGTACTAATAGTCCAAAGTTCCTTTATCTTTGGTTTTTCTTGATGTTTCAACAACTTAACATCGGCTACTATAACAAGGTGTGAATACATGAGAATGGTTTTGTGCTTCTCATAGTCTTCAAATGCAAGAATGCCATTATTTCTAATCATATATGTGTGCAACCATGTTCTTGCAACAACATGTGATCCTATTGGATATGTGAACATATCATAATCTATCATCAGTTGTGCAAGTTTCTGCTTTCCTTGTACACAACATGCTAACTAGTAATCCGATCTCTCATCATTCCCTTCTGGTGCAACCAATGCAAAAACATGTCCTGGCTATAGAAGATCTGAAAGATGGTCGTAGTCAAGTGAACAATCCATGTCATCATTTATTACAAATACTGTGAGAGATAAAGGAGTAAGATAATGTGGAACCCATGTATCAACCCACTCACTTGACTCACACTGATCCCAATCACACTGAAGACAACTCAGACAATAACAAGCCAACTCTCATGTCTAAATTGTCCATGTACTAGCATCTGAGCTTCGAAATGAATGTGTTTTTGAAGAATCTTTTAGAGTTTGACAATCCAACCTATCTCCTATTGTGCCCAACTCAACCAACCAAAAGAATCTGTGCACCGCTGAATCAAGAGTCCCTCCGTGACAATGTTGAAGTACACCAATCAGTAATAGAACAGGCATCAATGAGTTCTGCACCTAAAATCTTCAGTTTCTCCTTAACTAGAGCTCTCTTTACACATGCACCTGCTCCATCATGCTCCCCTTTTCCATGACCAGCCTAAAAAAAACTCCAAATATGAGGTACACCTCTCTCTACATGCATTCTACATAACCAATAAAACATACGAGCATTTTTGAATTGACCTATGCAATTATCTAACCAAATGAGATGTCTATCCATAGCAATATTATTTTCCCACACCCACTCAAAATAATTGTCAAAGCAATGTTGGACAAACTCGGATGAGTGTGATCTATCATCGCTCATATAAAAATGGTACTCTCTGATTATCTTCCGGTCATCTTTTGTACTATCAAGGGAATGTCTATATGTTATGTGCACAAAAATAGAAACCTGAATAAAATTGTAATATTGAGCTTGCAACTCATTTTGGGGCTGCAATGTATAGTTCTCTACAAAGTCAACAACTGATATAATAGTGTCAATTGGGAAAGTGTCCTTACACATCTTGAACTGTTGATCCAACCACTGAGACCTGTGACTATGCCTTGCATACTTGTAAAAAAGATTCTTCCTAAAATCTGAAATAAAATTAGCTACATTGCATTCTTTAGTAACCAACTCACATCTAGAGCCTTCACCTCCACTTTTTATTGTATATTTAATGGTTTCATATACCTTTTTGTGGACAATTGTCTTTCCAAAATTGTGTTTGCAACCCTCATGAAAACATTCAAAAAACTTCACTAGCGCACCACACTATGAGCACCTGTCATTTAAGCAATCTTTTCTATAAAAGAAACATCCATCATCTCTAGGACATAAAAAATGATTTAGAAAGTCTCTTGATGATTTTGGAAGAGCACTTGCACCACACTCCTCCAACATTTCACTACTATGCAAAGTAGAATGAATGGATCATAACAATTCATGGTGCATTGAAAACTCCACATGATATTTGCAACAAGTATTTCGAATCTTAAGAGGCACACAAAAAAAGGCTTCAGGGCTTCAAAATCTCTTTGTGATATTTGCAATGTTGGATGTGTTTCACAAAATTTTTTGAACAACATTGTTTGACTCACCTCCAAATAATGTTTGGGATGCGGGGTGCGGTCTCAAATGCCAATTCTCAACTTCAGGACATCCTTCACATTTGGTGACACTCTTGAGTTAGATTGCCAAAATAGTTGAATTTGATCCTTCACAGCATCGGTAAGCTTCTTATCACAATGTGAAAATCTCCCACCATAAGCCCATGTATCATTTTGAAGAGGATCATCAAGTCTTTCTCTTCTTGCAAGTGCTCTATCCAAAGTTTTACGATTTAGATTCAAGTCAACACAAGTTTGTCTCATCAAATGAGCCTTTCTCAAATGATAACTTACTAATGAGGTTGTAATAACCCTCCTAGCAGCTCTCTTATCTTTTTCCTTGGTAGTCTTCCCAATGGAATTGAGAACACTAAAAAGATTTCTCACAATAATAGCATTCTGCTCCTTTTTCTTGTTCACACTAATCTTCAATTTGACTAGTATACGTCTCATCTTCTGCATCTTTAACAATTGCACAAACATTTGACATTGCTCAACCAACATCTTATGCCTACAAAATTTATCAAAAAGTTTTGAAACCCACAACCAAATGGTTCCTTCTAATCTCTTGCCATCAAAATTGCTCATTATGTTCTCATCAATTTAAAGTAACCATTTAGTTCTTCTTGAAGGTCTCAATTTTGAAGTTTGTCTTTCTTCCTCCGAAGGGACTTCATTTCTCATATAATTTGGAGATGTGTATAAATGTTGATTTGGTTCTTTTGCACCATTATCATTGTCAATTCCTTCATATTCAATCAGTGGATTGTCATTGGCAATGTCCACACTTCCATTGGCCACATCTACATGTTCATTTTCAAAACCTACATTATCATCTTCAAAACCTAAATTCTCATTTTCAAAACCTAAATTTTCATCTTCAAATTAATGTTCTTCACTTGAAACCACATTCAAAGGTGGGTCTATGCTGACATCTTCATTCATATTTAACATACCTTGTCTCTTATTCCGATGGGCAACTCTATCCATTTCTCTATACACTTCAACATCTTCATTTGTGAGTCTCCTCTTTTGTTTATGCTTTCGACGACTACTACTCCCCATAGTTAGACCAAAAAGTAGATGCAAATACCTTTGGTAATAGAGAAAATCACCCCCCAAAAAGATGAAATACCTTTGGTAATTAAGAAAATCACACCAAAAAAAGATGAAATACCTTTGGTAATAGAGAAAATCACCCCAAAAAGTGGTTTTTTGTCTTCTCACTGCAACTCGAATCTTGTAATTTAGGAAAAACACATGACTCTCTAGAGGGACCCAAAGAATCTTGTTTTTTTTAACACCAGTAAATAGGATCAGATATCCAAAAATATCAGATATCCGATATCTCACTCTCTCTCTCTCACCTCTCTCTCTCTCTGTCTCACCTAGATAGATAGAGAGAGAGGTTAGAGAGAGAGAGGAGAGAGATTGTGAGGACTTTCTACTGGTCCTAACATGTGATAAGGTGTACTAGGACACATAAGAAGTCCCCTAGGAAGTCCCCATGACCCCTTTTGACACATTTGAATGCTCAAGTATGTACTAAGGGGTCCTACAACTCTTTAGGACACACTTGAGCATTCAAATGTGTCGAAAGGGGTCAAGGGGACTTCCTAGGGGTCCTAGTATGCCTTATCATGTGTTAGGACCCCTAGGAAATATCCATGACCCTTTTCAACACATTTGAAGGCTCAAGTGTGTCCTAAGGGGTCCTACGACTCTTTAGGACACACCTGAGTATTCAAATGTGTCAAAAGGGGTCATGGAGACTTCCTAGGGGTCCTAGTATGCTTTATCACGTGTTAGGACCCCTAAGAAGTCCCCATGGCCCCTTTCGACACATTGGAACCCTCAAGTGTTTCCTAAGGGGACCTATGACCCCTTTGGACACACTTGAGGATTCAAATATGTCAAAAGGGTTCATGGGGACTTCCTAGGGGTCCTAGTACACATTATCACATGTTAGGACCCCTAGGAAGTCCCCATGACCTCTCTCGACACATTTGAATACCCAAGTGTGTCCTAAAGAGTCGTAGGAACCCTTAGGACACACTTGAGTATTCAAATGTGTCAAAAGGGGTCATGGGGACTTCCTATGGGTCCTAGTACACCTTATCACAAGTTAGGACCCCTAGGAAGTCCCCATGCCACTTTCAACACATTTGAATGCCCAAGTGTGTCCTAAAAAGTCATAGGACCCTTTAGGACCCACTTGAGCATTCAAATATGTCAAAAGGGGTCATGGGGACTTCCTAGGGGTCCTAGTATGCCTTACCACGCATTAGGACCCTTAGGAAATTGTCATGACCCCTTTCGACACATGTGAATGCCCAAGTGTGTTCTAAAGAGTCCTAGGACCCCTTAGGACACACTTGAGCATTCAAATGTGTCAAAAGGGGTCATGGGGACTTCCTAGGGGTCCTAGTATGCCCTATCATGCATTAGGACCCCTAGGAAGTCCCCATGACCCCTTTTGACACATTTGAATGCTCAAGTGTGTCCTAAAGAGTCATAGGATCCCTTAGGACACACTTGAGCATTCAAATGTGTCAAAAGGGGTCATGGGGACTTCCTAGGGGTCCTAGTATGCCTTATCACCTGTTAGGACTTGTAGGAAGTCCCCATGACCCCTTTCGACACATTTCAATGCTCAAGGGCATCCTAAGGGGTCCTACGACTCTTTAGGACACACTTGAGCATTCAAATATGTTGAAAGGGGTCATCAAGACTTCCTAGGGGTCCTAGTACACCTTATCACTGTAAGGAAACTCAGGTGCAGAAACAGCTTCCTACGCTAATCTCTATAGGAGAGTATTGTGCAAATTATTATAAATCCTTACAATTTCAGATTCGTTAACTACTTTAACAAAGATATTGCAACCACATACCATACATATAGAAAAATAGAGAATGACACAATGATATACCCTGGGGAAAACCTTTCGGTAAAAAACCCCAGCACTCCAAAACCTGCACAATGTATTATCTTCAACACAAAGATTACAATACACTTGTAATGCAAGTTCTTTCAGGAAATGAGAGACAAAGCCAACAAGACTTAAATTTTGTTATATCTCTCCCATAGGAGCAGCATCATATATATAGACTCCTCTGGACCCAAAAATAGGCACAACCACCAAGACCCATGCACAAAGCCACATGTACACAGTTGTTACATGGAATCCCAAGAATAAACATCCATCCCTAGAATAGACTATGACAGCTTGTCATAGAATCTGCCAAAAATAACGGTCACAAGAGAAGTGTAAGAGAATCTATCATAGCAACCTATTTTTGCCATATTCTCTTACACACACCAACCACTTCTTCTTGGGTGCCCAAATAGGCCCAAGTCATAAGATGCTCTTACACCTATCATAGCACATTCCTTAAATAGTTCTTACGCGTCATAGGATTCCGTCATGACCGTTTCAGTCATGATCTCCTTACGCACAAGATATTGACACATCAAGTGGAGTGACACATCAACATGCCAACTAGACATGTACACTCACACTTAATTACATTATTTGCAAAAAATACATTTACAAAACAAATAATAAGAATAAGAATTATCCAAGGTTGAGACACCTTATTCCTAACATTCTCCCACTTTTCGAACACCTTGTAAGAGCAACAAGAACATAACAGGAACTTTAAGCGCTATAGGCCAAAAGGCCCATAGACTCCGAACACCATCTAAATTTCTCAGTGCCCACTGGTTTCGTTAATGCATCTGCAACATTCTTCACAGTATCTACCTTCTCCAAATTTACCTTTCCATCTTCCACCATATCTCTCACAAAGTGAAACTGCACATCAATGTGCTTCGTTCTGGCGTGGAAAGTTGGATTCTTTGCAAGGCAAATAGCGCTTTGACTGTCACACCAAATAGTAATTTGTTCTACATCAAAACCAACATCAGAACACAATCTTCTAAGCCAAATGGATTCTTTACAAGCATGAGTAGCAGCCATGTACTCAGCTTCTGTAGTGGACAAAGCAACCACAGGTTGTCGCTTACTCATCCAACTGATGGCACCACCAAACATAGTGAACACATAAGCACTAGTGGATCTCCTACTATCAATATCACCTACGCAATCTGAATTCACAAACCCACGAATACAAACTGAATGCGGAGATCTAGAAGAGTTACCATGATAACATATGGATTAATCTGATGTACCCCTCAAATATCTGAATACTCGCTTAACTGCATCCCAATGTACCCGTCTAGGATTAGCCATAAACTGACTCAGGACTCCCACTACTTGGGCAATGTCTGGTCTAGTACAGACCATAGCGTACATAAGACTACCAACTACACTAGCATAAGGTACTCTAGTCATGTCCACCTCACTAGGAGATTTTGGACAATCATCTACAGATAACTTTGTTCCCACAGAAATAGGAACACATAGTGGTCTACAATCTGCCATGCTGAACCTGTCCAACACAGACTTCACATACTTACGCTGACTCAACCAAAGTTTTCTGTTAGACCTTTCTCTACTGATTTCCATACCCAAGATGTACCTAGCTTCCCCAAGATCTTTCATCTCAAACTGTGCTGACAATTGAAATTTAAAATCAGGAATCATACCCTTACCCTTCCCAAACAGCAACATATCATCAACATATAATGCAACAATAAGAAGGTGATCATTTTCAACTCTAAAATAAACATAATGATCTGATTTTGATCTTACAAATCTAATTGACAACACAAAGACATCAAACTTAAGGTACCACATCCTAGGATATTGCTTCAAACCATATAGAGATTTCTTTAATCTGCAAACTAAGGATTCTTTACCTTTAACAATGTAGTGCTCAGGCTGTGACATATAAATCTCTTCCTCCAAATCACCATGAAGGAAAGCTGTCTTCACATCCATCTGTTCTATCTCTAAATCATATGATGCAGCAAGAGATAACAAAAATCTAATGGATGTCAACTTTGCAAAAGGAAAGAATATTTCACCATAATCTATTCCCTCTACCTGTGAATACCCCTTTGCAACCAATCTAGCTTTATACCTTTCAACACTGCCATTTGCATAGAATTTCTTCTTGAACACCCATTTACAGCCAACAGATTTTCTCCCTTTAGGCAAAGGTACAAGGTCCCAAGTTTTGTTTTTCTCCAATGAAGCCATCTCATCATCCATAGCCTCAATCTAGGAACTTGCATCTTCCATGCCCAAAGCCTCTTTCACAGATCTAGGCTCATCAGTGTTAGTAATCAAAGCAAAGGCACAACTGGAATCTAACATAGAATAACCAAACCTTTCTGGTTGCTTTCTTTCTCTCATGGATCTCCTCAAGGGCTGAGGTTGAGGTTGTTCTTCCTCTTCTTCCGAACTATCAGAGCTGCTAGAGCTCTCCTCATCATTAGACCCAACATGGTCTCTCTGTTCAGTCTTCTCAGGGGTAGGAGGCAACTGAACAACATATTTTTCCTTTTCTTTTTCATCTGGTTGTAGCACAATAGGAGAAGATGTTAGCTCTCTAAAAATAACATTTCTACTATACAACACCTTACTAGTCACAGGATCCCAAAGCTTGTATCCTTTCACACCAGCACTGTATCCAATGAAATACATTTAACAGCTTTGTTTTCCAACTTAGATCTTTTCTCCTTTGGAACATGTGCATAAGCTTCACAACCAAAAATATGAAGATGTCTAATTGAAGGCTTCTTACCAGACCACACCTCCATGGGTGTCTTACCAACAAGGGCTGATGTAGGAGATCTGTTAACCAGATAGCAAGCAGTGGCCACAGCTTCGGCCCAAAACCTTTGTTCTAAACCAGCTCCACTAAGCATACTCCTAGCCTTCTCCATCAGTGTTCTGTTCATTCTCTCCACAACTCCATTTTTCTGTGGGGTATAAGGAGTTGTCTTATGCCTCTCGATACCTTGTTCTTTACAGAACTGTTCAAACTCTGCTGAGAAAAACTCACCACCATTGTCAGTTCTCACACACTTAATCTTCTTACTAGTCTGACTCTCTACAAGAGCTTTAAATTCCTTGAACCGACTAAAGACTTGTGTCTTACTTTTAAGGAAATAAATCCACGTCCTTCTACTGTAATCATCTATGAAAGATACAAAAAATATAGACTTGGAGATTGAAGGAACTTTTACAGGACCAAATACATCAGAATGAATAAGATCCAAAACATCGGAAGATTTGTGAGAACTAGAGTAAAAATGAACATGATTTTGTTTACCATAGACACAGTGTTTGCAGAAGTTGAACTCGAGATTGTAATCATTTAACCCCTCAACGAGATTTTTATTTTTCAGGGTTCTGATACCCTTTTCACCAATGTGGCCAAATCTCATATGCCACAACATTGTCTTTTCTGCAGGAAGCTTACCTTCCAAAGTATTTGCACTACCATTGGAACCAATAGCCACAGACTTCTTCACTACTTGTTCAGATGGTAAGGATTAAAAACTATTACACAGAGGAATACATGCATCTAGCTGAAATAAGGTACCTCTCCTAGTACCCCTTGCAAGCACTATCAATCCTCTTAACATCTTGCATCCTTCTTTCGAAAAAACAACTTGCACACCTACATCATTTAGCATACTTACAGATAATAGGTTTCGTGCCAAACTCAAAATGTGCATAACTCCATTGATTCCCTTTACTCATCCATTAGAAAATTTGATAGTGACCCTTCCACGTCCAACTATCTTTAGGTGAGAATCATCACCCAAGTACACCTTTCCACCATCGAACTCTTCATATTTTGAGAACCAGTTTCGATGAGAGGTCATGTGAAAAGATGCACCCAAGTCAATCAACCACACATCATCAGATGCATGGGCTACCA
Source organism: Chamaecyparis obtusa (assembly GCA_027943335.1). Lineage (NCBI taxonomy): Eukaryota > Viridiplantae > Streptophyta > Pinopsida > Cupressales > Cupressaceae > Chamaecyparis > Chamaecyparis obtusa. Next base: position 292,208 of record BSBK01008455.1, read on the forward strand.
AAGCTGCGATGAATGCATCGCCATCTTCTTGAGATCTTTCTAAAGCTAAATATGAACCTTTCTTCTTATTCTTCGGCTCTTTGCAGTCTTTACGGAAGTGCCCAGATTTATCACAGTTCCAACATTTTGCCTTGGACTTATTGGAAGTCTTTGACTTCCCACGGGATTTGGATCTACCCTTATTGTGAGACTTATTATCATTTTTCTTCCCTCTTTCAGTGGATCTCCCACGAACAACAAGGGCTTCTTTTTCTGAAATGGAAGCCTTTCTCCGCATCTCCTCTGATAGTAGCGAAGACACCACATCATCCATTTTGAAGGTGACTAAAGTGCTTCTGAGAGCCATCACAAGATGGTCCCATGAATCCGGTAAAGAACACAAAAGTGTGTAGCAACGATACTCCTCCTCTAACTTGACACCAGCTGATGTCAATTATGCAGCCAACAGATTAAATACATTTAAATGATCTGTTAAGGATCCACCTTCCTCCATTCGTAGAGAGTACAACTTCTTCCTCAGGAACAACTTGTTCACTAGAGATTTGGCCTGATACATGGCCGCAAGTCTTTCCCACAAACTATTTGTGGTTTTCTCATCTAGAACATTCAGAAGGACTCCATCGGTTAAACAGAGTCTTATGAGACCCTTAGCTTTACGGTCTTTGATATCCCAATCTTCTTGAGCTATAGTTGCTGGTCTTGTAGCACTTGAAGTCGCTTCCCATAGGTCATGATCTTCCAACATGTCTTCCATCTTGAGTTTCCACAACTCGAAATTAGTGCCATTAAATTTCTCCACCTCCATTCTTCCATATGATGAACTTGCCATCTCAATCTGCAAATAAGATTCAGAATGCTCTGCAAAAAACTCCCACTCAAACTTGAGATTAGCTCAAAAAACCCTACCCAACAACTAGGATCAAAAGTTGATCAAGCTTTGATACCACTTGTAAGGAAACTCAGGTGCGGAAATAGCTTCCTACGCTAATCTCTATAGGAGAGTATTGTGCAAATTATTATAAATCCTTACAATTTCAGATTCGTTAACTACTTTAACAAAGATATTGCAACCACATACCATACATACAGAAAAATAGAGAATGACACAATGATATACCCTGGGGAAAACCTTTCGGTAAAAAACCCCAGCACTCCAAAACCTGCACAATGTATTATCTTCAACACAAAGATTACAATACACTTGCAATGCAAGTTCTTTCAGGAAATGAGAGACAAAGCCAACAAGACTTAAATTTTGTTATATCTCTCCCATTGGAGCAGCATCATATATATAGACTCCTCTGGACCCAAAAATAGGCACAACCACCAAGACCCATGCACAAAGCCACATGTACACAGTTGTTACATGCAATCCCAAGAATAGGCATCCATCCCTAGAATAGACTATGATAGCTTGTCATAGAATCTGCCAAAAATAACGGTCACAAGAGAAGTGTAAGAGAATCTGTCATACCAACCTATTTTTGGCATATTCTCTTACACACACCAACCACTTCTTCTTGGGTGCCCAAATAGGCCCAAGTCATAAGATGCTCTTACACCTATCATAGCACATTCCTTAAATAGTTCTTATGCATCATAGGAATCCGTCATGACCGTTTCATTCATGATCTCCTTACGCACAAGATACCGACACATCAAGTGGAGTGACACATCAACATGCCAACTAGACATGTACACTCACACTTAATTACATTATTTGCAAGAAATACATTTACAAAACAAATAATAAGAATAGGAATTATCCAAGACTGAGACACGTTATTCCTAACAATCACGTGTTAGGACCCCTAGGAAGTCGCCATGACACCTTTCGACACATTTGAACCCTCAAGTGTGTCATAAGGGGTCCTACAACTCTTTAGGACACACTTGAGCATTCAAATGTGTCGAAAGGGGTCATGGGGACTTCCTAGGGATCCTAGTACACCTTATCACATGTTAGGACCCCTAAGAAGTCCCATGATCCATTTCGACACATTTGAATCCTCAAATGTGTCCTAAGGGGTCGTACAACTCTTTAGGACACACTTGAGCATTCAAATGTGTTGAAAGGGGTCATGTTGACTTCCTAGGGGTCCTAGTATGCCTTATCACATGTTAGGACCCCTAGGAAGTCTCCATGACACCTTTAGACACATTTGAATGGTCAAGAGTGTCCTAAAGAGTCCTATGACTCTTTAGGAAACACTTGACCATTCAAATGTGTCTAAAGGGGTCATGAGGACTTCCTAGGGGTCTGAGTATGCCTTATCACGTGTTAGGACCCCTAGGATGTCCCCATGACCCCTTTCGACACATTGGAACCCTCAAGTTTGTCCTACGGGGTCCTACAACCCCTTCAGACACACTTGAGCATTCAAATGTGTCAAAAGGGGTCATGGGGACGTCCTAGGGTTCCTAGTATGCATTATCATGCGTTAGGACCCCTAGGAAGCCCCCATGACCCCTTTCAAAACATTTGAATGCGCAAGTGTGTCCTAAGCGGTCCTACAACTCTTTAGGACACACTTGAGCATTCAAATGTGTCGAAAGGGGTCATGGGGACTTTCTAGGGGTCCTATTATGCCTTATCACGCGTTAGGACCCCTAGGAAATCCCCATGACCCCTTTCGACACATTTGAATGCTCAATTGTGTCCTAAGGGGTCCTATGACTCTTTAGGACACACTTGAGCATTCAAATGTGTTAAAAGGGGTCAAGGGGACTTCCTAGGGGTCCTAGTATGCCTTATCATGCGTTAGGATCCCTAGGAAGTCCCCATGACCCATTTCGACAGATATGAATGCTCAAGTGTGTCCTAAAGAGTCGTAGGACCCCTTAGGACACACTTGAGTATTCAAATGTGTCAAACTGGGTCATGGGGACTTCCTAGAGTTCCTAGTATGCCTTATCACATGTTAGGACCCCTAGGAAGTCTCCATGACCCCTTTCGACACATTTGAATGGCTAAGAGTGTCCTAAAGAGTCGTAGGACCCCTTAGGACACACTTGAGCATTCAAATGTGTCAGAAGGGGTCATGGGGACTTCCTAGGGGTCTTAGTACACCTTATCATGTGTTAGGACCCCTAGGAAGGCCTCGTGACACATTTCGACACATTAGAACCCTCAATTTTTTCCTAAGAGGTCCTAATTGAACCCTCAAGTTTGTCCTAAGGGGTACTAAGACCCCTTAGGACAAACTTGAGGGTTCCAATGTGTCGAAAAGGGTCATGGGGACTTCCTAGGGGTCCTAGTATGCCTTATCACACGTTACAACCTCTAGGAAGTCCCTGTGACCCCTTTTGAGACATTTGAATGCTCAAGTGTATCTTAAGGGGTCCTATGACTCTTTAGGACACACTTGAGCATTCAAATGTGTCGAAAGGGGTCATGGGGACTTCTTAGGGGTCCTAGTACGCCTTATCACACGTTATGACCCCTAGGAAATCCTCATAACCCCTTTCAACACATTTGAATGCTCAAGTGTGTCCTAAGGGGTCCTATAACTCTTTAGGACACACTTGAGCATTCAACTATGTCAAAGGGGGTCATGGGGACTTCCTAGGGGTCCTAGTACACCTTATCTCATGTTACGAACCCTAGGAAGTCCCCATGACCCCTTTCGACACATTGGAACACTCAAGTTTGTCGTAAGAGGTCCTACAACCCTTACGGATAGACTTGAGAATTCAAACATGTCGAAAGGGGTTATGGGGAATTCCTAGGGGTCCTAGTATGCCTTACCATTTGTTAGGACCCCTAGGAAGTCCCCATGACCCCTTTTGACACATTTGAATGCTCAAGTGTGTCTTAAGGGGTTGTAGGACCCCTTAGGACACACTTGAGGGTTCCAATGTGTTGAAAGGGGTCATGAGGACTTCTTAGGGGTCCTAGTACACCTTATCACGCATTATGACCCCTAGGAAGTCCCCATGACCCCTTTCGATACATTTGAACCCTCAAGTGTTTCCTAAGGGGTCCTACGACTCCTTAGGACACACTTGAGCATTCAAATATGTCAAAAGCGGTCATGGGGACTTCCTAGGGGTCCTAGTATGCCTTATCACACGTTAGGACCCCTAGGAAGTTCCCATGACCCCTTTTTGATACATTTGAACCCTCAAGTGTGTCCTAAGGGGTCCTATGACTCTTTAGGACACACTTGAGCATTCAAATGTGTCGAAAGGGGTCATGGGGACTTCCTAGGGGTCCTAGTATGCCTTATCACATGTTAGGACCCTGAGGAAGTCCCCATGACCCCTTTTGACACATTTGAATGCTCAAATGTATCCTAAGGGGTCCTACAACTCTTTAGGACACACTTAAGCATTCAAATGTGTCAAGAGGGGTCATGGGGACTTCCTAGGGGTCCTGTTATGCCTTATCACGCGTTAGGACCCCTAGGAAGTCCCCATGACCCCTTTCAACACATTGGAACCCTCAATTTTGTCCTAAGTGGTCCTATGACCCCTTCGGACACACTTGAGCATTCAAATGTGTCTAAAGGGGTCATGGGGACTTCCTAGCGGTCCTAGTATGCCTTATCATGCATTAGGACCCCTAGGAAGTCCCCAGGACCCCTTTCGACACATTTGAATGCTCAAGTGTGTCCTAAGGGGTCCTACAACTCTTTAGGACACACTTGGGCATTGAAATGTGTTGAAAGGGGTCATGGGGACTTCATTAGGGTCCTAGTATGCCTTATCAGGCATTAGACCCCAAGGAAATCTCCATGACCCCTTTCGACACATTGGAACCATCAAATATGTCCTAAGGGGTTCTACAACACATTCAGAGATACTTGAGCATTCAAATGTTACAAAATGGGTCATGGGACTTCCTAGGGGTCCTAGTATGCCTTATCACACGTTAGGACCCCTAGGAAGTCCCCATGACCCCTTTCGATAGATTTGAATGCTCAAGTTTGTTTGAAGGGGTTGTAGGACCCCTTAGGATACACTTGAGGGTTCCAATGTGTCGAAAGGGGTCATGGGGAGTTCCTAGGGGTCCTAGTACACCTTATCACATGTTAGGACCCCTAGGAAGTCCTCATGACCTCTCTCTCTCTCTCTCCTACTCTCTCTCTCTCTCTCTCAGATCTAGACCCTTCACCTCCAATTTTTAATATATATTTAAAGGTTTCATATACCTTTTTGTGGATAATGTACCTTAAATGTTCTTACATCAATTTTTGTGCCACTGTTAGTTTCTAGAACAGATGAGGAGCGTACGGTGGTTCTATATTTGTGTGAAATTTCTTTTCGAGAGTTAAAAAATCAATTGATTGTATTCAATCGAGCGGAAGTCCATTGACATCTACTTATTCAGTATAGTTAGACCGTCAAAATTAAAAGGAGTCTGTAGAAACATACTGTGCTGGATACTTTCAAGAGGATTTGTGTTGAAACTGTCTGTCCTCAAATCAACAGTGCAAGTATTTTTTTGAAATCATTTTGTATATCAAATACTATAATACATACTAATATAAAAATATATATTCTAGTATTTATGCTATGCTATTATTATTTAATATTAATATTTAAAATGAAATTAATATTAACATAACAAAAATATAATTTAATATGAAACTTGAATTAATATTAACATAAAAAGATACAACTTAATTTATAAGATAATTAATATTACTATTAAAAAATACATTTATTATGAAATTTGAATTTGGGAAAAGTGGGGCAATTGAAATTTCAAAATAGGCGGGCTTTTTTGGATATCCAATGAATAATGTTAAAATGGATTCACCACTATTCAGATGTAAAGGGGGAAATATGAGATCTATTCTCAAACCCAAATTCCCCAAAGAAGAGATCCGATTTGATCAACCAAGAGGTTAATACACAATCGAATCAATTTTTCGGTGAATATGGAAGAGAGAGAGAGTAAATCCAATATTTCCCTATGGAGGATATTATGCTTGGAATATTAAATAATTGAAATACAAATACTAACCTCAAATTAGGGCAGATCTGGAAAATGTTGAATTCTAATGTCTGTGTACACTTTCAAGAAAATTTGAAACTTGTCTTTGACTGGAAATGCCGAGACAGAGAAAACCCAGAAATCTTTCTCCAAGATGGCTCAGCTCGGGTTTGACCCTAGTAAAATGTCAAATACTACATTCTTTATTTGAAGTCTGATTCAAATTCTGTTCACAAGTCTCACAAGTTTGCTGAAAAGGGTATCCAAATTCACTCTCAGATCTAAAATTCCACACCTGTACCTGGAAGAAATGGGGGTTTTTGTTATATGGGGGGTTTGCCTTGGTCAAACCCCAATTTAGGAATTAACCTCGAAATTGAATTGAAATATATTGTGCATAAACAAAATAATTGGAACAAATCACCTTGCTTATGTTGAAGTCCTTGTAGAGGATTCGAATCCTCAAATCCACAAGTAGGAATGCTTCAATGGATGTAGGATGTCCCCAATCAATGGTATTTGATCTTTAACACCAATCTTGATTTGATCTTTGCATATGAGAAGGCTTGGATGAATGTAGAAGGATGGATCATCAAAGGGGGCTCCAAAGAGATTGAATCCTTCAATGGCTAACAATGGATCTCCTTGATGGATGGATGCTTGAAAACTTGAATGCTTGAAGGCTTGCTTGAATTCACTTGCTTGCACTTGAAAGCTTGCTCATGAAATTGCTTGATGGCAAAAGAAGATGATGAAAATGAGAGAGGAAGGCCTCCTTTTATAGTGAACTAGGGCACAATCCTCTAGAGGGGCCACCTTGGAGAATTAAATCCCAATTAGGTGCTAACCTTTAGAAAATATACCTAGATTAAATGTAATTAAAGGATTTACCATCCTGAAACCCGATATCCCAAAAGCTCGAAGCCTGGAAATCAAGGATTTTGCAAATTTGGAGAAAGGGGTCAAAATTGAGGTTGGACCTGACCTAGTCAGGTTCGACCTCGACCTTGACCTAGTTAGGTTCGACCTCGAATCTGACCCTGGTCCTGGATTGGCTCAGAACCAAGTCAGGAGGTCCCAGGGATGCCCAGAAACCTAGAATTGATGCCAGAACAAGATATAATGTCAGGGATAGACATAAAATCCTATGATTACTGTGATGAAGGCCAGGAGGATCTATTTCTAAATCCTACCTAGAAAATAGAGCAATGGAAGAGGGAAATTCAATAGAATCCTGAAGATCCTAACCCTAATTTCACCTAGAATGAAGAAATCAAGTGCAGGGAAGAAGTGGAAAGTGGGGAGAAAAGTCAAATACATGCAAAGACCCAATCAAAGCACTTAACAAGACCGCAAAAAACTTACTCGGAGGGCTAAATGCTCTTATCATGGAATTTCTTCCATTTTAAGACAATACATTAAGCCCCCACTTTAGCAAGAGTATGGACTCGATGCAAACTCTTGGTAAAGGAGATCAGAACAAAAAGATAATCTTATCATAATCCAAGGGACAAAAAGAAACATCAAGCCCCTAGGGACTCAAGTCTTCATCAACTCCTAGATCACAATAAGAAAGACATCTCTAGAGAGAGAAAGAAGGTGTGATTACCTCGCCCAATGAGAACTTATGTCCCATTGTGAACCATACAGGAAAATGGTGCAACTCGAAAGATGGAATTGAACCGCCTAGTGAATGTGGCTACTCACTAGTCAACCCATTAGGGATTTATCCTTAGGAATATTCTATCCCGTAAGAATAAAACCAAAAATAAAAACAAAAGAGATCCAATCTTAAGGACACTTCCGACCTTAAGGGATCACAATATATGTGTGCTTGAAATTGGAGGGATCAAGAGATCCTAAAATATAAATATGTGCTTTAGGGATTAGTTACTAATCCAAAAAGGGAAAAGAAGTATCTTGAAAAATATATGCATATTGAAAAGTGTGTGTGTGCAATAGGTGAGCAGAGCGTATGCCCCCATGTTAAAGTCATTGCTGACACTTTAACATGAGAAATGGCTTTAACGAAAACATAAACAACTTCACTAATTACGTTTCCACATCGAGATGCCCCCAGATGAGGACAAATCAAGGGAAATATCTTAGAAACATACAGAGAACATAGAAGGGATCTACCTATCATGGGGTTAGTATGATCATAAGATAATATATATATATATATATATATATATATATATATATATATGATATTATTGCAAATGAATTGACATCATTCCCCAAAGAAAGTAGAACTACAATCACAATGGAGGAAAGATCACATAAGATATACGAAGAAGAATATTTTGAGACCATGTCATGGAGACCAATAAGAATTAGTGCTACCATATCTCAAATCCAAGCAGATTATACAAGGAAACATTTATGAACAATAGCACAGTTACAACATAACATTGAACAACACATAGAAGAATAGAGATACGTATAGAAGAATTTGAACAATAGTTTCGATTCCTTTATCACCTTGCACCAAGTAACAAGGATCATATAAAAGAATCTAACAACATTTAGCAAACACATTACGGGAGAAGCATAGTACAATAGGAAAACACACAACAAAGCTACCATGAAGGACAAGCCGATCAAGCGTGCTACCTACTTTCCCCATCTCGTTGTGTATCATTTAGGGAGGGTGGGTAACGCGCAAGAGGGACTATATCCAACATAGTAGGAATGATAGCCAGTTCCAAAAAAGGATCCTCTTGAGAATCACTATGTTCGACACTAGGTGTTAGAGTTAATTGTGATGAAAGCATATTATAAGGTAAATCAATGTCAATGTCAATAGTTTCATATTCATCATTAACATCATTAGTATCATCAATAGTATCTTCTTCATCCAAGTTAATTAAAATAGGATCTAAGATACAAATAGAATCATCATTATCATGCATTTGAACATCATTATTAGTAACAATTTGTTCTAGCACATTATGCATAGGTTTATCCATAGAAGGTAGAGATCTTTTAGCTTTAGCATGAGCACAACGCTTTTACGATGTTCATTAGCAGATCAATTACATTTTGATTTATTTGAAATAGGTTGAGAACTAGGAGGAAAAATCACATGATCCTTCATAGGTTATTTAGGAAGATCAATAGGATTATTAACCATAGGAGGAACAATCATAGGATCTTTGATAGGTTCGGTAGAAGGAACTTGATTAATAGAACTAGAAGCCATAGTTAAAGGAGGTATCAAAGGTGTAGGTAAAAGACCAAAATTAAGATCCATAGGAGGTATGCTTAATTGAAGAATCTTATGATGTTTATAAGCTTGATATGATCAAAAAAGATTATCAGGGCGAGGAATACATGGATTAGGTAATGAAGGCCAAAAGAAATCTAGAGCAGCACAATCTTGAGGCCTAGAAGGTTGATATAGACTATGATTGATCATCTTCACTTCTCCATCATGAAGGAACTTGAGACACCTATGGATAGGTGAAGCAATAGCATGCATGGCAGTCAACCAAGGCAAGCCTAGCTTAACTTGAAATTGATCAGAAGTAGGAACCACAATGAAGGTAGTGTTCACAAGTTTTCCAAAAAGTTCAACCCGCAAGGTAATAGAACCAAATGATGGATAAAGAAAACCATTGCAAGTCTGAATCCACACATCTGATGTATCATAGAAGTCACATTGTAAGATTTTCATAAAAAGATTTTCTTTAGTGATAACATTGACTAAGGATGTAGGATCAACAAGACAACCACGAGTAGGTATTTGAACAATCCTAGCAGCAATGTAAAGGGGACCATCAGGAGCTTTAATAATGTCAGAGTCATCAAAGGTAATCAAAAGGTCCTGAGGTCTTTTATTTTTAAATTATTGCCGAGGGTTAGGTTGAGTTCTCATTTTAGATTTAGGTTTTGGTCGAGGTTGAGATTGAACTTGAGGTTGAATCTGAGGTTGAGTTTGAAGTTGAGGTGGAGGTTGAGGAGGAGATATAGACTAATCAACATGCTCCACTTGATTAACAACATGATTGAGATCATCCATCTTTGAGTCATACATAATTTCCATAGCAGATGGTTGAGCAATAGTATTAGTATCATGCATAGGTAAAGGATTCATATAGATTTGAAGGTTTTGATTAGGAAGAGAGATAAATTGATTCCTACTACTATCTAGATTATCAACAGATAAAGCCTTAGAGTCAATTAGATCGTGAACCTTATTTTTTAAAGAATAACATCTCTCAGTATCATGACCATTCTGATGATGATATTGACAAAAAGCATTTTGATCAAAAGATTTAGATGCAATCGTAGTAGGTAAAAGAGGTCGAATAGGAGGTAAAGTAATCATATTAGCAGCTAACAACCTATTCATAATAGCATGTAAAGTTTCAGAAAGAGGAGTAAACGTACGATTTAATCGAAAAGCAGTGGATGTAGAAGTGGCATTATGAGATGCAACAACAACTTGATCAGCAACTGCATTCTCTTGTTTGTTTATCTTGACATAGTTGTTGAATTTTTTAAATTTTTTTAGAATAGGAGCAACATCACTTTTATCAACTGGAACAGAAGCCATTGGAGTGTTGCTCTCAAATTGACTCACTTGTAATTGATAATGATGAAGTGTTGCATAAAGTTGTTGAAAAGAGGTAAATTTAGTAAGCAAAATCTTATCTCTAATATCCTTTTGCAAATTTGAAATAAACATACGTTGAATATCAATATCAGGAATAGGATAGGAAATTTGAGCATGCAAATGCTTAAATCTACCAATAAATTCAGTCAATTTTTCTTTAGCACTTTGTTTACAATGCATTAAATCAATCAAAGACACTTGTGGGCCAATGTTATTTTGAAATCGTTGAATGAAGGCATTAGCAAGTTGTGGAAAGGAATCAATGGAATAAAGAGGCAAGGAACAATACCATTGTAAGGCCTTGTCATGAAAGGTTCTAGCAAACAGTTTGGCTAAAATTCTATGGTCATGAGCATAATCACTACAAAGGATTTGGAATGTTTTAACATGATGAACATGATCTCCTTTTCCATTATAATTCTCAAGATGAGGCATCTCACCTTGCTGAGGAACAGGAGTACGAATAATATCCTTGGACAAGGGACTTTCCATGTCACATGTAGGAATACTAAACTTGTTTTGAGTTAAGGAAGCAAGTCATTGTTGTAAGGATGATACAGTTTGAGCCAAAATGATGATTGTTGAATCATTAGAGGAAATAGGAGGAGTAACAACATTAGACACACTAGGTAAAGTGTAAGAAGCTACAGGAATAGAAGACACAACTGGAGGAACACTAGGAACTATAGTTGGAAGCGGATTGGAATAAGTGAAAGGAACATTGTGATATGAAGGTTGTATTGTAGGAAGGGACACATGAGGAAAACTCATAGGAACATAGGGAACCGTCACAGTCACCAAAGAAGGAGTATAGATAGGAATACTAGGTAAAGGATTAGAAGGAGGCTCAACACTAGTGATAGGAGGAATCAACCCTAAATCTTGAGCTTCTTGAGCGAAAGGTTTAACATTTGAATGCACAAGATGAGTAATACCACGCAAGAGGTTAACACCCTAATCACTATCATGGAGAACTTTCTTAAGAGCCTCTATAGCTTGCATGGAATCTTGATTATGGTTTTCTTGAAGAAGCCAATTACCCATTTTATCAAGTTTAGTGGAAAGTTTTTGGACTTGTTCAAGAGCAACTCTTAAAGCGTCATCCTCATCATGAGATGAGTGAGAAGATTTTTTCTCCATAAGAGGATTGGAAGCATGAAGAATCAGGTTATCATCTGAGATCCTAAGGAAAGGAGAAGAAGATTTAGGATCAAAGGCACCCATGAGTCTATGACTTCATCTAACTAGAATGTTATAAGTAGGACTAGTAGTACTAAAGCTCATAAACCAATGTAATGTAAATGAACTAAACTAAAGACACATAAAGCATGAATATCAAATCTAATTAGCATGCAAGATCTAACACAAAGGAAAAATCTAATACTAACAAGATAAAAGGAAAGCACAATAGGGCATCCAATTCCAAAAAAGAAAAGAGAGTAAGTATGTCAGGTTCACCAAAATGAATAATGTTAAAATGGATTGACCACTATTCCGATGTAAAGGGGGAAATATGAGATCTATTCTCAAACCCAAATTCCCCAAAGAAGAGATCTGATTTGATCAACCAAGAGGTTAATACACAATCGAATCAATTTGTCGGTGAATATGGAAGAGAGAGAGAGAGAGTAAATCCAATATTTCCCTATGGAGGATATTATGCTTGGAATATTAAATAATTGAAATATGAATAATAACCTCAAATTAGGGAAAATTTGGAAAATGTTGAATTCTGATGTCTGTGTACACTTTCAGGAAAATCTAAAACTTGTCCTGGACTGGAAATGCTGAGACAAAGAAAACCCATAAATCTTTCTCCAAGATGGCTCAGCTTGGGTTTGACCCTCATTAAAGGTCAAATACTACATTATTTATTTGAAGTCTGATTTGAATTCTGTTTGTAGATCTCGGAAGTTTGCTGAAAAGGGTATCCAAATTCACTCTCAAATTTGAAATTCCGCACCTGTACCTGCAAGAAAATGGGGGTTTTTGTTGTATGGGGGGTTTTCCTTGGTCAAACCCCAATTTAGGAATTAACCTCAAAATTGAATTGAAATGTATTGCGCATAAACAAAATAATTGGAACAAATCACCTTGCTTATGTTGAAGTCCTTGTAGAGGATTTGAATCCTCAAATCCAAGAGTAGGAATGCTTCAATGGATGTAGGATGTCTCCAATCAATTGTATTTGATCTTTAACACCAATCTTGATTTGATCTTTGCATATGAGAAGGCTTGGATGAATGTAGAAGGATGGATCATCAAAGGGGGCTCCAAAGAGATTGAATCCTTTAATGGCTAACAATGGATCTCCTTGATGGATGGATGCTTGAAAACTTGAATGCTTGAAGGCTTTCTTGAATTCACTTGCTTGCACTTGAGAGCTTGCTCATGAAATTGCTTGATGGAAAAAGAAGATGATGAAAATGAGAGAGGAAGGCCTCCTTTTATAGTGAACTAGGGCACAATCCTCTAGAGGGGCCACCTTGGAGAATTAAATCCCAATTAAGTCCTAACCTTTAGAAAATATACCTACATTAAATTCAATTAAAGGATTTACCATCCTAAAACCCAAAATGATTAACCCGGAGGTGAGAAAATAAATATCTCGAAAGCCCGAAGCCCGAAATCAAGGATTCTGCAAATTTGGAGAAAGGGGTCAAAATTGAGGTTGGACCTGACCTAGTCAAGTTCAAGCTTGATCCTGACCTAGTGAGGTTCAACCTTGAATCTGACCCTGGTCCTGGATTGGCTCAGAACCAAGTCAGGAGGTCCCGGGGATGCCCAGAAACCTAGAATTGATGCCAGAATAGGATATAATGTCAGGGATAGACATAAAATCCTATGATTACTATGATGAAGGCCAGGAGGATCTATTTCTGAATCCTACCTAGAAAATAGAGCCATGGAAGAGGGAAATTCAGTAGAATCCTTAAGATCCTAACCATAATTTCACCTAGAATGAAGAAATCAAGTGCAGGGAAGAAGTGGAAAGCGGGGAGAAAAGCCAAATACATGCAAAGACCCAATCAAGGCACTTAACGTGACCCCAAACCACTTATTCAGAGGGCTAAATGCTCTTATCATGGAAGTGCTTCCATTTTAAGATGATACATCTGATATTATCAGATATCTGATTGGATCAGATATCCAATTAGGCTTGGTATTTGCTTCGACATTACCAAATGTGGGTGGTCAACCCTTTAGGCATGTTTTAGGAGATAGGTCTTGATACCAAGACTTCGACCATGTAGTTGACGACTATTTTTTCACCAAAAATTGATGAAATGAAAAAGATTTCTTAAAGACATTATCAGCTTTCCATCAATATAATTGCTGTCAAATTTCGAGTTCGGTAAGTAATTATTACTTATTTTTCAATTGACTTATCTTTAAAGTCATAATTGACATACTGATTGAAAAACAACTATAACTTTCAAACCGTTTAACCTTTTTGAAATCTCAAACATGCATCACATTCTATGCGTCGGCTACTATAAGAAAAAGAAAAAAAAGTTTCAAATTTTGTAAAATTTTGAATTAGTTAAGGTGGTCATACACGAGAGTTTTTTTATTCTAAAAAATTTGTAGCAGAAAATTCATAATTAATTATTTATTTGACCAAAAATTACAAAAAACTATGTGTCACATCCGGGCATGAGTCTACTACTTATATCTAGAATCTTGGGAAAATATATCATCATTTGATTGTGATTAAGGTGGTCAGACATACATGTACTTTTTATCTTTTCCCTAAAATTTTTGTAGTGCTACATTGAAATCTAAAATTTTTAACAATTAGACAAAAAAAAATTCAAACAAGGGCTAGTAGTTTAGAAACTACATTCAATTTCCTATAGATTCTATTCTTACAAATTTTTCACATAAGGTTCATAAGATGTTCAACCTTTTACGTCAAGTTGACTAACCCTGATTTTTTGATTTTTCATTGCCACTTAAGGCCATAGTTTGGTATACCATGATCCTGCACATACCCTTATACTCTTTCATCTACCTCATGTATAGAACCTCTTTAGATGTATGCTATTAATAGGTTCTTGCAGCTCTTCTCCATCATAATTTGCTAATTTTTATGTGTCGGTCCCGAAAGAAGAAGTAATGATAAAAGGTCCTAACCAGTTTGCCTCCCATTTTCCTTTCTTTTCTCTTTCTGCTTGATTTTTTGGATTCTCTCGCAAAACTAGGTCACCAATTTGAAATGTTCTTGACTTGATGTGCTTGTTATAAGTCCTTGACATTCTATTTTAGTATACCTTCAAATGATCAAATGTTTTCTTTTGTTTCTCATCTAGGAGTTCTAGTTCTTGCAGCCTAGAAACTCTATAGTCTTCCTCGCTTATCAAATCATGAAGAGATACCCTTAAGGATGGAAGTTCTACCTCTAAAGGAAAAACTGCTTTTGTTCCAAAGACTAAGGAAAAAAGTGTAGCTCCTATTGGCGTTCTTATGCTTATTCTATAAGCGCATAAGGTCGGGTTTATTTTGATGTGCCAATCTCTTCCTGAATTATCCACCATTCTCTTCAATATCTTCAAGATATTTTTATTTGTTGCCTCGGCTTCTCCATTACCTTGAGGGTAATAGATAGATGAAGAATGATGAATCATGTGAAACTTCGTGCATAATTCCTTTAAGTCTTTGTTTTTGAAATTCTTTTCATTATCCGTTATGATAGCATGAGGTATGGCATATCTAAAAATGATGTGATTTAGGATAAATAAAGATATCTGCTTTCCCATTGCAGTTGATAAGGGTACATCTTCCACCCACTTGGTAAAGTATTTTGTTGTCGTGATGATGAATTTATGACCATTCAAAGATGGTGGATAAATCATGCCTATTAAATCTAGACCCCATTGATAAAATGACCAAGGTGTTGTCATCGGATGAAGCTCTTGTGTGGGCACATGTATCAAGTTTCCATGGAATTGACACTTTCTACAAGTTTTGGCAAAGTTACAAGTGTCTTTCTCCATCGTAGGCCAAAAATATCCTATCCTAAAAAGTTTCTTAGCTAGGGTTAATCCGTTCGAGTGTGATCCAAAAATTCCCTCGTGGATTTCTCGTAAGGCTACATTTGATTCCTCTTCTTCTAGACATCTAAGGAGCATTCCGTCTAAACTCTTGTGATACAATGTTTCAGAAATTATAGTATATTAGGCGGGTTGGCGAATGAAGCTTTTCTTTTGATTCCTAGTTTGGTCTATGGGAAGAATTTGATCTTTTAAGTGTAAATAGGTCCATACCAAGGTGATTCATGTATAGTTAGCAAGAAAATGGTATAAGAGTGGGTAGGGTCAAACACGGGTTGATCCACTTCTTCTACCAAGAATTCATATCTAGCACTCTGATCAGGCATTTGTAGAAGTGAAGCCAAAGTTGCCATTGCATCTTTTGCTTTATTCTTTTCTCTTGGCACTTGCTCAAATGTAATAAGAATGAATTACTTCTTAAGACTTTCCACCATGTTTTTATAGGGTACCAATTTGTCATCTCTCATCTAATATTCTTTGTTAACTTGATTAATGACTAATTGTGAATCTCCATAAACCTTTAGTTCTGTTACTTTCCATTCTAATGCCATCTTGATTCCAATAACCAATGCTTCATATTTTTCTATATTATTGGTGCATCAAAATAACAATTTATAGGACTTAGGAATAGTAGAGCCTTGAGGAGTGATTAGAAGTATGCCTGCTCTTGACCCATGTTGAGTGTATGAACCATCAAAATATAGTTGCCATGTTTTTGCCTCAACATTCACAATCTCTGAATTCAGGAATTCCACTTGGATGGGATGATCATCTTTAAGTGGTGCTTCTACTAACTGGTCAATAATGACTTGCCCTTTGATTGATTTTCTATCAACATATTCAATGTTGAATTCACTTAACACCATAACCCACTTTGCTAGCCTTCCATTTAATGTTGTTTTACTAAGTAGATACTTCAAAGGATCAATTTTGGCAATGAGCCTTATCTTGTGAGCTAGCATATAATGCCGTAATTTTTGTGAAGCAAAAACCACAGCCAAGCATGCCCTTTCTATGAATGTATTGTTCAGATCATATTTGAATAGAGTCCTACTTATGTAGCCTTTTCTTTGCCTATTTCATCTTCTTGTGCTAAAAGTGCCCCTAATGAATTCTCTGTTTCTCAAATATATAGGATTAAGGGCTTTCCTCTGATAGGTGGCATCAAGATTGGCAGGTTCATGAGGTAGTTCTTCAATAGATTAAAGGCTTCTTCACCCTTTTCATCCCATTTGAAAATTGTATCTTTATGAAGAAGTTGGGTGAAATTATGGCATTTTTTCAGCTAATTGGGAGATAAATCTCCTGATGGATTGTATCCTTTCTTGTAGAGATCTCATTTGGCTAATGTTTTTAGGTGCTTCCATTTCCATAATGGCCTTAACTTTAGTGGGATCCACCTCTATTCCCTTTGCAGATACAATGTAGCCTAGTAGTTTGCCGGATTGGACTCCAAATGCACATTTTTTTGGATTAAGCCTTACTTTGAATTGCTCTAATCTTTCAAAAAATTTTGCCAAAATTGGTAAGTTCTCTTTTCTTGAGTGAGATTTGGCTAATATGTCGTCCACATAGTCCTCCATGAACTTATGCATCATATCATGA
The DNA here is from genome assembly GCA_027943335.1 of Chamaecyparis obtusa. Taxonomy (NCBI): domain Eukaryota; kingdom Viridiplantae; phylum Streptophyta; class Pinopsida; order Cupressales; family Cupressaceae; genus Chamaecyparis; species Chamaecyparis obtusa. Next base: position 309,429 of record BSBK01008455.1, read on the forward strand.
AAAATTGAGCAATAAATGAAATACAAACTAAATAAACCACAATATAGAAACTATTTAGCAAATGAAAGATCAATTGAGCATCCTATGGCTCTCTATCTAAGAGTGTTAATAGAAGCTCTCAGCAAGCTACCATTAATGACAGTCCTAGAATGAGAAATGATAAAGATTAAGCTAAAGCTAACAATTATATTAAAATTGAATGCTAATTAAGCTCTTAAAATGCCTTTCTAGCTATAAAATGCAAGATGTTCTATGCAATTCTCAGATTTGTGGTTATGAATTATGATTGATTTTGGTCTTCCTTTTTATAGATTTATGCAATGGTAGGGGGTTTAGTGTAGTTAATCATGATTAAGCCTTGGTTGAGTCTTTGGTTCCACCCTTTGAAGATAATGCAAAGCTTGGGACAAGTAGACAAGATCAATGGACAAGATTCTCTTTCACTTTGAGTGATTGAGATTGAATTTGGCTTGATCCATGTGGATTCATTTTCTCAAATCCTATTGGTTGATTGAATTCCCTCCCCTTTTGGATTGTTGAGAGAAATTAGGATTTATTAAATGATTTTAATTGATTTATTTAGCCATGTATCCCTTGAATGGGTTGAATTTGATTTAATTCCAAACTATATAATTAATAGAATTAATTGCACTTTGATTTGATTTCACTTGATTAAAATGCTCTCAATTTTGATTTATCTTGAATTGAAGCTTGATTTTAATTTTGATTGGCTAATTATGCATTGTGATTCAATTGCTTTAATTTTGTCCTTGATTTGCCATGATTTAGTACTTAACTGTCTTTATCCATTTTCAAGTGATTACATAAGGGTAATAGACAAGGAACGCATAAGAAAGGAATGAGGAATTCAATTGAGCCTACAATTAGGCCAAAATATGAAAGTATTGGATATGCTACTAGAAATGGAAAGATGAATACAAGTTCAAGTGAATCAACTGAAGGAATGAAGAGTGTGTAATGTTCACTATGTAATAGAAAATGACATAGAAAGGATTGATGTTCGGATCTACATCCATGCAATATTTGTGCTTTGAAGAGACATTGGGAAAATACATGTTGGAATAGAGAGTGCAAGAAAGATTCTATGATAGGTTACATGAAAATGGATTGTGGATGGAGCTATGGATTGAGTTGGCAAAAGATTACAAGAATGATTGAAAGTTTGTTTAAGTAAAAATGTTCAAGTGTGAGGATTGATATAAATCTATCAAATTTTGAATGTTCAAGAAGGATAACAAATGGTTTGAGTAAGACATCTATAGAAAGTGAGTTTGTAGGAAGTTTGAGTTATTTGTTTTGAAGAATTGGTAATCAAGATTTCAAGGACTACTACAACAGTGGGAGAAAGATGAGAGAAAGACATCAAAGGAAAAGGATTTGAAGTCTCCAAACTTGGACATGAACACAAGAAAGAGGCAAAAAATGAGAATAGTCAAGAAGCAAGGGAATTTGAATGCCACAACACTCATGGTCAAAATAAAGGGAGGAAAATCTCGATACTTGACTTTTCTAGAATAGTCTATATGATGTTGTATTGATGTAACCAGTGGTAGAAATTAGGGGGGATTGTTGGTAGATAATAATTTCTACCACCAAATCCACTGGTAGCTGCATTAACACGTCAAACTACCGCACTGTCATAAATAAGTTTCTCACCAACCATTGCTTTTATACATTTTTTATTACTTCAGGATTTAGAAAGTTCTTGTGCCGTCTTTTATAGAGGTGAATGTAACATGTTTGAGTCTAATAAAAAAGATTTTTTTGATTTAGTAAAATAGGTTTTACAGGGTGCCTGAAACCCATAGTCGAAAAAGAGAGACGGTCAACAAGAAGAGAACAAAACTAGAAAAACAACCAAGAAACAGGCCACAAGGCGGCCAAGGGAAAAGAAGCCACAAAAAAATTGAACCAGTCAAATTTTTATGATTCCCTTGATACTTTGGAGTCTTTCCTTGTCAAGGAGATTCTTTGCTTCACTTGGGATATCTTCACCTTGTCGCCATATCATCTTGACATCCTTCGTGACAGCTAGGTTGGCAAACCAATCAGCAGCGTTGTTTCCTTCTTTGTACACATCAGAGATGTACACCTTATCAAAAAAATTAAGGATTGCACAGGTCTCAGTGATGATGTTGGAAATAGTCCAGGAGGGGGGGTGAGTGAGGTTTAAGCAGTTGATAATGTTCATCGAGTCACCTTCGAGCTAGAGTTTCTCGACCCTGATTTCCTAGGCAAGTTTGGTGACATGGAGAGCCACATAGGATTTAGCAAAGTAGTTGGATTGAGAGCCTAGAGGTAAGATGACAGCCACCAGGCCAATACCAAAGTAGTTTCTGATAGTTCCTCCACTACCCGCAAGGGTAGGATTCCCTTTGGTAGCTCCGTCGAAGTTGGTTTTCTCCCAACTAGTCGGGGGGCAGTTCCAGATACAATTATGTCTTTTCTCCTAGGTCGCGACCTAAGTCTTTCTTGCAAGATGGTTAGTTCTCCCACAATAGAATTTTTTTTTCTTAACAGCATGTTTGATTTTATCGAAGATAATTTTGGGTGGAGAGGAACAGTCTTGGAAGATGTGGTTGTTGCACTCTTTCCAGACTCCCCAGTAGAGGTGATGAAGGATCCAAGTGCAGTAGGTCTAAAAGTTTGGATTAAACATTTTGAAAGTCCATTCAGAGAAAAGATCTTGGAAAGATAGGGGGAAGCACCAAGTTAAGTTTAGAGCCGAGAAAAGATGTTTCCATATGTTACTTACAAAAGAGCAATGAATAAATAAGTGGTCCACTGATTCTTCCTGGCATTTACAGAGATTGAACACACCTATTGGGAATCTGGAAGCCAAACTTGATGAGATTGTTGATAGTGAGGACACAATTCTGGAGTAGGATCTAGAAGAAAACATTGATTTTGGGCATAAGACCTGGAATCCAAGCTTTATCCCACAATGGGTTGGCATTCCAGATTTGAGGTATCTGCAAGGAATAGGCGGAGGCAACAGTGAAGATACCATCAAAAGAGTCTTCCTAGATGATCTCGTCCTGAGAAGGTGAGAGAGAGATCGCATTGAGGGCTTTCATCAGAGGTTTCAGATCCTGAGAGATCTGGGAGAGATCCACCCAGTTACCATCCCTTCTATAGTTGCTAATTTGGGGCCCATAGAGCTGGGTGCAGACATGTCTCCAGGCATAGAAGGTCTCAAAATCTCTCAAACAACCCATTTGGAGCCAATTGTTGTTCCAGAAGTTGACAGATTGTCCATTCCCAATTTTCCATTTTTCTCTAGACTTAGCCAAATCCTTAGGGCTAAGGAGACCATTCCATATTACAGATCCTTTTGGGGGATTTGTCTCTTCAACAAAGCAATAGATAGAGTTGTGCGTGAGATATTTATCTACAATGATGTCCATCCACTCACCTTTACTATTGAAGATTCTCCATATCTTTTTGGCTTGAAGAGCTTTGTTAAATAGTCTTAAATTCCTTATTCCAAGACCACCTACTTTTTTAGGGCGACAAAATTTCTCCTAGGCTATGAGAGGGATGCATTTTTGTTCCTTTATGCTAGAACAAAGGAATCTTCTCTGTATTCTTTCCATAATCTCCGCTACTTTAGCATGAATGGAGAAGAGGTTGAGAGCGTAGGATGGGAGATTCTGTAACGTAGATTTGACCAGCTGAATCTTTCCAGCCTAGCTGAGGGAGACCCCTTTCCAACCAGCAAGCTTCCTATTGAACCTATCACTAAGTTTATTCTAGAGGTTTGACTCCTAAGGGTAGGCCCAGGTAAGAGGAAGGAAAGGCGTTGATACCGTAACCCAGAATATTAGCAATTTTCCTCTGTCTGCCCTCTGGGGTGTTGACAAAAAAGATGGAGCTTTTTTTCCAATTAATGAATTGACTAGTGGCTCTGATGTAATCATTTAGGAGATCCTTCACCACTTTAGCTTCTCTGACTGAAGCTTCTCCGCCAAGGATGGTATCATCCATGAATTGTTGGTGCGTGAAAACATTGATACCTGAAGAGGGGTTGATGCCTTTCAGGTTCCCCTCCCTTTTAGAAGCAGAAATGAGTCTATCCAGGCACTCAGCAAGGATTATGAAGAGAATCAAGGAAAGGGCTCCCCCTTGCCCTAGGCCCCTAGCAAGCTTGAAAAAAGAAGTCGGGGAGCCATTAATCATGATCGCCAGAGAAGGGGTAGAGATAATTTGCTGAAGAATCTTGCAAGTTTGGGCATTGAATCCAAGGGCTTCGAGGACACTGAGGAGAAACTTCCAATCTACTCAGTCATAAGCCTTTGAGAGGTCAATCTTGAGAAGAAAACCTTCCCTTTTCCCTGCTTCTAAGGAGTGAATAACTTCATGCACCATCATAATGGAGTCCAGAATCTGTTTGCCTGGCATGAAGCCCGATTGCTATTGTGAGATCAAAGAGGGAAGGACTTTGAGAATCCTGGAAGTAATGACCTTTTGAGATGATCTTTAAGAGAGAGTTATAGAGACTGATGGGTCTAAATAGCTCGAAAGAATCCACTCCTGTAGACTTAGGAATCAGCACCAAGAAAGTAGCATTGAGCTCTTTAAGGAGATTTTTCGAACCAAAAAATTCCTGCACCGCTTTGACTACATCTTCTTTCACCACATCCTAGAATTGATGAAAAAAGAATATAGGGAAGCCATTGGGGCCAGGGGCTTTGTCTCCAGGAAGAGAGTCCAAGGCTCTCTTGACTTCTATCATGTCCGGAATAGAACATAAGGATTTATTGTGGCTATCAGTTATAAGTTTCGGTATGTTATTGAGAAGTTTTACCTGGTCTTCCTTTGATAGCTCGTGGTCTTTGGAAAGGAGAGAAGAAAAGTAGGCAATATCTTCTTCTGCAATATCCTTGTCCTCCTTCAGGGCATGATCTCCCTTCTTTATGCTACTTATCCTATTAGCAGCTCTGTGTCTCATAGTGGAGAGGTGAAAGAAGCAAGTATTTTGGTCTCCTTCCCTGAGCCATATGGACATTGATCTCTGCTTCCAAAAAGTTTCCTCTTTCCCAATGATGTTGTGATAGTCTGAAAGGATAGATTTCTCCTTGTTCAATCTTTCTTCATCATACTCCTATTTTTGGATTTCATCTTGAATAAGATTTAGGTCTTTAAGAGTCTTATCTTTGGAGGTAAAGATATGACCAAATTCTTCTTTATTCCAAATTTTGACATTGAATTTGATATTCCTTAGCTTTTCTGCCACTCTAAACATAGCAGTGCCCTTGACATCTATGTTCCACCATTCTTTGATTTTGTTTAGCAAATTAGGATGGGAGGTCCACATTTTTTCAAATTTGAAGGGGAAGTTCCTTTTCTTAGCTATCTGGTCCAGGGAGAGAGAGATAGGGGAGTGATCAGATCCAACATGAGCCAAAGCTGAAAGGTTGAGATTGTAGAGGTTCAACGTCCAATCCAGAGAAATCAGGGCTCGGTCCAACCGGACTTGGATACAATCCTTACCAACACGCCTATTGGACCAAGTGAAGTTAGCTCCTTGGAGGTCCATGTCGAGAAGAGCCTGGTCCTTGATAAAGTCCATTAAGTCTTGCCTGCTTTCCGTGTCAGGGGGAATCCCTCCCTATTTTTCCCCTTCTTTTAGGGGAGTATTGAAATCCCCCATGATAATGCCCTGAGGCAGATTAAAGGAAGCCAGGGTCATTCTGATCTCATTCCAATAGACCTTTCTATCTTTTTTGGAGTTAGGAGTATAAATGTTGAATATAAACCAACTTTCATTATCTTTTGTTTTAGTAAATTGCATAAGAAGAGGGTTACCTCCTTCGTAGATGACTTCAGCTCTAAGGTGGTTTGGATTCCACAAAGTCATGAGACCTCCAGAGGCACCATCCAAATTGGTATCTTTGTTTTCCATGGCTTTACAAAATCTGAGGCACTCAAGCTTGTCCTTTTGCATCTTAGTTTCCTGGATTAAGAAAATATAGGGTCTGTCATCCCTTATCATGTTTCTAATAACATCTTGCTTGTGTGAGCTATTTAGCCCACGTATGTTCCATGAGATGACTTTCATTTCTTATTGGAGGTGTAGGCTGCATGGATGGTCATTTGTGTCCCATCCGCAACATTCTTGCTAGCTTCTGCTTGCCTGATCTAGCAGGCCCTCTTCTTTCTTGGGGTTTTTAGTTTGACTCCTGCTTCTACTTTGTTTCTGCTTCTGGTAGCTACTGGGGAGACATGAAAAGGGTCTCTGCTGTTGGATTTCTTCTTATAATGGACAGTGGTCCAACCCTCCTTCTCTTCTTTGTACTTGGTGAAGAGCTCTTCCATTTTGGTGAATTATTTTGGGGAAGCAGTGACCATAAGATCTTCCATCTCTTGGTACTTCCTTGAGTCCTGCACTACAGGGCAAGATTGGGAATCTTGAAAGGGTGTGCCTCTCACCAAGCTTTGTATCTGGCTGGAAAGGCCTTCTTTAGGGGTGGAGTCCTGGAAGTCCAGAAGAAGGGAAGCAGAGGTGTTGCCAGGGCATGAGTCACCACCATAAAAAAAGTTATGGTTTGTTGTGTGTCGTAGGACATTCTTCTAGATTGATATGAGTTTGGATACATTTGCACATCATTTTGAGAAGATCTATTTTCCTTTTGACGAGATACATGAGTCTTTTGATCATGTTCTACATCATTTTTCGAGAGCTTCTAGATTGTCATATCCAGTAGTAGCCAATTTGATAATGAAAAGTTTCAGGATCAACATGGAGACTATGGAGCAGTTTTTAGAGACATCATACATCTTGAGTTTTCTTCCTACATTATAATCTTTTCGGGATTGGGAAGACTTTATTCATACAGCTTTGATTTTATTTCTTCCTATTGTTTGAAGATCATGTAGCACCTTCTACATCCAATTTCAAGCATATGTCATTGACTACACATTGTGGAGGGCTACATCATCTCTTGCATTTCACCTGATGCACATCCTTCTTGGGGTGAAAGACACTACATCATAGTAGTTGACATGTAGAGTTAGTGTAAATTTTGAGGGGGGGTTTTGTTCCTACTGGATTTTCCCTCTTTCCTCATTCCTTTCAATAGGTTTTTCTATTCTCCTTAGTTAGAATTAAGGGGGGTTGTTAGTACTAGTTAATTCTACCTCACGTTCACTTTCAATCTAATCTGTAATTAACAGAAAACTCTTGTTTGCATGATTTCCGTTTTCATGATCTATGCACTGTAATGTTAAGCCTAACTAAAGGAGAACATCTACTCTTCATCATAATTTCAATTTGTATGGTGGGTAATATTGCATAAATTGTGCATCTTATGAATATTGTAAATAACAATAATTAAGAGAATTTAATTGTTGAGCAGCTCTATTTTTTCCTATATTTCTATATGTCTGCAAGCTTTACTTTTTAATTCCTAAGTAGATTTTTGAGCAGCATTAGCTGCAAAATTCTACAGTGCTAGTTCCTAGCGGTTTTGATGAATCCCCCAAGCTAGTCTGCGTCAATAGGGCTCTCTTTCTTATTACAAAACTGACATAAATTAGAACACTTGAAATGAAGTAGCTCCATTTTAAGGAAGTAAATGAGACCTAGATTGAACCAAAAATATGGCACATGGCATTATTAGTTTTCTCTAAACTGGAACTAAATTAATGGCATCTCGAATATGTCTCTTATTTCAGTTTCCCTCTTATATGCCTTTTGTAACTAAAATTTGCTTATCGCTTTATTCTGTGAAACCGTGCAACTCTTTTACCTGTATTCAATTGCTGCGATTTACCTCTGTAAGTGAAAAACACTACACCCAGACACTTTAGCTACACAGTGGAAGCTAAAAAAATGCATAAACCATGCATTTGAACCCTTGGAACCTTCACGTTTATGCTACTAATTCGTTTGACATTTTGTCAAACAGTTTGCTGGTAATGATCTACATGTTTATTTCACGGGTGTCTCTCTTCTTTGTGTTTTCATATACTAGCAAATAAACATACTAGGCATTTTATTTAATTTTTAAATAATTTGTTTATCTGGCTGAGGTATTTGATTGAAAGTTTCACAGGCATTATCGGCAATCCGTTAGGTATATATCCTCCAACTCTGCATTCCCCGAGTCCACATTTCTTTGAAACATTATGTCAAATAGTTCGCATGCCACATCTATACTGAAACCAATCTCTCGAGGCTACTCTTTTAATCTATTCACAATAAACAAAAAGTAGGACTAAAAATATTGGGGATTTATAGCTACTAGAATCTTAAGCTCGAGTTAAAAATTCTGCAGCCTTTTAAATGAAAACAATTCATGTTAAAAGTTGTTTCCTGGCGTGAGACGCTTTTCCTGGCATTAGACATCTCTTTTCAAGTGAACACTGCTACATAATAAAAATATGGAGCGTGCCTTCTTTTCAGTTTTTCAGCATTTTTTAATTCACAACTTCTTTACAGATGAAAGTTAAGACTTGTGATTTTCGGAAACCATCACATCTCTCTGAAAAGGCTTCACAGACATTTTGGGCTTACAATTATGCATTTCGATTTTATCTATTAATTAATTGAAAATAAATTTTTTTTTGTATTCTGATTTTCGATTAAATGATAAACACAGACAAAGGTGTATCTTATATACTGCATAGACAACAATAGTATTTTACATGTCTTACACGGTTTGCTCTCGCATCTTTTATTCACCTCAATTCCTAAATTGTTAAAACTCATAATTTAATGAAAACTTTGTAACAATTGCTCAATGAACTACAAATATGACTCGAGAAATTACATATCGTAGATAATGAGTCAAGAAATTCCCTCAACCATTCTATTAAACTCCCAATTTAATATATCCCGACTGGAAAGGGATACCATCTCAAAACTTTGCCACATTAGACACAGTATTCGAGATCTTACGAATTGTTAGATTTAATTATTTTCATAAATCACTCGCACTGGACAGCTGCTTTTCAGGTTTCAATTGAAATATTAAAATTCCTCCTTTAAACTAACCATGAAGCTTCTTCCAAAATCAAATTTATTTAAAGATTAGTGTTTGAACAAAAAGATTAGTGTCCTTATTGATTTGCAGTGCCGTACAAAGACGATTCAACACTAGGGATTAAACTTAATATTGAACACAATATTCTGGTAATTCTGGAGCCAATTTTTTTGAAGGTACAGGATATGTAGTAGTTCTGTCTCTGTATTTTCAGTGGCTGCCAGATATGTAACCTCTGTATTAATATGTAGAAGAAATTATAATGTCTGGCAGGATGAAATATTGCATGCAACTATCTTTCACATACAGGGGGTTTCATGCACGTTACAGTAGACCGTGTCTAAATATATAAACAGTTAATAAAAGAGATAATTGTAAATATAGATAAACCCTCAATAATAATTTAAACAATATATATATATATATACTGTGATGATATTGTACAAGACATTGATGCAGTATTTACTTTGTAAGTGAAAATATTCAAACATTTAGATTTATACGAAACCAAGAATCTTATCGGATCTAACAATCTGTTCTTACTGACATTTGATGCAATTCATTAAGACTTCTAATCCGTTTCAGATAATTGCAACCTTTATCAAAGCCAAAAAGTTACATGATAGTGTCTCTGCCAAGCGGTAGCTAGCGAAAATGGAACTTTCTACATAATGTAGGAAATATAATACTAGGCTGACCTTATATCCAACCCAGATCATATGGATAATACCAAATTATCTTCTTTATTAAGCATTTTGCAGAGTGATATGTATTGAGCTTTTTGATATGTAGACTTTTATTACATTGCAATCAAAACAGTTCTTTAATATTGCTATAGAATATGCAAAGGCTAATATTTAGGAATGGTTGTGCAAGCTCTATTAGCTACAGAACTTGGATACAGCTGATGGAATGTAAGACATTTTGTCGGATTTCGAATGATCAAGTAAAAGGTATATATCTAAACTTGAGTGAATTCTGTAAGCAGTTGAATGATCCATTGTTATATATATAGACAACAATCCAATTTCTCAAACTAGTATAATGCATACACATCAATTTGAACAGCTTACAAGCTAAACCAAATAGAATTTAACCTGACGATTTTACATTAAAGAATACCAGCCTGTGATGGAAGACAAAGTTGAAATTAGAAAACATAAAGGATGGAACTTCTTAATCATACTAATGAACATCTAAAATGTAGAGCTCTGACTGTCAGATGCCAATGTTTCCACGCGATTGGTATCGCGGAGGAGGTCTGATATGGTAGACGTTAAATTGGAAGAAGCTGCACCTCCCATCAAAGATGTCTTGAGACTCTGCAAGAAGCTGGCTACATCTCTCATGGAAGGTCGTTCTCTAGGTGATTCATTGGTGCAAAGCAAACCAGCATGTATGAAAGAAGTAAGACATCTATTGTCTTCCATGTTTTCATTCACAACTCTCAATAGCCCGCTATAAACAATATCTGCTAGACTGTTTGGAAAAGCTGACCATACCCACTTTTGCAAGTTCAGGTCTCCCACGAACATGTCATCAGTTGGCCTCTTCCTTGTAACCATCTCCAGTATCAGAATTCCATAACTGTAAACATCTCCCTGTGTAGAAACACCGCCCCACAATCCATATTCTGCAATCAATTTTATTCATGAAAAATTGGGAAAGCTATTGAAGGAAATGTTAATGTCAATATAGAAGAACTTAAAAAATACCTGGAGCAATATAGCCAATAGATCCTTTGAGTGCAAATGTTGTTGCACTCAGTGAATCTATAGGGCTTGTAGTAGTCAAACGGCATATACCAAAATCAGTCACAAGGGCTGTCATGTTGTCGTCCAGGAGCACATTGCTAGGCTTTAAATCACAGTGCACAATTTGCAGAGGACAATCATGGTGTAAATATTCCATGCCATGGGCAACATCAACAGCAATTCTCAAACAGTCGGTCAATCCCATGTTACAAATTTCTTGATCATCCCTGTCAGGATGCAAATGTTTCTCCAAGCTCCCATTTGATGCAAACTGAAGAACCAAACCTTTGAAGCCAGGGTAGGAAAATGCACTGATGATTTTGATCAGGTTACGGTGCCGAATCCTCCCTAGCACTTTGCATTCTGTGTTGAAGCTCTTATCAGCTCCTTCATTCTGCAAGTTAAGAGCCTTGATTGCAACTGTCATACCATCCCTCAAAATGCCTTTGTAGACTGATCCAAAGTTACCCACTCCAAGCAAGTTTGACTCATCAAAATCGGCTGTTGCAAGGACAAGCTCTTCATAAGAAAATTTTTGATAGATAAGCCTTTGAAAAATGAATTTTGAGGGACGGAATAGTTGCCCTGAAAACTTACGTCTCCATAGAATTCCTAAGATGAAGGAGCACAGTATAAAGGCAAGGGTTCCAACAACTGATAAGACTATTATTTTAAGTAGTGAATGCTTTTCTTCAGTCGGCTTTGGACATGGAGGTAATGAATAATTCGCTGGGCCACAGAGGCCAAGGTTTCCCATAAACAATGCTACAACACTTCTATTTGGAAACAAACCTCCTTCTGGAATCTCCCCTGACAAATTATTGAAAGAAACATTCATAAACTGAAGTGCTTTCAGTCTTTCAAGGGACATTGGCATTGAACCTGACAAAGAATTGCTAGAAAGATCCATTTCTAGGAGATTTTGTAATTTGGAGAGTGAATCTGGAATTGGACCGTCAAAGGCATTGTGGGACAGATTGAGATGCTCTAATTCTGTGCATTCTCCGAGAGATTTTGGTATCACTCCTGTAAGTCGGTTGCTGGAGATGTCTATGGCTTGAGCCTTCACAATTTTACTCATCTCCAGTGGTAAGGACCCTTCTAGAGAATTGAAAGAAAGATTGAGGTAGAATGCCAGATTTTGAAGGCTGGCAATGACATCACGAGGTATCCTTCCCACTAATTTATTGTAAGATAAGTCAATGAGCTCCAACTTCTGACACGCCGATAAACTAACAGGGATCTCTCCTGACAAGTTGTTGTGCTGAAGTAAAAGACGTCTTAGCTGTTGGGGGCTACAAAGAGAATCTGGTATTTTTCCAGATAGCTGGTTGTGACTAAGATTCAGGAGTCCGAGATGTTGCATTTGACCTATCTCACTTGGAATGCTTCCTTCTAATTTGTTCCCACCCAACCACAATCTTTCCAACTTCTGGAATCTTTTGATTTCAGTTGGAATATTGCCACTGAAAAGATTATTTCTTAAACTTAAATAGGTTAAGTTTGTTAGATTGGCAATCTGTTGCGGTATGCTTCCGCTTATCATGTTGTATGACAAAGCCAAGAGATTTAGATCGGAAGACAGTTGGCCTATGGATAGGGGCAATATACCAGTGAGATGATTATCCGACACTATTAATTCTAGCAAGTGGGAGCAATTTGTGAGAGAAGTTAGAAAGGCCAATGTGTTACTGCTGTCACTAACAAGTTGATTGGTCTGTAGGTACAGTTTGGTAAGGAGATTCAACTTACCCAGCTCGATTGGCACCATTCCACTGAGCTGGTTGTTAGCTAAAACAAGTTTCACGAGGTTGGAACAATTTCCAAGGGAGTTTGGTATATTTCCACTAAGCTGATTCCCCCATAAACCGAGGGACTGCAAATTGGAGAGCGTGGTACCAAAGTCCCGCGGAATATGTCCATTAAGCTGGTTTTGACTTAAATATAAGTCATTCAATTTCGAGAGATTTCCTAAAGAGCTGGGAATGGTGCCTGATAAGTTATTTTCGGACAATCTTAAATCGGTCAAGATAGACAGATTTCCTAAAGAGGTGGGAATGGTGCCTGATAAGTTATTTTCATAAAGATAAAGAAGCTGCAGGCGATTGAGCATGCCCAATTCAGGGGGAATAGGGCCGTGAAGATCATTTTCGGACAATCCTAAATCGGTCAAGATAGACAGATTTCCTAAAGAGGTGGGAATGGTGCCTGATAAGTTATTTTCATAAAGATAAAGAATCTGCAGGCGATTGAGCATGCCCAATTCAGGGGGAATAGGGCCGTGAAGATCATTTTCGGACAATTCTAAATCGGTCAAGATAGACAGATTTCCTAAAGAGGTGGGAATGGTGCCTGATAAGTTATTTTCATAAAGATAAAGAATCTGCAGGCGATTGAGCATGCCCAATTCAGGGGGAATGGGACCTGACAACTGATTCCCACCAAGTCCTAGCCTCTGTAGTTGAGGCAGGGCTCCCAATTCGGAAGGAATTGTGCCTGAGAGATCATTTGGTCCCAAATCCAATTCAACTAAAGTGGATAGATTTTTGAAAGAAGGGAGAATGATACCTGTGAGATTGTTTGCTCCCAAATAAAGGAACTTCAAACTTGAAAGGAGACTCAGCCCAGCTGGAATGCTGCCATGTAATTGGTTGTAAGAGAGTGCCAGGTAATACAAACTGCGGCAAGCAGAAAGTGAGGGGGGAATGGTTCCCTGTAATTGATTGCGGTACAACCGAAGTATCTGCAGACGGGTAAGTCGGCCGAGTTGAGGTGGAATTGTACCAGTGAGGGCATTGTTGGAGAGATCGAGGGATTGAAGAGAGGAGAGATTCCCCAGCAGAGGAGAGATGGTGCCATCTAAATTCATGTCGGATAAGTTGAGGGCGACGACGGAGTGAAAGGAGGGATCGCAGGTGACGGCAGACCAATTGCAGAGCGGGTGAAGGGGAGTCCAATCTGGGAGTGAAGAGGAGTTGTTGGTGGAAACAGCCGCTTTGAATTGCAAGAGCAATTGCTGCTGTTGAGAGATATTGAGAGAGTGGGGAAGAGCGGAGATTGAAAAGATGCGGAGCACGATGAAAGGGTACAACAATAACAACAGAGGAGCCATGATAGACTAAGGCAGGGCAGTGGGAATCAATAGGATAGAAGAGTATAAATAAGTTAAGGCTTTGCGTTTTAATCCTTTGAAATTGGATTGTAAAGGAGCGGACGACCTCAAAACCTATAGTTATGTCAATTATTAGTGTAGCATTTAATATTATGTAAGAAAAAATAATTTTGTATGTTTGGTCAGAGCACAATTTGATAGTGTAGAAAGTCAAACAATTAAGTATTTAGATTACTTAGATTAATAAGAAAAAACTTATTCATAAAGTATGCTTAGAGTAATAAGATAAATTGAGCTTTCACAGGGTAAACAAATGTTCAATTTTTACCGGCCACTTTTATAAAAAGTCTATTTAACTGGCAAGATATTTCGAGTCCATAGAATGTTAACCCAAACATAAGTCTACTCTAGTCAAGATATTGAATGTTCTCACACGCTAAAGAAATGTGTGGAAAATTAGCAGGCGTACATGCATAATGACCAAACAATGACTCCATGAAAATCAGACAAGTTGGGTCAAAATATGTATCGAAAGGGCTGTGACTAGATAGTTATTTTGAATTTAATAATTAAATTAAAAATTAGAATATTACTGTATTTTGAATTTTACTATAACTTTTATATTTAATTTAAATGTCTTATTACAGATCTTTTGATGTTTATATAGACAATTGCAGTCAATAACTACTACTGGCAACAAAAAAAATCAAGTAAATGGTAGGAATGACAGTGCAAATGGATTAAAGTCGTACACCAAAAATCAAGTAAATGATAGGAATGACAATGCAAATGAATTAAAGTCATGCACCATGCACATGCAAGACCATATAGAAATGTTTAGCAATTTCACTTTTTAAATTTTAACTAGAAATAACATCTTGGTGTGCAATGGGTACATTTAAGATGTGTAAAATGTTAATAGAAAATAATTAAGATAAAAAATTATAGTTTGGATCTAGAAAATTACAATAAGAAAGTATACACCTTTAGCATGAAGAAATTACTATAAGAAGTTAGAGTTGCACAAATTTTAAATTTGAAAGTATTAATTATTATTAACATGTAGTTAAAGTATACAATAGTGAGCTTGTTTATTTCTAAGTATTAGCAAGTGTCATTGGAGCAATCCATTTTAAATCCACTCATGCAAAATTTTGTGCTTCTATCTATTTAAAAAATATAAATATTTTTAATTGCATATGACTTGTCTAAATATAAAATGAAGGACTACATTGTATATAGATTTTTGAAAAAATAATATTTTGTTATATTCATAAATATAAAGACCTATAAAGATTTTTAGAAAAGAAACTAAAAATATAAAAAATATTTCTTTCTTAATTTTTATATTTATTTATTTTTTTTGACAGATAAATGACCTAAGCTTTGATACATCATAAATTCAATAGATACATCTGGATAAACAACTTTTAGTCCCAAGTTACATTTTTTCACCTTCCTTCTAGGTCGTTCCTCGACCTTCCCTTCTTCTGCCTTCGATCATGATCTTTATATAATCTGAGTGCTACATCTTGCACTTATGTTAAGGATAAAGCTCTAAATAGTCACAAATCATGAATACAGAAAAGACATAGAGATGAAATACATAAAGCTCGATGAAAATATGTTCTTAAACAAAAATAAAATATACATCTAAATCATCAGAAAATACATTTAATAGAGAAAAATAATCATTCCTCAGCTGAGAAAACATATCCTAAGCAACACAATCAGTTTGTTACACTAAAGGGTGCTTTCCAGCTTAGTTAGATAAGAATACAACAGTAATAAACCTATGTTACCTTACTGGCATAAAAGAGGCTTCCCATCATTTTGAATGTCCATCGAGTCCAAACTAGAAGATTCTATAACCTGCAATATTCACCTCAAACTCATTTTTCCATGGCTCCAACATCATCTTCCACAACGAATCTATCTATCCAATCATATTGTCTTAGGATGTGAGATGTAAGTAGTGGGTAATAGAAAGAGAAAGATCCATGAGTCTTCCCCAGTATAATGAGATGTAAACTATGGTTAAAATTCTAAAAATTCTAAACCATCCCCAATTTAGATGGAGTTCCTATATTGAAATTATGACTCCTTATGTTTGACCTGCTTCCATACCTATATAATTAGTTAATTCATTCGCTCTTTGATTGCCCTCCTAAAATATATGATTGATAGTGATCTTATGAAAGGTCTGACATAGTGAGAGGGCTCTAGATAAAATTGAGTCTAGTCTCCAATTAATGCGGGATCCTTTCCTTATAGGATTTATTATAATTATTGAATCTCCTTCAATCTCGACATTCTTGCAACCAAGAGATTTACACAATTCTAGTCCTGCAACTAAAGTCGTTAATTCCACCCAATTATTAGTTTCTATTCCAATATATCTAGCTAAGTTTGCTATCTCCATGCCTTTTGAGTTATGGATACTACAACTAATGCCAGCTCTACCCAGATTCCCTCTTGAAGCTCCGTCAAAATTGAGTTTAAACCAACCCTCCTTGGGTGGTTTCCATTGGCACTTCTCTTGTTTTCTTTTGAAGTTTCCTCATGTTCCTTTAAAGGGGAGTAATTTTAGACCTATCCACTTGCTTCTCATTTTATCATCCCAATGAGATATTATAGCCTCCTTATTTTGTTTATTCAAAACCCTACTGTTGGTAAGTTCAATGACATAAGTCTCAATTTTAATTAGAAGTTGTTCTACTTTCATCTTCTTATCCTGAAACATTCTTTGGTTGTGTTCCTTCCATAGTTCCCATAAGACTATGGAAGGTGTAGATATCCATAAAAATCTATAAATACTATCCTTTCAAAGGAGGGGCCAAGCATGTAATATATCCATTATAGTTCTTGGAAATACTGATACCCACCCCAATTGTGAACAAAGCCTTTTCTAGCATTGAATCGATACTAACAATGAGAAAAAAGGTGGTCAATGAATTCTTCCTCATTTTCACATAAAGGACATCTACTTGGGCCTTGGAATCCCATTTTCTTAAATCTTTTTGAGGTAAGGACCTTCCTCTTTAAAACTAACCAAGTGAAAAATCCCACCTTACACAGACAAGCTTTTCTCCAATGTAAAGTTGTAGGGAGGGAGTCCCTTTGTGCTCATCTGGAGAAACCTGAGGAATTTATACCGCTCCTTTGAGTTATATTCCCCACTCTTGCTTCCATCCCACATCAATTTGTCCTTGCTAAGATTAAAAGTTACTTTCCTATTTCATAAAGTTCTTATTAGATCTTCTACTTCCTTAGGTGGGAGGTTCATGTCCTTAAAATCCTACCATTTCCAACCTTTTCCTCCATCTTCAAAGGTCACATAATCTATAACTCTTTTTCCCTATCTAGCTTCAAGTGTCAACCTTAATTGGGCTATTTTACCATCCTTTTCCAAAGTACCATCTCCTCCCCACTAGTCTTCCCAAAAGAGAACTTCTTCCCCCATCCTCAGGTTCCATGTTATTGATCTATCCTGGATGGAGGCTCTACAGTCCATCATGAAGTTCCAAATTCTCGACCCTCTAGGTGGATATTTCTCCCTAAATATGTTGATCGGATTAGTATTGCTCAGATATTTCTTCATTAGGATCTTTTCCCACTTGAGGTGTGGATTCCCATAATTTCTCCATACTAGTTTAGCTCCTAAAGCTTTACCTTGGATTTTAATGTGCCTAATCCCTAGACCTCCCTCATCTTTTGGTTTGCATACCTTGTCCTAAGCTAACAAGGAATTTCTTTTCTTTTCCATTGTTCCTTGCTAAAAGAACGTCCTAAGGAGTCTATTTATTTCTTCCCTATTTTTCCCGAGGAGATCAATACAAGATAATTGATAAATAGGTTGTGCTAAAAGGAAAAAAATATATCATTGTTGCTCTACCCGTAGAAGAGAGTCATTTTCCTTTCTTAGAATTCATTTTTATTTTGATCTTTTCTATTATTTGATCTCATAATTTTGTCAAATTTTCCCCTTTGTCTAAAGGGAGACCCAAGTATTTACAAGGTAAACTTCCTCCATTGAAATTCATAACTTGGCAAATCTGCTGCTCCAGATAAGGATGGGTATTAAAGAAGAAGATTTCTGACTTCTCAGGGTTAATCCCTTGACTTGATGCACTGGTATATTGAGTTAATATTATTTTATATTCTTTTGCCTCCTATATGGTACTTTGTCCATAAAGAATAGTGTCATCAACAAACTATCGATGGGCTGTCAGATCCAAGTCACTAGTGATCCTTATTCCTTTAATAGTCTTCTTATATCTAGCATTGTTTATTGATCTTCCTAATGCTTATGCCATTAAGATGAAAAGAAAAGGGGATATTAGATCACCCTGTCTAAGTCCCCTGCTTATTCCAAAAAATCTTTTGGGAGATCCATTTACTAGTATTGATAACTTAGGGGAGGATTTGCATTCAAAGATTATATTTACTAATTATTTTGTGAACCCAAAGGATTTGAGGCATTTCCTCAAAAATTCCCAATCCACTCTATCATATGTCTTTTTTGTAGGATTTGATGAAAAAAAAATCTATTAAGCCCAAGAAACCTACATACAAAAACTTGTCACAAGGAAAAAAATTGTAGGAAACAATAAAGAAGGTTTTGCTTTGAGAATATAAAAGTTTATTATCAGCCAAAAGAATGAATAAAATTATACAAGGGTATGTGCAGGATCATGGTATGACAAACTAGGCCCTTAAGTGGCAATGAAAATTCAAAAAATTAGGTTTAGGCAAGTTGACATAAAAATTTGAACAAGTTATAAATATTATATCAAAAATATGTAAGAAGAGATTTTGTAGAAAATTGAATTTAGTTTCTAAGATACTAGGCCTTTTTTGAAAAATAATTATTCTATATGTTGAAAATTTCAAATTTCAATGTAGTAGTACAAAAATTTCAGGGAAAAGTAAGAAGTAGGTGTATGTCTGACCACCTTAGACACAATCAAATGATAATTTTATTTTTACAAGATTTTAGATATAACTAGTAGACTCATGTCCGGATGTGACACATAATTGTTTGTAATTTTTTTTCAAATAAATAATTAATTATGATTTTTCTTCTACAACTTTTCCATAATACAAAAACTCTCATGTCTGACCATGTTAACTTAGTGTAAACTTTATCAAATTGAAAACTTTTTTTATTTTTCTTGTAGTAGGAAAAGCATAGAGTGTGAAACATGTTTTGGATTTCAAAAATATTTTACAGTTTGAAAGTTATAGCTATTTTTCAATAAGTCTATCAATCAGGACTAGAAAGGTAACAAGTAGGTGTATGTCTGACTAGATTAAACAAAATCAAATGATAATATTTTTTTTATAAGATTCTAGATAAAAGTAGTAGACTCATGTCCACATGTGATGTATATTTTTTTGTATTTTTTTTTCAAGTAAATAATTAATTATGATTTTTTTGCTACAATTTTTTTTGAATATAAAAACTCTCATGTCTAACCACCTTAACTTAGTCTAAACTTCATCAAATTGAAAGAATTATTTATTATTATTGTATTAGGTGAAGCATAGAATGTTATGTATATTTTAGATTTCAAAAATGTTATATTGTTTGAAAGTTATAGTTATTTTTTAAAGAGTCTATCAATCAGGACTTCTTTTTCACATTGCCACTTTTTGGCATACCATGATCCTGCACATACCCACAATGGATCAATCCTTATAGAAGGAGATCATAAAACCTAATAGGAAATTCTAATAGGTAAATAGGCATTTAATAATTAGATTTAATTATTAAATGACTAATGCAAGTGCATAGAGTGATATCTTAAGAGGTAGTAAAGTTAATTTAATCAATGTAATTAAATTAATTATTTACTCTAACACCCCCCCTTAAGATGAGTAACAATGCAGATACAAACAATAAAGAAAGAAGCAAAGGAACTATGATGCTAAATGGAAATTTGGGTCCCAACAACATGGCTTGATGAGGTACCCAATCACAACCAAATCTCTATGAAATAGAGAAACATGGAAAACCACATGGCAAAAACCATCCTCCAAAAAGAGATAGAAATATGTAGAAAGTAGAGAAAAAATAATGGAAGGTAGGCCTCACTGAGACCCCCCAAGGACAACTTCCTTCACCCCAAGCATAGAACGTGGTTGAAGATACTGCAGGCATGAAAAAGGCTTAGTGAAGATGTCGGCAACCTACTCCGAAGTGGGAACATACTCCAAGATAAGAGAACCATTCTAAATCAGCTACCTAATGAAATTCATATGGATCTCAATGTGATTGGTCTGCTGATGCTCAGCTAGGTTATAGGAAACATGAATGGCACTCTGATTGTCACACCAAAGAAGAGTGGGAATATCAAGAGGAAACCCAAACTTTATCATCAATTGTCAAAGCCATAAAACCTCCTGACTAGCTAGCACAACTACTCAATGCTCTGCCTTTGTAGATGATAATGCAACAACAGTCTACTTCTTGCAAGACCATGTAATAGGAATAAAACCAAGATAGAAAACAAAGCCAGAAGTAGACTTCCGACCATTTGTATCACCACCCCAATCGGCCTCTGTGAAACCAACAATGTGAAGAGCTCTGAATGTATAGTGAGTTCCATATGAAGTAGTTCCCTGAATCTACCTCAAAATACATTTGGCAGCTTGCCAAGGACTCTCATGAGGATCATGGGAGAATCAAGAGACAATGCCAACTACAAAGAAAATGTCAGGATGAGTGTGTGTCAGGTACAACAAACTACCCACAAGTTGCTTGTATAAGGTGGAGTCCACTGAATGAGTAGAACAAGTGGTAGACAAAAGAACACCTGATTGAGAAGGTGTGGGAGAAAGCTTGCAATCAAGCATGTTGAATCTTTGAAGCATGTCAAGAGCATACTTATTCTGGTATATGGAAATATCATCTGAAGACTGAACAACCTATAGGCCCAAAAAGTAGTGCAAAAGTCCAAGATCTGTCATCTCAAACTGCTTCATCAATGCTCTTTGAACACTTTGAATCATAGAAGATGAGCTACTAGTGATGATGAGATCACCAACATACAACACAAGTATCACAAGATCAGCCCCATGATGCTAAATGTACATTGTAGGATCAGAATGACATCGGGTGAAGTGTGAGGCTAGAAAGAAAGATTCCATCTTCTCATACCAAGCCTGAGTGGCTTGTTTGAGACCATATAATGACCCCTGAAGTCTATATAGGAGATAATAGTCCTATAAAAAACTCTGAGGCTGCTCCATATAAATATACTCATGTAGATCCCCATGCAAGAACACACTCTTCACATCCATTTGATACACTGTCCAACCCTGTTAAGCTGCAAGAGAAAGTACGAGGTGAATAGAATTCATCTTAGGGATAGGAGCGAAGGTCTCAGAGTAATCAATACCCTCCACTTGTGAAAAACCCTTTGCAACAAGACGTTCCTTATACCGATCAATAGAACTATCTACAACATACTTGGTATGGTACACCCACTTGCACCAAACCAACTTTCTTCCTTTCGGAAGAGTATAAAGATCCCAAGTGTGATTCTTCATCAAAGAAGAGTAATCCTCATTCATAGCCCTATCCCACTTAGGATGTCCTGTCACCTCTGAAAACTTCTAAGGATCATCTGAAATAGCATGACTCAAAAGACCAGTACTAGATCGCTGAGCACGAGTACAATGGGTATCTAAAGGATCTCCTACCAAACAACTAGCATCACTGATAGTATCACGAGCCCACTTGGTCACTCACAAAATATTTGGTGGAGGAGGGGAAGGTGGATCATCATCTAAATCATCGTCAGAGGATATAGAATCCTAAAGAGGAGAAGAGGAAGTACTAGGAAATGAGGGAGAAGCTGGTGATGGAGGCTCCATCTAAGGATAGTTCTCATCAAACTGGACATCTCACCAAAACAAGACCTCTCTGGAATTAGGATCAAACAAGCTATATGACTTCATATCCTCATAGTAGCTAAAAAATATGAGTGGTCGACTCTTCCTCTCCATGTCTTTCCTCTGAGCTTTTGAAATAAATTCCCAAGTCTCACTACCAAACACTCAAAATGTAGAAACATCAGGCTTGACATGGGACCAAGCCTCCTCAAGATTCAAATGTTGCAATGCCTTATGAGGCATCCGATTCTAAATGTAGTTGGCACAATTCACTGCCTTTTCCCAAAAAGAGGGCTGCATATCTTGAGATTGTATCATACGATTAGCTATTTCCCACAATGTTCTGTTCTTTCTCTTAGCTACTCCATTCTATTGAGGAGTATGGGGAGCTGTCAGCTAATGCAATATACCTTGCTCAGTGCAAAAATAGTGAAAAGATTGATTCACATATTCCTCCCATTTTCAATGCATATCCATCTGCAGAAAGACCAGACTACTTCTCCACAAATGTCTTAAAGACTCGGAATGAATTAAAGACATTAGACTTTTACTTCAAGAAGTACACCCATGTGCATCTAGAGAAGTCATCAATAAAGGTGAGCACATAAAAAGCACTAGAAAAAGGAGTGGGAAATGGCATGAGATCACTATGTATCAACTCCAATGGTGCCTTAGCACGTGAGGATCTACCTGTCGAAAAAGGATCTCTATGATATTTTCCAAGTGCACAACTTCGATCACTAACTCATGTGTACTCATTTGTTGTAGATATCTTTAGTTGATATGGCCAAAATGCTCATGCCAAATCTTGCTTACTATGTCTGCATGAGAAACCAGAGAAACACATGTATAATCGGAGCTCTCAAAGCCATCAAACCTATATAAGTGAGACTTTGAATCAACATACTAGCAACTACCAAATCAGGATCATGGAGGTCTCAAATAACTACATCATGTGGTGAGAAATCAATTGTCTTACTAGAACCAAAATGGAAAATATGATAGACAAACATGAGGTTTGTAGAAATGGTAGGAACCAAAAGAACATCCTATAAAGAGCCACCATCCAATGAAATAGTACCAAAACATGTAACCAAAATTTGTGTTGAGTCACCAACTTCAATCTATATACTAGCACTCTATGAAAGTGACATAACCAAACTAGGTGTGTGTGTCATATGGTGTGAAGCACCTGAATCAATGATCCATGTAGCAGTGGAAGATAATGCTCATGCAAAAAGAGCACGACCTTTCCCTGTGGGAGTAGGTGAAGGTTGTGGAGAAGAAATACTATGCTGTTGCAAGGCTTCCTCTAGAGCCTCAAGACATTTCCAACACCTGGAAATTGGATCCCCTTCCTTGCCACAAAAACTGCAAGGTTCACCTATAAACTTCTTAGTCTTGGAGGAAGACTCACAAGACTTAGAAGATTTACCCTTAGGAGTGGATTTCTTAGACTCTACTTTTTGAGGTGGCTTGGAGGAATGATCACTGCCAACTGAATCTATTTTGGGCTTCTACTTCTTCTTATGTGTCCTTAGAAGTCTGAGCAACCAAAGCTTGGTTCTAAGTTCCAGATAAAGAATCCAATTGTGTGAGCTTTGCCTTCTCTCTAGTCAACTGATCACAAAGAACCTAAAAAATGGGCATCTAGAATCTTTGACCCAATGCATCCATGGTAGAGGGTAAAAGTGCAATAAGTTGTCACCCTTTTACAAAGGAAAAGTCTAACAACACCAAAAATGAATAACTTCAAGGGCATAAAAGTCACATTTTTGTTGATATTTTGAAGATCATGTAAACTAATGAAATATGTAAAATAGGATGAATTTTATGCCTATTATTTTTAAAAATTAATTTGAGTAAAAATAATATGTTTTTTTAATTTTTTAGGTCTATTTTTCATATCCTGAAAAATGCTACAAATCGGGGAGTTTACGTCCTGTCAAATCATTATAAGTAAAACAATATTTTTCCTCCAATTTCAAAATATGTTTTAGATGACATGTATATCTCGTGCATGAAAAAAGAAAGAAGTGTTTTCGATCTATAGTTTACGTGTTATAAGTATTCAAAGTCGAACTTACTTGAAATCAAGAGTTTTTGTCTCTCGTCACTATTCCCCTATCAGCTATACCAAAAACCAAACAAATTATATATTCTTGAAGAGGATTCTCTCCTCTAGTGTCGTATATGATTTTAAAATTTTTTTGAATTAATTTAACATTTTTCTATATTATCTGAATCAACGCCTTCTCAAAGTTTAATACATGTACATGTAGTTTTTCGCAAATTTATTTAACATTTTGTAGTTGAAACAATATAAAATTTATATGTTCATAATCATACTTCAAGATCTAGAAAAGGGTACTCTTAATTTTTTTAACATTTTCTATTTTGATCAAAGAAAGGAACAACAAAAGTGCAAAATTCTAGTTTTTTAATGTTTTTGGAGGTTTGGCT
This sequence comes from Chamaecyparis obtusa, assembly GCA_027943335.1. Lineage (NCBI taxonomy): Eukaryota > Viridiplantae > Streptophyta > Pinopsida > Cupressales > Cupressaceae > Chamaecyparis > Chamaecyparis obtusa. Next base: position 333,665 of record BSBK01008455.1, read on the forward strand.
GCCAACATGGCATGCCACCTAGATAGATTGGGTCAAGTCCAGCTCGGTTGAGTCCTACTTGGATGAGTACCTTAGGGGTCGGCCCACTGCGAGCAGCCAAATAGTGTGCAAATGAGGGGCTTGGGATGTTTTTTGATATTTAAAATATCATTTAGAATTGGCGGAGTCCTACTCGGCTGAGTACCACTCAGCCCAGTCTACTGGGCCATGTAGACACAATTCGGTGCCTCATGGCACCTACGTGTACTTGGCCCAGTAACCAATTAGATGCGATCGAGTGTAACTGGGATGAGTCTAACTGGGCCGAGTGATTTGAGTTAGCCTAAAAGGTGACACTCAATTGTGCTTTTACCCTAGAGTGTTAGGTAGAGGATTAAATCTGGAAGTTTCCCTAAAGCTTTGATAAAATTAGGTAGATACACTCTGTGTTAGTCTTAGTATTTCCACATCCCTGTAATAAAGACCTCTTCTACTTGAACTTCATCAAGAATTCCTTAATGGATGGAAAATGATCTGATACAAGATAGGTAAGCTTTGCCTCAATTTGAAGTGCCCTAAACTCATTCACTATACCAAACAAGTCGTTAAGCTTGGTCCACATAGCTTGAGGGGTATTGCACCCATCAAGATGAAATTGTAGACTATCTGATAGATGTAAAGAAATCAACCCCATTGCCTCATCCATCTTGTTCCTATATTGCATGACCTCAAAAGGCCTCTGTAAAAATAGCTACAATGTGTCTAAACAAGACCACAACCCTTTTGACTAGAGAAGCCATGTCATCAAGGATTTCCGTGTGTGATAGTTATGAGGGGTCAAAAGTTCTAGACAAGAAGAGGCCTTGGCAATATTTTTAGAAGGGGTTTTGTTTTGATATAATTTCAAGTTTATTGAAGTAAATTATAGAAAATAAGAAATAAAATACCCCCCCACAATTCAATAAACTAAACCCTAGAAGCTACAAAAGATTGCTTACAATGAGATAGAAAAAAAAGCTTCAAATGAGTATCATGTGTACCTTTGAATTTTTCTGATGGAAATAACCATAGATCTTAATAGAAATCACAGGTAAAAAATCTTGCAAGTCAAAGTATAGTGCTTGCGGGGGTCTGAAGTTTTTCCTTTTCAGATTTTCCAACGCAGACGTCAGATCATGCATGACGTTTAGAGGAATAAGGTGCAGGTTTGGTAAACAACATCAGAAAGGACACCACTGTAAACGACACCGAGAAGGACACCCAAAAACATTCCCTTTCACATGTAGACACCTATAAAAAGTGCTAAAATTTTCTTTTTTTCTTTTTTTGCATGCAAAAAAGAAAAAAAAATAATGTTCTACAAAGAATACCAGATTTGAAAACTACAACCAAAACCTCTCAAATTAGCAAAAAAATCCCAAATTTCTTATGTGAAACCCTTGCTGCTCTTTTTTTCTTCAAACATGAACAAGCTATAGCAGATCCTTCTTTGATACCATGTAAGATTTGATGAAAAACAAATCTATTAAGCCCAAGAAACCTGCATGAAAAAACCTGTCATAAGGAAGAAATTTGTAGGAAACAAAAAAGAAGGTTTTTCTCTGACAATATGAAAGTTTATTATGAGCCAAAAGAATGCATAAAAATATACAATGTATCAATCCTTATAGAAGGAGACCGTAAAACCTAATAGGAAACTCTAATAGGTAAATAGGCATTTAATAATTAGATTTAATTATTAAATGACTAATGCAAGTGCATAAAGTGAAATCTTAAGAGGTAGTAAATTTAATTTAATCAATGTAATTAAATTAATTCTTTACTCTAACATTTTTAATATCTAGCTTAATTAACATACTAGGCTCTTTGTTGTTTTGAATGGTATGAATGACCTCTTGGGCGATAATTACTCCATCGAAGATAGATCTACCTTGTACGAACCCTGTTTGTTTCTCGCTAATCAAGTTTGGGAGAATTTTCTAGATTCTTATTGCAATAGTCTTAGTTAATAATTTATAGAGAGTATTACAAAGAGCTATGGGATGATAATCATTAAAGGTATCTGATATCTCTTTTTTTGGGATAAGGGAAATAAAGGTATTATTCACCTCTCTGAGGAGTTTTCCCAAATTTTGTACTCCTTCTAAAGCCTCAGTTACCTCCATCCCTATGAAGTCCCAATATTTTTTTGAAAAAACATTGCCGAAAACTCATTCAGGCCTCAAGATTTATCCAGATTCATTTGGTTAAGGGCCATACTTACTTCCTCAAAGGTAAATTTTCCCAGCAGTGTTTTATTTTATTCTTTGGATATAAGATTTAGAATGTTATTAGTGATGCTTTCTTGTGCCCCTAGGTTCTGGTTACCATTATTATTGAAGATTTATTCAAAGTACTTTATTGCCTCTTTTGCAATATCATCTATGTCCTCTGGTTTTTCCCGATCCTTATTTTGAATGGAAGTGATTCTATTAGCTATTCTACATTGTTTTGTGATGTTGTGAAAGAATTTTGTGTTTTTATCCCTTGCTTCCAACCATGTTTCTCTTGATTTTTGTCTCCAAAATAGTTCTTCTTTGGTTAAGATGTCTTCATAATCCTTCATTAGACACTTCTCTCTTTCATATAAGGCTAAATTCATCCCTTTCTCTATGAACTCCTTGTTTAGATTCTCCAATTCTACTTCCAATTCTTCCTTATTTTCAAAGATATTACCAAAGTGTTCAAAATTCCACACCTTAAGCCTTTGCTGAATAAATTTTAGTTTGTTAACCACTTGATTTAGTTTAGACCCAGATAACACAATTTAATTCTGCCATTTTTCTATCATATTCAGAAAGCCCTCATCCTTAAACCACATTTGTTTAAATTTGAAAGGACAATTATCTGGATTTATATCCTTTAGTATGCATAATTCAACTGGGTAATGATATGAACCTAAGATGGGTTTCACTTCTGATTATAGAGTAAATGGTAATTCTTTCATATCCCCATTTAAAATAACTTTGTATAGTTTCTCCGCAATAAAATTGAATCCTTTTCTTCTATTATTCCAAGTGTAGCTATCTCTGGAAGTGGCGACATCTATTAGTCTATTTTTATTAATCCATTCGTTAAAATCTATTGCATCTTTAGGGATTTTCTGAGTTCCACCCCAATTTTATGATGCCCTAGTTATAGTATTAAAATCCCCTCATATGATTGAAATCTCTCCTTTATAAACACTTAATTTTTCTTTAATCTCTTTCCAAACTCCAATTTTCTCCATATTTTGAATAGGTCCATACACATTAAAAATCCAGAAGTTTGACTCTATTTGGGAGCTTCTTACTAAGCCATGAATCCAATTTCCATGATCTTCTAAAGATGTTATAGTCTAAAACCTCATGTCCCATATGAAATCCAAACCTTCTGAGGCCCCCCTAGCTGGAGATCCTTATATCTCCCTAAATCCTAGCTTCTTTTTTAAACCTTCAAGATCATTCCCATCTAGTTTCATTTCTTGTAATAAAATAAATTCTTCTTTTGTTTTTGATATGCAATATTTTAAGACCCACTACTTGTTAGGGGCTTTTAAACCCCTAACATTCCAAATTAGGACATTCATGGTGACTTGGGAAGGATCTTCCCCTTCCCTGCATTAAAGATATTGGTTAATTTGGATTTACCATGAGAATATCCATCCCTCATCCTCGGTTCCTGTAGGGATTTTCTTCCCCTCTTTTTATTTGTTTTTACACAATCAAGGTTATTCTTACTTGGCCACGTCATGGCTATCCTCAACTTTTCTCATCATCTAGTTCTGCCAGAAGTTGTTCCACTTCCTCTTTCTCCATCAGAGCATCACTTCAAGAATTTCCTTGATCAACAATTCCTTCTTTCTTAATAGTTCTTCCTCATTTCAAATTTCATCCGTAAATTCATTCATGAGTTCTTTAACTACAAACTCGTATAAATGCTAAAAAATGATCCTAACCTCTTCCTTCACTCTAGCTTGGCTATCAGGTTCCTCATTTGAAGGGATTGATGGACATAATGTTTCCTCTTGGATATCTATGTCATTATCCATGTGATCCTCTCCTCCATAATTATTTTCCTCTTTCTTCCGACTTGTTTCAATTCTTAAGCCTCTTTCTTCCTTATTAAGTATTTTTTCTATATCTTTTTGTGGCTTACCCCTTTTGGAGTCCCCACCCCCCACGTTTTTTCTAAGATATTTCTTAGAACTTTCCTCACCCCTTGTTTTGTCTATTTTTGTCTAGATAACTCTATTTGGGCTAAAGGGGGGCATTCATGATGAATTTTGTAGCCTCCCCTCCATGATCTATAGAGATAAAAATTCCCACTATGATTGAGGGGAGTGAGGGCACAACTACTCTTATTTCTCCCTCTTCCAAATCATCCCCTATAGGGTATTGCACAAATTTCAAAGCCTCCCTTTTACTTATTAAGAATAATTTTTGTATCTAGAGGAGGATAAGGAAAAGAAGGGCTTCGATTCAGGATTAGAGAAACTAAGGTTGGGTCATCTATGAGAGACCCTTCTACAAATCTTGGTTCTATCATGAGTGACCTTCCTTTAATGTAGATCTTTAAAGGCTTAGGTTTATAGATGTTGGAATTCATACTGACTATCATAATCGGACTAGAGAACCTCAATTCAGTTTCTACAAAACCTACATATTTCCCTAACTTGTTACCTATTAGTTTAAGAGTGTCTTTTGTTAGTAGTTCAATAGGAAGATTAGGAAAATTGATAGCACGATCTATTAAGAAGGATCTTGGGTTGTTTGGGTTAGAGAAAGGTTGTTAGTGAAGTACTTTAAAATAATTACCTTTGAAAACTAGGGCATTTTTAAATAAAAATTCTTTTCTCAAACTCGAGCTGCAACAATCAATGTAAAGAAAATCATTTTCCAAGATAGTTACTTCTAATTTCTTACCATAATATTCTTCCAACCATCTCACAATAGATTCTACCTCTATACCTATTCCCATCCATTTGTCATACAGTCCGTACTTTTTCCATTATAGTTGGGTATAATCCAATTCATAACCTTGAAGATCTAGAGTGGGGATTTCCTCTTTGTTTTTAGTCAATGGATTAGGGAGAAGTGCTTCATCTTGGCTCCCTGGGGCTCCCTTTCTACCCGGTTTGGCTATGGGATCTATTTTGAGTTTTGGCAAGGATGATCTCATAACTAGATCTCTTAGAGGAATGAAAGAATTAGAATCAAAGCTATGTTTGGACATAGTCGATCTCAGTCTTCTTTTAGAGGGTAGTTTTAACCTATGTGAGTTTTGAGGATAAGGGTGGGAAGGAATTCAAGTTTTGGGGGGATTAAACATTGCTTCCTATCATTTGGATTGTTTAGATTTTACAATAGTCCAACCCTCATTATCAGATTCATTATTTTTTGGTTCAGAAAGATTCCACGGAACCAAGTCTAGAATCAATTTGTAGTAGAAAAGGGGAGGGCACATTTAGTGCGCCAAAAGATAAAACATTGTTTGTCAAATTTTTCCCTAGCTACCTAGTTCGCATAGATCAGACAAAACACAAAGTTCGTAGGATTCATTTTTGCTAATGAGTTATTTCTTTTATAATTTCAACTAATTTTTATCCTAAGAATATATGCACTTCTTTAGTTAATTAGTAACTATAAATTCACAACTTATAATTTTTGCAGATAATAATTTAAAATTATTATTAACCAAATCTAGAAATAAAAAAATTGTTTTCAAAAAAGCATTTGTTATAGAGGAGAAGCATTGTGATTTAAATGTCACCCATTTGTTGAAGCTTGAAAGCAACTGGAGCTGGGTTTCAAAGTGCATGCCAAACATTGTTGTAGATCTCAATGTGTATTCCAATTTGCTTCCAATGTTACATGGAGGAATTTATGAAAAATAATTCACCACCCAATCGAGAGATTTTGTTGCTAAATCTGGGTGTGATATGTTGTTAGTAGAGAGAATTCATTGCAAAATAAGGCAGAGTGAGCTCGTTACTAGATCTTGATAAGATTCACAACTATTAAGGTTAACTTACTATTCCTCCTAAGGTAATAATCACTGCATGTTGGTAGTTCAATCTTGATGTTGAATGAATGTTTTAATCTATAGATTCAATACTTATATTTCTACAGATGAATGAGTTTCTGAATATGTTGTAAGGCTTGGATTATGATGCTGTGATGGATTGTTGTGTGTGCCAAATCACTGGTAGATAGAGATTATTGAATATTTTATTGCCTGATTGTGTTAGGTTCTTCTGGATGATCGATGATATTGCTGAGCATGTATATTTATTTTTGTGTTGCTAACAATGTTTGATCTAGAAATGCATTCTTTTTCACTAATGAGATTCATTTCTAAATTGCCCTACTGAGGTATCTATCAAATTTGTGACTCTGAAATCTACTCAATATATTTGCAATTGATCTCATAAAATGGCGAGGTCTTAACAATAGTCAATCTGCAATTAATGTTGCTTCTTGCATTTGCCTAATTTGAATTGAAATGAACTTCTTTGCATTTGGTAATGGAATTGGTTATATCTATTGTTTTCATATTTCTTTATTTATCTACTTTAGCCCTTGACTGTACCATCAGGAGACTGCTGATTGGTTGATACAATTGCTAACTATGTGTTTAACTTTCCTAACGATGCATTCTTCTCTAAAATCCTCTCCCATATGTTGTAGTTGTTATCTTATTTCTTTCTTAATTTATATTCTTTAAGTAATTAAATAAATTATGGAAGCATCAAATATTTTTGACACAATCTTAATTTATTTGAAGTAATTAATTAAAAAATATTAAAAAACATTTTTAAAAATCCTTGTAGAGTAAGTATGATTGAAATTATTTTGTATGTGACCATTTTGGGAGACGTGAGAGGGGACAAAGATGTAAGAGATGGGTGGGAGTGTATAAGAGGGATGTAAGATCATTTAAGGTTGACATGAGGTTTGAGGATTGGGAGATGTGAGGATGTGACATGAGGGTTGACTTGGGTTGGGTTAGGATTTTTTAATATTTAGATTATGATTGTACAAATTTTTAGTGGGTGATTAGGTTTTGATTAGAGGGCAAGTGGGAGAATTAAGAGGATGTGATGGGAGAAGAGAGAATGAGTGGAGGAGATTAGCTAATCATGGGCTATTATCTAATTAAGAAGGATTAGTATGTGTGAATGGGTTAGGTTGAGTTGGAACTCGGAGTTAGGTGGTTGGGATAGATTAGGTAAGGGGTTAAAGTTGCCCGAGTCATGTGCTCTAATTGATTAAATATATTTAAATTATTTAATCAAAGAGGGGATTCAAAGAATTAATTTAAATAAACTTATGTATTTATTTAAATTAATAGAGGAATATGGATTTAATTAATTATCAGACTATGGGTTGTCATTTAGATAATTAATCAAGCTATAGTTAACTAATTACTAGAGGATGACATAAATTAATTAAATATTAAATAGTTAATCATTTGATATCTTAGGAGAGAACTAAATAAGATTACTTATTTACGTAATCGAATTTAGGTGTCTACACTTGCATCTATGCATAAGAAAAGTAAAATTTATTTAAATAAGAGAAAATATCTTCAATGTAATTTTCTTAAAAATCAATTAATAATCACTAGTTAAGTTTAGTTTGTTGAGTTAGACATGAACTAATAATTGGTATTTTTTTTTTTGCATACATTTGTCTTGTAGGTGACGTCAATTGATAGGTCATTTAGCAAATGATGTTTCTTGTGCAATAAAAATTTCAATAGATAACTTCAAATCAACTACACATCTAATTATTTGAAATATCTTCATTTTAGGTTTAAATCTTCCCACTATTTTTTTAATTTTAATTTTAATACATAATGCATGGAAATGAATATTTCTAATTAAAGTTACAGGAGCTCAAATGTGCAAGGTGCTGCAGATTTTGAATGTGCTGACATCAGGAGGGAAGTTTCTACTAAGGTATGCAATGTTTTTCAGGGGTGTGATGTCATGGAAGAGTGATCAGTGAAAGGAACTTTTTGGCTTTTATGATATTGTGACATTTCGAGTTTTTGTTAAAATGTTATATGAATAGAAAACATAAATTGGTTATTGGGGAGGCGTATTCATGGGAGGTAGCACATACTCCATTTTGTAAATGATACGCTCCTAACATTTTGATCAAAATTGTAATTATGAAAACTCTGTTGTTGTAAATAAAAGGGATGATGCTAGGTTTTCTTACTGGTTCTTTCCTAGTTGACCTATTTTTGAATCAGTTTTATTTAATATAATATAGTGGCTTGCCACTTTTGCCAAAAAAAATTTATTTTTATTTTTTTTCTTATGTTTATATATTTGCATGCATATAACTAACTATTCACTATTAAAAAAGTGAAAATAAATTCTAAATAAGGTAAATAAATATAATTTTTTGATTAACAAAGAATACTCAAATTGAAAAGAAATTATTTTACTATCCCTAATTAATGGCTTAAAATAAAATTTAAAATTTAAATAATACTTTATTAAGTGAGATTTATTTTTGAATGTTTTAATGGAGTT